>CAJQZJ010031933.1:1889069-2009484 GCA_907164525.1 Lophiomys imhausi | reverse complement strand
TGTGTCTGTCTGTGTGTGTGTGCCTGTGTGTGTGTCTGTGTGTGTGTCTGTGTGTGTGTCTGTGTGTGTGTGTATGTGTGTCTGTGTGTGTGTCTGTGTGTCTGTGTGTCTGTGTGTGTCTGTTTGTCTATTGTGTCTGTGTGTGTCTATCTGTGTCTATGTGAGTGTCTATGTGTCTGTGTGTCCCTGTGAGTGTGGAAACAGAAGGACAACCTTGGGTGCAGTTCCTCAGGGTCTCTCACTGAGACCTGGCCTGACATTTTTATTAATTAGGTTCTTTGGCCTCAAGGATTCTCCTCTCCCAAGCACTGGAATCACAAACCCCACCGTGCCTGATTTTTATGTGGATTCTGGATCAAACTCAGGTCCTTCTGCTTGTGTGACAAGCACCTTACAGACTGAGCCACCTCCCCAGGCTCCCCAGCCTGCCAGTGCTCTCTCTTGCTGGTACATAAGGAAAGGGGCACCCATAGTTGCTGATGTCTTAGGCTTCCTGAAGTGTGGTATTCTTCTGATAAGATAGAAATCTGAAAGGAAATAGGAAATCTGAAAGCCAGGTTTGGTGGACCATATCTGTAATCCAAAATTCAGGAATTTAAGGACATCCTCAGTTACATACCTAGTTCCAAGGCCAGCCTGAGCTACACAAGACCCTGTCAAAAAAAAAACAACAACAAACAAACAAAAAAAATGAGCTCACTGGAGCGTGAATGGAGCTCTTCTGCTGCTGATATTTAGTAGTTTGTTTTCTTTCTTTCTTTCCTTCCTTCTCTCTCTCTCTCTCTGATTTTTTAAGGGTAGGTTTCTCTGTGTAACAGTCCCAGCTGTCCTGGAACTCACTCTGTAGACCAGGCTGGCCTCAAACTCACAGAGATTCACCTGCCTCTTCCTCCCCTGTCCTACAATTAAAGGTGCCATTTCATTTTCTTTCTTTTTTGTTTTTGTTTGTTTGTTTTTGAGACAGGGTTTCTCTGTGTGATAGCCCTGGCTGTCCTGGACTTACTTTGTAGACCAGGCTGGCCTCGAACTCGAACACACAGAGATCCGCCTGCCTCTGCCTCCCAAGTGCTGGGATTAAAGGCATGCACCACCACTCCTGGCTGTCATTTCATTTTCTAAGCAATCCTTTCAAAAAGTCCTAGTTGAGCTTTTGGTTTGAGGAAATGGGCTTAGAGATGTCAAGTAACTTCCTGAGTGTCACCCAGCCAGCAAGTGATAGATAGTAGTCAGACCCCAGGGGCAGTCTGACTCCTCAGCCGCAGGCTGCTGTTTTGACTGGTTTGAAGAAAGTTTGAATCTCCTATCCCTTGGCTATAAGGCTCAGTGGGCTCTAATGTGCTGCCCAGTAATCTGTGGATGTCACCCTTGAGAGCTTGGGCTGTGGCTCTCATGTGCAGGTGACACCCACAGGGCCAGGCACCCCGGGAGGTGACCCTGAGGTGGGGACAAGGCAAGGTCCTGGCCTCTCCATGCAGGCAAAGCAGCTGACACCTGGCAAGGACTCAGCCAACCTGTGTTTCTGGGCTAGGAGTTGGGCCACAAGCATGGAGGGACATGTTGAGGATATGAAGACCTGATGGGAACCTATGTACATAGTAGGCTTTCTCTTTTTGGACCGCTGGGAGGAGGGCTGGGATAGATATTAGATGATACAACATAAACAGGGTGAAGATGGCCGAGTTATTGCATAAAGAAGAGCTTTGTGGGGCTGGAGAGATGGCCCAGTGGTTAAGGGCATTGACTGTTCTTCCAGAGGACCTGGGTTCAAATCCCAGCACCCACATGGGAGCTCGCAACTGTCTGTAACTCCAACATCTGACACTCTCACATAGATATACACAAAGGCAAAGCACACAAAATAAACATAAATAATTTTTTTTAAAAAGAGCTTTGTGCTCCTCCAATGTGGCAAAGGGTCTTGTCACCCTCAGTAAAGTGCTTTCTCACAAGCCCGAACAACCTTGAAGAGCCCTGAGAGGTCAAGCCATACATTTTCAGTCACACAGCTAGGAGCCCAATTATACTAACCTGTCAGCCTCACTGCCTCTCCCATGGTGTTCACGTGTTGGATGGCATTTATCAATTTGGGGCAACAACAACTCAAAGGAAACCCACATCCTGTTTCCTGTGCTGCTTCAGAGATATGAATTTGCGATAACGGGGCACCAGGAACTCTTATGTGAAGCCCCACCTCCTCTTTCCTTCCTCTCTCCTCTGTCACTGTCAGAAAACCCTAGCAAGCCCCAGACTGCCAACGGCCCCAGCACTCAAAGGCCTGTGACACTCCACACCTCCCGCCTTGCTGCCTTGCTTTCCTCTGCTGTGAAGGCAGAGGAAGAATAAAGCTCCTCTCAGGATTCTCATGGGACCCGAGTAGTTGACGTATGTTCCTTGCCTGAGACTTAGGGCTGGTGGTGGACTCTGGAAGGAGGGTAGAAGAATCAGAAAGCATGGCTGTGACTCCTGGTTCTGTCACTGATCAGCTGTGCAGCCTGAGGCAAGCGTCTGTCCCTCTCCATTACCTCATCCGTGAGGTGTGTGTACACATGCACACATGTGTGATCTCACTTCATGTACCTAAAGCAGATCAGCTATGAGGTATCCCGGCAGCTGGCAGACATTCTCCATCCTCAGCTTTGTGGGTCTCTTCTCCAATTGAGAAAGCTGGGTTAGATAAGTCATACTCCACATCTATCCCAACAGTCGTGGTGGTGCAAGCTTGGATCCCAGCACTCAGGAGATAGAGGGAGGTGGATCCCTGTGAGTTCGAGGCCGGCCATGGCTACAGCTACGTAGTGAGACCCTGTTTCAAACAACAACAAACCAACCAACCAAATCACCCCGCCCCCAGGATGCTCAGAATCCCAGAGGGGCTCCTGTGGCTGCCACCTTCTACACGCCAAATGGGCACAATCTGGTCCTGTGGGATTTACAGTGGGCAGGGGTGAGAGGGCAGTGGACTGGGGTTTCCACTCGCCAGGGGTAGTTCATCCAACAGAACGCCTGATTTCTGTAGGCGGGCAGGGATGCTCACACGGCTGGCTTAGGGACCCTTTTCCAGCTGTGTCAGCCATTGCCTGAGGGGGGCCAGCTCCTAGTATCTCAGATGGACCCATGACTTCCAGAACTGTGGCTTAGCAAACCAGGGCGGGCGGCTGTGGTGTGCAGGTAAATCACTTCTCAAAGTCAGTTACAGGAGACCCAACTTTCTTCTTGTGCTCCTGCAGGGTGCATTCTGGGGGAGCAGAAGTCATGTTAGAGGGACACAGATAGCAAGAAAGTAAGGACCTGAGGTTCGAAACAACAGGATACAGAGCCTACTAGTAGTTTTCCAGCCCCTTCAGAGGACTCAGCACAGCCACCACCTCAAGAAACACCCCAAGCCAGACCACAGACACTGGTCTCCCCACATTTCTGCTCCCCAGAAACTGAAACAAATACTTGTAGGTCTAAGCTGCTAAGTTTTCTTTTTCATTTTATGTGTGTGTGGTGGCATGCTGCATTCGTGTAGGCACATGTGTGTAGGGGGTACGTATGCACGTATGTACCCATGTATGTGGTTACAAGCTTGGGCAGCCATACCCAGCCTTTATGTGGGGGCTGGAATCTGAACACGGGGTCCTTCGCTTACATAGCAAGCACTATTATCCACTCAGCCATCAAATGGAAATCCTGATGAGGAAGGAATTCCATACAACCACCCAATGTGTTAAAAACTAGATAGACTCCCCCTCTTCTGCAGGATTCCCCGAGTTCCCCTTAATGTTTGGCTGGGGGTCTCTGCCATCAGGTTCCATCAGTTGCTGGGTGAAGCCTCTCTGATGACAGTTGTGCTAGGCTCCTGTCTGCAAGCATAACAGAATATCATTAATAATGTCAGGGGTGGGCTCCCTCAAGCTGGCATGGGTCTAAAGCTGGGCCAGTCATTGGCTGGCCCTTCCTTCAAATTCTGCTCCATCTTTTACCCCTGCACATCTTGTTGACAGGACAAATTGTGGGTCTAAGGTTTGGTGGCTGGGTTGGTGTCCCAATCCCTCCATTGGAAGTCTTGCCTGGTTACAGGAGATAACCAGTTCTATATCCCCATTGCTAGGAGTCTTATTAGGGTCACCCTCATACATTCCTGGGAGTTTCCATTGTCCTAGGTTTCTAGTTCTTCCCGGAGATGCCCCGCCCCTGGAAGGGTTGAAGGAGCCAGAGCGGTCAAGGACAGCACAGGAAAACCTACAGAATCAACTAACCTGGGTCCATAGGGGCTCATAGAGAACTGCCAACCAGAGAGCATGCATGGGACGGATCTAGGCCCTCTGCATATATGTAACAGTTATGTAGTTTGGTCTTCATGTGGGACTTCTAAACCAGGAACAAGGGCTGTCTCTGACTACCGTGCCTGTCTTTGGATACCTTTCCCCTAATTGGGCAGCCTTGACACCTAGTCCTACTGCAACTTCATGTGCCAAGGCTGGTTGATAACCATGGGAGGCCTCCCCTTTTCTGAGAAGGGGAGGAGGGGGTTGGGAAGGAAGGGAAAGGAAAGAGAGGAACTAGGAGGAGAGGAGGGAGGGGAAGCTAAAAGGAGGAGATGTAAAGTAAATAATTTTTTTTAAAAAGTAAACAGGCTCAAGCCGGGCGTGGTGGCACATGCCTTTAATCCCAGCACTTGGGAGGCAGAGGCAGGCGGATCTCTGTGAGTTCGAGGCCAGCCTGGTCTGCAAAGCAAGTCCAGGACAGCCAGGGTTGTTACACAGAGAAACCCTGTCTCGAAAAACCAAAAAAAAAAAAAAAGTAGACAGGCTCAATGAGCAGTGTGCTGCACGCCTTTAATCCCAGCACTTTGGAAGCAGAGGCAGATGGATCTCTGAGTTCCAGGCCAGTTTGATATAAAAAAAAGAGTTCCGGACAGTCAAGGCTACACAGACAAACCCTGTCTGGAAAAACAAAAACAAAACAAAACAAAACAAAAAAGTACACAGGCTGACAGCCTCCAAATGGATGAGGATGTGGGGGAGACAGAACCCTGATACCCCACAAGTCAGCAATTCTTCTCCTGGAATCTTTACCTAAGAACTAAGTGCATGTCCACAGAAAGACTTGGAAAAAAATATTCTTAGCTGCTTTATAATATTTCCAAACTATAAATCGCCCAAATATCCATCAACAGAAAATAGATAAACAAATTGTCCTATCAACGACTGTTGAATACTGCTCAGCAATAAACAGGAGCCGTCCACTGGCTCATACAGCATTAGAATTGCAGAGGCAACAACAAAAACAAAACAAAGCAAAAAAGGGGAGGGCTGTGAGAGATGGCTCAGTGGTTAAGGACACTGGCTGTTCTTCTAAAGGACCTGGGTTCAAACCCCAGCACCCACATGGCAGTTCACAACTGTCTGTAATTGCTGAGCTTGGTGGTGCACACTTGGGAGTCAGAGGCTTGCAATCTCTTTGAGTTCAAGATCAATCTGATCTACAAAGTGAGTCCAGGACAGTCAAGGATACACAGAGAAACCATGTCTCGAAAAACAAAAAACAAAACAAAACAAAAATAAAATTGTCTGGACAGTTACCAAGAGAAGGGACAGTGCATGCTGCTGGGCTCCCTGTACAGGAGATTCCAGCAGAGGAGAAGCTAGACCAGAGAAACTGAGCAGTCTTCTAGGGGGCAGGAATGTTCTAGACATGGTCAGAGGTTTGTGTGCCCCCAAACCCAATAAAATGCATAATCAAGATGTGCACATGGTGGCTCAAAACTGAGGGGTCCAAGGCAAGAGGACTGCCAGAAGTTTGAACCCAGCCTGAGTTACAGAGATCCTGTCTCAGAAAACCAACACACACACACACACACACACACACACACACACACACACACACACATCACATCCACACACACAATGTTGAATGTGTTTTTTTGGGTTGGAGAGAACAGTTAAGAGCAGTTGTTGCTCTTGCAGAAGACTTGGGTTTGGTTCCCAGCACACACCCGGTGACTCACATCCATTTGTAACTCCAGTCCAAAGGGATCCGACTCCCAGGGCACCAGGCATGTGCTGATACAAATACATACATTCAGGCAAACACACATACATATAAAACATAAATAAAAATTTAAAACTTTTTGAAGAAACTCCGCCAAAGTAAATAATCCTAACTCTAAAGAATGTAGTTTGTAAATATTCTGACTATAGAATGCAGAAACCCTGCGTAAAATATTAAATATGCCACACACAATAGACTCTATCATTAGCAAGACAATATTAAGATGTGGGGTGACAACTTGAGGCAGCAACACAATTTTCATTCTTTCTGCCATAATCTGTGAGCAGTGACCTCTCCATCCCAGTACTTGGAATTTATAGGGACATCAGTGGACTCTAAAACAAGAGTTACTGTGTGGGGACCCGGGAAGTGGAGGCTTATGAAAAACACCTGTTGCTGGGAAAATGAAAGTAACTTGTGGGAGATATCTAAGTTGCCGCTGGCCAGAAGATGCCGGATTGTGGGTATAGCTGACTGGGTGAGTAAGACTTCTGTGCTTGTGATCAGTGCGTGATCACCATGTTACCAGGCTTATGCTACGTGGTGTGATAGGATGACCTTTAATGTGATTGGCCCATGTAGCCCCACATGGAAATCCCCCATTTTGTTCTGTATATAAGCCAGAGAATGAAACATTAAAAACGGGGAAATGCTTAGACATCACCCCTGTCATGTGTGTTTGTCTTCAGAGTGAAGGCTGGAGGTATAGGCAGGCAGCGCACTCACCTTTCCCTGAGAACCCCCTTGTGTGGTGATCACCATGTCGGTGGGGGGTTTGCCACCCCGCCGCAGTGGTTGTGGACTTAAGTGCTTTAGTTTGGTTTTGTTTGAGACAAGGTCTCACAGTGTGGCTCACAGGGACAATCTGCTTGCCTCAACCTCAGAAGTGCTAGAAGACAAAGTATGAGTCACCTGCCTAGCTATGACGCTCTTTGTAGAAAAATATGCTGAGTGTATATTTCTGGTTTAAAAAAAAAGGGGGGGGGGCTGGAAAGGTGTCTCAGAGGTTAATAACACTGGCTGTTCTTCCAAAGGTCCTGAGTTCAACTCCCAGCAACCACATGGTGGCTCACAGCCATCTACATTGAGATCTGCTGCCCAGGCATATATGTAGAGCAAATACTGTATACATAATAAACAAACAAACAAACAAATAAATAAATAAATAAACGTTAAAAAAAAAGTCAGGAAGAGCGTTTCCCAGCTGTTACCTCTCATCTCAGAAGTCAGGAAGGGACCTCCATTCATTTTTGTAATATGTGTCCTTTCTCTGTTATTGTTTTTTTTTTTTTTTTTGAGACAATGTGACCCAGGCTGGTTTCAAACTTTTTTTTTTTTTTTTTTTGAGACAGGGTCTCACTATGTAGCTGTTGATGTCCTGGATTTCACAGATCCTCTTGCCTCTGTCTCCTAAGTTCGAGGATTACAAACTGTGTACTCCCACATCTGATGGATACTTCCATTTTTAAAAATAATCTGTGTGTCTTTTTTTTAAATATATAAACTGATGGGGAGCATGGTAATTTACTTTTAAGCATTATTTATTTATTCCAGACAGTACATGCACACTATAGCTGGTGTGTGACGGTCAGAGACAATGTGGTGAGTCGGTTTCTCTTCTTCCTCCACCGTGTGGGTCCCCTGGATCAAGCTCATGTAGTCAGACTTGGCAGCAAGCACCTTCACTTGCTCAGCCATCTTGACACCCCTAGAATATGATAACTTAAAAAAGATTTGCCCAAGAGATGTGGTAGGAGAGCATGCCAAGTTGGCTTCAGTGCTGAGACCCCATGGTTGTCAGCAGCATCTTTGGGCTTTTAGCACCGGTTCCTGTGGAGTCTGGCAAAGAGGTCAGGAGATGGCCCCTCCCATAAAGCCATGCCATCTGATGTGCATGTGACTCCGGCAGAGACATCCGCCTGGGAGAAGTGGTGAGCGAGAGGGTGGAGGAAGAGGTGGGAATTTGCCAAGGTTCAGCTCTGGAAGTGGTACCTGGGGTCGCCTGCCCCCCCTCCCCCGCCAAGGTCAACTCACTTTCACTGCTACGCTCAGAAGCTGGCCACAGCCAACTCAGGGCAGAGGCCCTGCTGATGCCCGCCAGAGCACACACTCAGGCCATGCAGGAGAAGGAAGTGTTGAGGCCTAACATTCCAGACGACTATTAACTTTCCTCAGAGGGCGGCCTAGCCTGTCTGGGGAAGCCAGGAACACAATCTTCTGGCCCCTCCTGCCCCCCCACCCAGGGTCAGAGTCGCGGCCTGGGGTGTGGCTGCTTAAGGAAGGGCTCTGGGGTCATGAAACCTTCTTCGGGCTTTGAGAACCACCCCAGGCACCTGCCTGTAACTCCAAGTAGACACCATATGACCATGGCATAGAGCTGTGAAGGATGCTATCTCCTGCTGATACTTTATTAGCTGTGCTGAGAGCCTGCAATTCTCAGGGAGTCCCAGCTGGAAAAAAAATGAAGACTCGGGAGACCATATAGTTCTCTTGAGGCCACACAGCTGCTAAGAGGACTGGGGAGAGGGTGTAGTGTTGGACTCCTGAACCTGTGTTCTCAATTCTGCTTCCACATCACCCATCCTCTCATTCATTTGTTCATTTATTCATTTGCTGCTTACCGGAGGTGGCTCCCTCAGAAACAGCCAGCAAGAGAGCGGCCAGTCTGTCTTGTTTTGTGACGGGGTCTCATGTGGTCCAGGCTAGCCTCCAAACCCTCTGTGCAGCTGAGGTTTGATGACTTTGAACTCTGTCTCCTGTCTCCCCTTCCCAAGTGCTGGGGTGGAAGGTGTGAACCAGCACACTGATTTATTCTCATTTATGATCTACACCCTCAGTCCGCCTCATCTCAGTAATCTAATCTCAAAATCAACACTGTCCTTTGTTTTTGTTAGTAGCATTTTTCTCTGTTTGGTTTTGAGATAAGGTCTTACTCTGTCGTCTGGGTTGGCCTCAAACTTACTACAGTATTCCAGGCTGGTTTCCAACTCAAAGCAGTCTTCTTGCCTCCACGTCTGGCTCCCTCCCTCCCTCCCTCTTTACCTCTCTCCCTTCCTTGACCTTTTTCTCTTCCTTTTTGAGTCAGAATTTCACTATGTAGCCCTGGCTGGCCTAGAACTTGATATGTAGACCAGGCTGGCTTTAAACTCACAGAGATCCACCTGCCTTTGTGGCCTCAGTGCTGGGATCTAAGGCGTGTGTCCGTGGTTTTGTTCCCTTACTAAGATCTTTTTGGGGATGTGCTGGGCATAGAGCTCAGAGCCTCACACATGTCAAGCGTATCCCCCCCCTCCACACACACACACACACAATCTGAACCACTTCCCTGCCCACAGCTCTTGGCAAACTTATTAGTTTGGAATTACAGTAAGTTTACAGAAATATTTGCATGATGGTTACAGAGGTTACTTGCTTTTTGCCTAGTTCCTTCATGTCACAACCTTAACCAACCAAAGACTGTTTGTCCAGAAACACTGGTTTTGGTCATGACTTCTAGCCAAACCCAGCCTTAAGTCATATTTCACTCACTAGTACACACAGTGAGGTCCTGTCCCAGGATCCAGATGCATGACCATGTTACCATGTCTTCCTGACCCCTTCCAGTGACATTTTTTCAGTCTTGAATATTGAGGCTTGCCAGTCAGGTATTTTGTAAATGTCTGCCTGTTTGTCGGTGTTATATGTTTTTCTCTGATTACCTTGGATGCTTGCTCAATCCATTCAATCAAAGGCACACGATCACCACATGACACACTGAATTTTGTTTTGTTTTGTTTGAGACAGGATTTCTCTGTGTAGTCCTGGCTGTCCTGAACTCACTCTGTAGATCAGGCTGGCCTCGAATTCACAGAGATCCGCCTGCCTCTGCCTCCCGAGCGCTGGGACTAAAGCGTGCACCACCACGGCTGGCTGACACACTCAATTACCCATCCCTTCTTTAAGATGTACTGCCAGCTCTTAACTATTTTCCCCGTGTCCTCTTCCTCGCCCTTTCTCCTCTCTCTCCTTTCCTCTTCTGCTCATCTCCCCTTCCCCTCCTTTCTTCCCTTTTTCCTCTCTCTGTGTCTGTCTCTTTCTGTTCTATGGTGTGGGGTTTTTTTGGGGGGGAACAAGGTCTCACTATGTAGCCCAGCTGGCCTTCCACCTGCCTCAGTCTCCCCATTGCTGGACTCTTTGAACCACCAGGCCCAGCTCAGAAGTTTTTAAGCTCTGGGGAGCAAACTCAGAACCTCCCCCATATTCTCTCTACCCTGGAACTTCAGCCCAATTATTTCTTTTTTTTTTTTTCTTTTTTTTTTTTTTTTGGTTTTTCGAGACAGGGTTTCTCTGTGTAACAGCCCTGGCTGTCCTGGACTTGCTTTGTAGACCAGGCTGGCCTCGAACTCACAGAGATCCGCCTGCCTCTGCCTCCCAAGTGCTGGGATTAAAGGCGTGCGCCACCACGCCCGGCTCCGATTATTTCTTTACCCGTTCGAAGTGAGTCACTAGGTCAAATGCTCACTCGAGGGGCAGTGACTTGAACCATTTCCTGGAGTAAGAACATAAATTATTTGAATTCTCCTAGGAAGATAGAGGTCCTTTCTTCCAGCCTATTTGTTTTCTCAACCACTGGCTTCTGAAGTGTGGATACAGCATGCATGCATATTTCTTTTAGACTTTGCTGTTTCCCTGTGCTGGGGGCTGGAAGCCAGAGCCTCTCGTGATGGGCAAGCTCTGTATCTCTGAGCTTTCCCATCTCCACATGTTACCCTTCAAACTGTAAGCCATAGTTACACTATTTCTTCTGGTGCTCAAATTGCTTTGTCTTTGGACTTGAGAGCTCTTTCAGGTTGGCTCCTGGTTCCTTGGACATGGGGTTGTCCTTTCTTTTGTTTTCCCAAGATTTTCCAGGGTTTCTCTGTGTAGCCCTGGCTATCCTGGAACTCACTCTGTAGACCAGGGTGGTCTGGAATTCACAGAGATCCAACTGCCTCTGCCTTTCAAGTACTGGGATTAAAGGTGTGTACTACCACGCCTGGCCATTACAGACAGCTGTGAGCTGCCATGTGGGTGCTGGGATTTGAACCCGGGTCCTTTGGAAGAACAGCCAGTGCTCCTAACCACTGAGCTGTGTCTCCAGCCCCCTTTCCTTCATTTCTATTTTAATTCTTTTAATGTCTATGTGTGTATTATATGTGTGTATATGACGTGTATGTGTGTGTGTGTGTAAGTGCCAACACACACGCCATAACTCAGGAGGAGGTCAGAGGACAATGACAGGTGTCAATCCTTGCCTTCCCCCTTGTGTGCATTAGGGTCCCTTGTTTGTCACCACTTGCATACACAGGATAGCTGTTCCCCAAGCTTCTGGAGACTCCTATCTCCACCTTGTGTCCCACCATAAGAGAGCTGCCAACCTTATACACAGTTTCTCTTTTTAAATATGAAAATTTGAATGTATTTTGTATGTAAAATTTTTGTAATAAGCTGGGCAGGTAGTGGTGGCGAACACTTTTAACCCCAGCACTCTGGAGGCAAAGGCAGGCAGATCCCTGTGAGTGCTTGGAACCTAACACAGGTCCCTCAAGAGCAGCCAGTGCTCTTAACCACTGAGTCATCTCTCCAGCCCCCCATTCAGTTTCTGAAAGGCGTGCACCACCACACCCAGCGGTATATGTAATTTTTAAAAATACATTCTGGGGTCTGGGGAGGTGGCTCAGTGAGTAAAGTTTCCTGCTGCACAAGCATGAGAGGACCTGAGTTCGAATCCCTGGAGCCCAGTAAAAAGTTGGGCTTGATGGCTAAAGTTTCTAACCCCAGCCTCGGAGAGGAAGAGAAGACAATAGGAGGCAATTTTGGCCAGCCAGCCAAGCAGAATCCATGAGCTTCAGGTTTAGTGAGAGACCCTGTCTTACAAAATAAAGACAAGAGTGTGTGACCTCTGGCCTCTACACATACACATATATGTAACATACACTCACATTCAATATAAAGACACATAGGACTGTCACAAACACCATCCTACGTCGGTTCATGGCTAATCCTCTCAGCTTTTTATTTTCTTTTCAGTTCAGTTTTGGTGGGAATGTAACCCAGGACCACACGCACGCCAGGAAGTATTTTACTGGATTAGCTCAGGCTCTAAATGACATCATCACTGCCCATTCTCCATGGAGTGAGTAAAGTACCATTGTTCTATTGTTCCCTGCTGATGGACAGTAGGTGGGTCCTGGCATCCTTCCCTGATGAGCATTCATTCTCTCTGTGACTATCTGTATCTGTTACCCTAGTGTTTCTTTAGAATAAGTCACTAGCACATTCATGAGTCACAGTACCATAGCCATATATACAAAATTACCTTCCCAAATAGGGCCAACTGGTTTCCACTCCTGCCCACAGTGGGCAAGTAGGCCTGGTCCTCAGCCTTTGTCTATCTGGGTTGCCCATCTGGAAAAGCCATTTATGTAGCAACAGTAGCCACAGTGAACTTATGTATTACAAGATGGCTGTGGGTGGGATAGGTGGAGGCCAGAGGTGGGAATATCTACTAGGCCACAGCGCACAGGGTCTATGTCCTCCACTCCAGCCATGGGTTCCTTCCTCTTCTGGGCAGCTGTGCTCAGCACATCCTCTTGAAGGCCCTTCTTGGCCCAAGTTCCTCTGGCCTTGACCCCCTTCTCACAGCTCTGATCCCAAGCCTTTGCCTCCTGCAAGATGGAAGCCTTCCAAGTTTCTCTGGTATCTTTAGACAAAAAGTCTCATGTTGTGTGATCCTGTTTCTGCTTTTGAGAAACTGTGGGTAGAGGGGGGGAGCAGCTCAGTTAATGGAGTGCCCACCTAGCACATACAAAACCCTGGGGTTCAATCTGGAACACCACATAAAATGGCTGTACACACTTGGGATCTGGCCACTCAGGAGGCAGAAGCAGAAGTAAACAGATCAGATGTTCAAGGTCATCCTTGGCTACATAGCAAATTTAGGGACCAGTCTTGGCTACATGACCCCAAAAGAGAGACAAACAGAGAGAACTGAACTCTAGCAACCTCAGAGACTCAGGCGGTGATTCCTTCAATAAACACACTTACTCCTTCAGCAAACATTTACGTGCAAACCTCTCATCGCTAAGGACTCAGTGGAGAAAGCAGGAACCAATGGGGTGAACACACCGCTGTGTATTTCTGGAATGGAATACCACACCTGGTTTATCTAGAATGTGGGGAAGCCAGCTGGCCTTGGAACAGACAGCAGGGGATGGAGGGAGAAATGTGGGTGGAGAGCTGGGTGGCTGCATTCCTGGTAGGTAAAACGGTTTGTACAATGGCCCCTGAGGAGAAGTTATACTCATTTATGGGGCTGAGAGAAGCTAAATGCTGAGGATGAAAGAGAGAGAGCCCCAGACATGTCACCAGGGCCACACCATGGCCTACAGTCACAGAGACGTCAAACTTTAAGAGCATGGAGGAGATTAAATGAGTTACATCACACAGACTTTCTGTGATAAGAAGGAGCTGAAGATCAAGTCCCCTGTACTTGCTGAACAAACACGCTAACCATTGGGCAGCACTCCCAGCCCGTATCACAAAAACTTTTTGTTTTTTTCTTTTGTTTGGGACAAGTTTTCTTGTTTTGTTTTGTTTGAGACAGGGTTTCTCTGTGTATCTCTGGCTGTCCTGGACTCACTTTGTAGACCAGGCTAGCCTTGAACTCAGAGATCTGCCTGCCTCTGCCTCCTGAGTGCTGAGATTAAAGGCATGTGCCACCATCGCCTGGCTAAGTAACATTCTTTGGCTCAAAAAATAGTGTGGAATAGAGCTATAGGTAGAGTACTTGTTTTTCATGCATAAAGCCCTAGGTTTGAATTCCAGCAACACTGTTCAAATCAGGCACAATGGCGCACACCACTAGTCCCGGGACTCAGGAGACAGAGGCAGGAGGATCAGGTCCTTCTCAGCTATACACTGAAGGCCAGCCTGGGATACATGAGACCCTGCCAATAAATACATAAATACATAGGTGCTGATAATTATTTATTTACTTATTTGTTGTGTGTGTCCGTGGTGTGTGTGGAGGCAGCAGCTTACTTCCTGAGTTCGCCACTGTTTTTTGAGCCAAAGGACCTCACAGTGCGCTGCCCAGATTTCTGGAAGAGAAACGGAAGTTGCAGCCAGCCCACCTTTGTGAAGTGTTGTGAGTTTACAACGGGCATTCCTACACTTTTGGGCTAGTATAACTGGCTCTACTCCACATCTGGAAAAAAACCACAGTTAGGAAGGTCAAATGACTGAGCCAAGGTCACAGAACCAGGACTGACCCCATTCCTCCCCTTACCCCAAGTCTCAGCTCTCTCAAGCCCACTAAGGAACCTTCCAAGGTTGCCTCAAATGAGTCCTGTGACCAATTTACCCTCTTTTCTGGCTTCCTGCCAGAAGTCATAGGGTCATACTTGAAAGACTTCCTTCAACCCTGCAAGTCATCACTCTGGAGGGTTCTGCCTGAATTAGAAGCAGGAACCATTTCCTACGTGCTGCCAAAGGGCATGGGATGAACTGGGGCAGATTTCCAATGTCTTGACGATGTGTGTCCCTTTCACCTACCCATGCCTCAGGAAGGAAACAGGCAAGTGAGCAGAAATGCATATACAAGGTTGTACGTACAAACATGTCGAATAAAGTGATGCTCCCAGGGCTTGTTAATGTGGTCACAACCCTGAGGGCCGAGGGCACCAGCTGCGAGTCTTACTGCTACCATCTAGGGGTTTTAGTTGGGTTAAAGAATTAAAAGGCAGGAAAAATCAGGTGGCGTGGGAGCAATCTAGAACAGAACAGAAGCACACAGAATCAGCACATGAAGAAAAAGACGCTCTACACAGCAGAGAGGAGACTGGGAAGCTAAGTCCAGCTTCCTAAAGGCTGGGAGGTTTTAAGGTCTTTGAAGGGTTTTCTTCTCTAATTTAATTTGATCAGTTTGAAGAAAGACAGGTGGCTGATTGGCTCACAGATGTTGTGTAAACACATCTTCATCCGGTTTTGTATAGCCCATAGGCCTTTGTTTAAGCTGACAGATTTTTGTCTTTTGTCAGGAGGGTGAGGAAGAAGATGGCCATCTTGGAAGTTCATGGTCCCTCTCCCTCCGTCTGTCTATCAGAGAACCTGTCTGACTCCTGGTCCCTCAGAACCATCTAGTTCAATCCTGGGACCCAAGAAGGGGACAACAGACTCCCAAAAGTAGTCCTCTGGGCTCCACACACATTCTATGGCACACTTATGCCTGCGTACACACAAAACTTGAACACTCTTACGTGAAAAAATAATTTAAAAATACACAACAGTGGTTAGAGACATGACTCAGTGGACAGCTTGCTTGCTCCACAAATGTCAGATAGAAGTTCAGTCCGCAGAACATATGCAAAAACCCAGGCATGGTGGCTTGTAAACCTGCTGTCCTGGAGGGGCAGAGATCTTAGAACTCCCTGACCAGTTAGTCTTGCCCAACTGGGGAACCCCAGATCTCAAGGACCTCATCTCAAAAATCGGGGTCAATGACGACTGAGATCGACCTCTGACCTTTACACATAAACACTCATGGACTCATGCACACACAAACATACACATGCACACTGTGTACATATAGACACATGTGCTTACACACAAATTTAAAAAATGCAAACATAGCCTAGGGGTATGTTGGTTGGTAGAGTGCTTGTCTAGCATCACAGATCTGCAACAATAAAAGATGATGGAAGTTTCACTTTGTGGTGCAGGTTACCCTCAAACCCTGGATCTGCCTGCTCAGCCCACCTCAGGCTAAGATTATGGGCACACTCCAGAGTTCCCATTTACACTTCCGTTGACCGATACAGTAAGATGCACCAGGATAGCCTCAAATAAACACAAGAAAAGACATTCCAGTCCAGGAGTCCTAAGGTGTGGTAGTTAATATTGACTGTAAACTTAATGAGACATATTTATTCTCCTTCATGTGTACAAGTGTTCTGCCTGCATGTATGTATGTGCACCACATGCATGTGTAGCTTTTACAGATGTCAGGAGAGGGTGTCAGATCTCCTGGAACTGGAGCTGTGAGTGGATGGGAGGACCTGGGAACTGAACCCAGGTCCTCTGAAAGAAAAATAATGTGTTCTTAGCCTCTGAGTCGTCTCTCCAGCTCTAGTTTGATAGGATTGAGAATCACCATGGAAACAAAGCTCCGGCTTGTCTGTGAAGGAATGTCTAGACTGGGTTAGTGGAGGTGAGAAAGCCAGCCCTAACTGTAGGTAGCAGCATTGCTTGGCCTCTGAACTGAATTAAAAACTGAAAGGACACTGCATACTAGCATACACTGCATTCTCAGGGCTCTCTGCTTCTCACCGAGGACCACTGTGACCAGCTCCCTCTCGCTTCTGCTGCCCTGTGTTCCCCAACATTATGCACTATACCCTCAGATATACAACTGTAGCCCAGACTGGCCCTACCTTCTTTAAGCTGTTTTTGTTAGGCATCTCTTTACAGCAAGGAGCTGTAACTAAGACATATGAACTGAAGGCGCTGTGAGACCATGAGACACCACGTCATGCCAGGTGGTATAACAAACGGAAAAGACGGATAACATCAAGTACTAGGAAGGCTAGGACGTGGTCCCTAGAACCTGCATTGCTCCTGGTGGGGATCATAAAAATGACAAAAAAACATGCTAGAAAATAATTGGGGGCCTGGCCAGATGTCTCAGATATAAAGGTATTGGCCCTAAAGCCTGCTAACCTGAGTCAGACCCCAAGGACCCACATGATGAGAAGACAGAATATCCTCTGATCTCCACACATGCACGCACACACAGACAAATAAATGTTAATTGTATTTATTTTTCATTTTTCAAAAGGGGGCTTCTCTGTTAACCCTGGCTGTCCTGGTCAACTTGCTCTTAAGCAGGCTGGCCTCAAACGCAGAAATCTGCCTACCCATGCCTCCCGAGGGCTGGGATTAAAGGTACGCACCACCATTGCCCTGTCAGGCTTTATTCATTTATTTTTGAGGCAGGGTCTGTTGGTGTAACCCTAGTTGGCCTAGACTCACAGAGATTCTCCTGCCTCTGTTTCCAAATACTGGGATTAAAGGAGTGAACCACCAGCAAATGTTAAAAACAAAACAAAAGTTTAAAAGAAAAACCCTCTGGTGATTAAAACTATTTCGGGGGCTGGAGAGATGGTTTGGTGGTTAAAAGTACTTGCTGTTCTTGCAGGGGACCCAGGTTTAGTTCCCAGCACCAACAAAGCAATTTATAACCACCCTTAACTGCAGTTCCAAGAGATCTGGCACCCTCTTCTGGAGGGTACCAGGCAAAACAGTCATAAACATGAAATAAAAATAAATAAAAAGTCTTTAAAAACAAAATAAAACAAAACAGGTTTGATCCAGCATGGTAGCACACACCTTTAATCCCAACACTAGTGAGGCAGAGGCAGGGCAGATCTCTGTGAGTTAAAAGCCAGTCTGGTCTACATTGGGAGTCAAGACAAGTCAGGACTAAAGTAATGAGAACCCATCTCTTAAAAAAACAAAGAAAGAGCCGGGCGGTGGTGGCGCACGCCTTTAATCCCAGCACTTGGGAGGCAGAGGCAGGCGGATCTTTGCGAGTTCGAGGCCAGCCTGGTCTACAAAGCGAGTCCAGGACAGCCAGAGCTGTTAAACAGAGAAACCCTGTCTCGAAAAACCAAAAAAAAAAAAACAAAGAAAGAAACAAACAAAAACAAAACCAGTCATGGTAGCCTTGGTCTTCAGCCCCAGCAGAGGCAGGTGAATCTCTGAGTTTGAGGTCATCCTGGTCTATAGATAGAGTTCCAGAGCAGCCAGGAGTATACAGAGACACTCTGTTTCAATAATAATAATAATAATAATAATAATAATAATAATAATAATTAATAATAAATAAGATAGATGCCAACTTGGGAATCTGAGGCACATTGTTTTATGTGAATTCAGGGACAACCCTGACTACACAGGAGACCCTGTCTCAAAAACAAAACAAACAAAAGCTAAGGAAAAATTTATGCCTATAATCCTAGGACTTGGGAGTCCGAGATAGGGAGAACTGCGGCAAACTTGAAGTCAGCTGGGGCCACATAATGAATTTCTGGCCAGTTTGGGCTATGAAGTGAGACCTATCTGTTCAAACAAAATGCACTCCAAACAGCCATGTGTCTCACAATTCAACCTCATTTCTGGGGTGGGCTGAGTACAAGTGTGTTTTCTGGAAACGGGATCAGAGGTAAGGAGGCTTTTTTCTTTCAACTTTCCTGCTTCTGCAGAATGCTTTTTTTTTTTTTTTTTTTTTTTTGGTTTTTCGAGACAGGGTTTCTCTGTGTATCTCTGGCTGTCCTGGACTTTGCTTTGTAGACCAGGTTGGCCTCGAACTCACAGAGATCCGCCTGCCTCTGCCTCCCAAGTGCTGGGATTAAAGGCGTGTGCCACTACCGCCCGGCTGTTTTTGTTTTTTAAGCACATGAAGAAAAAGACGCTCAATAAATAAAGCAATTTCCATTTTTGCAAGAAGAAAACAAAACAAAAAAACAAAAAAGAACCCAAGAGCTCCAGCCGCTCTGACCTCATAGAGGCCCCTGTCTGGTGGCTGTTTCCCTTTAAACGGAGATGGGAGATGACACAGATTCAGGCTTCCTGAGCTAGTCCCCGGAGCTTGTCCCAGGCGCTCCTGTGGCAGTAACTGGAGTAGCCACAGGATCAGGCTCAGAGAGCGTCAGGGGCTGGCCCTGGCTGTGCTGGCAGCCACAGGGCCAGAGAGGAAGCGCCAGGGGAGTGGGAAATGCACGGGTTAGCCTGAGAGTGGGGGCGGGGAAGGGGACAGGGGACTTCTCATACTTAGCTTCACCATCTGGGGCTGGTGAGATGGCTCAGTCACTTGGGAGGCCCCAAGTTCAGATCCCCAGGAGCATGAGAAACCCAGTCTTACACAAAAGATAAAATTGTCTGAGGATTGTTTGGGCTATGTTTTTGGTTTTTTTTTTTTTTTTTAAGGAAAAAAGCCCCACACGTCTGCATTTATATGTATAATAAATAAAGCAGTTTCACCAAGCGGTCCAGTTCCAGGGGATCTCACGCCCACGTGGTACACACACACACACACACACACACACACACAAACATTAAAGAAAAAAAAAGCTTTCAACCCACTAAACAGTTCCCATGCAGGAGGATGCTGCAGACCATAACCAGGCCTGCTGTAGTGGTACTTCACCTTCATCCAACCATTTCTTTTTCTTTTCTTTTTTTTTTTTTTTCGAGACAGGGTTTCTGTGTATAGCCCTGGCTGTCATGGACTCACTTTGTAGACCAAGCTGGCCCTGAACTCACAGAGGTCCGCCTGCCTCTACCTCCCAAGTGCTGGGATTAAAGGTATGCACTACCACACCCAGCTCCAGCTCTATTTTGTTTTTTATTTTTACTTTCTTTCCTTTTTGCTTGTTTGTTTTATTCTGTATTTTCAAAACAGGGTTTCTCTTTGTAACAGCCCTGGCTGTCCTGGAACTTTCTTTGTAGACCAGGCTGGCCTCTAACTCAGAGATCTGCCTGCCTCTGCCTCCTTAGGGCTGGGACTAAAGGTGTGTGCTACCACAACCGGCCATTAGCCTCATTTTACTGACAGGGAAACTTGGGTGCTGTTATTCAGTAAGTTGCTTAGTGGATGGAGGCAGGGTTCAGACCTGGGCAGCGGGCTGTTCCATCCTGCTAATATAATATCTACTGGGCTCCTTGTGCTGGGCAATTCCAGATACTGGGGTATATAGATCAAGACACAGGTCTTGAGCTGGGGAAAGTGACTCGGTTAGCATTCTTGTTTTGTTTTGTTTTTTGTTTTTCCAGACAGGGTTTCTCTGTGTAATACTCTTGGCTGTCCTAGACTCACTTTGTAGACCAGGCTGGCCTTGAACTCACAGAGATCCGCCTGCCTCTGCCTCCTGAGTGCTGGGGTTACAGGTGTGCGCCACCACGCCCGGCTGACTCAGTTAGCATTCTTATGGAGCCCTGAGCTTGATTCTCAACACCCATAAACTGGGTTCAGTGGCATGTATCTGCAATGCCATGGGAGGTAGAGACAGGAAGACTAGTATCTCAGGGTCACCTTGAGCTACATAGGGAGACCCTGTTTTAACAAACAGACAGATGGACAGACAGACAGACATAGGTCTGGCTGTAGAGACCTCACTAGGGACAAAAACATCAATAGCAATGGTCTTGGGGATATCCCTGCTTGGGGTGCTGCAAACTTCTTTAAAAGTTTCTAAAAAGGGAACAGCCATCTCTCTCTGGAGGGGCCGGGAACGTCCTGATGTCTGGAGAGTGACAAAGAGGAACCAGGCAAAGTGTGGAGACAGTGGGTAACAGAGAACAGCATATACAATGTTCCCGGGAACATTTTGCCAAAGGTCACCTGGGCATTGGTGACAGGGCATGATAAAGCCCTTCCCTGGTCTCTGTGACCCTGTTCCGCCTTTCCTATTACCAATCACAGGCAAATAGCTACAGCCTTCTGGGAGGTAGCAAGAGAATCACTCTGAGGAGGTACTCAAAGAGACATTGGATCCCAAGTGTCCTGAAGGACATAACCTCTATGGTTGTCTGCAGGAGTCACGATGAGTCAGGGAAATTAGGTCTGACAGAGGAAGGGAATGGCATGGAGATGCTATCAGAGGCTGGCTTCCCTCCAAAGGCTTATGTGGGACATTCCTGGCTTCTCTAGTGAGTTATAAGCAATGCTGGGGTTTTTACAAGTGTTTTCAGCTTAGCCACTTGGTGAAATTTCTTGACAAGCACCATTGGTTTCTGGACTTGAATGTCAGTAGCCAGATCTGTCACTGTGAGAGGCTGGGCTTAACTCTCACCAAAAGAGGCTTCAAGGCTAACCTGTTCAGCAAACAACAGCAGGAGGGGCGGGCGAGGCGGGAGGGCACCTCGTCCTGTCTCTGGGCAGAGCTGCTTCTACCTCCTAGAGGGAACCTCACAGGTTATTGCCCTTCAACCCAGAGGTTCTGCTCCTAGAAATTACTCCAGACATCCCACCAGCATGCAGGAGAAGCTCAGTGCAGCGTGACCCAAGGGACTAAGAGCCTGTAAGCATCCACCGTCGCTGTGGAGCTGCCTGGGCGCTACTACATCCAGTATTCATTGTTTTTCAAGTATGTGTGTCTTATGCATGTGTGTATGTGCATGCTTTGCTTTTGTATATGTGTGAGCACACACACACACACACACAGAGAGAGAGAGAGAGAAAGAGAGAGAGAGAGAGAGAGAGAGAGTAGGTCTAATGTTGAGGTTGAGAATCATCCTTGATCACTCTTCTACCTTATTCATTGAAGCAGGGTCTGTCTCCCAGTCAAACCCAGAGCTCACTGATATGGCTAGTACCTTTAGTCAGCTTGCTCTGGGATCTCCTGTCTCTGCCTTCAGGGGCTGGATTACTGACAGGATGCCACACCCACATTCACATGAGTTTCTATGCGTCTGGACTAGTCCCCACGCTTGCTGGGCAAGGGCTTTAACCACAAGCCATATCTCCCCACACCATTTTGAAACAGCATCTGGATATTTCATCCACACTGGCTTTGAACTCAGGATTCCACCAGCCCTGGTTCAAATGCATTTCTCTACACTAGCAATGAAGAAATTCTGAAAAGGAAATTATACAAATTATTTCATTTATGTCAGCATTAAAAAACATAAAATAGGTGGACATGGTGACACGCACCTTGAATCCCAGCACTCAGGAGGCAGAGGCAGATTGATCTCAGTGAGTTTGAGGCCAGCCTGGTCTACAGAGCGAGCTCCAGCCAAGGCTTCTTTTTTTTTTTTTTTTTTTGGTTTTTCGAGACACGGTTTCTCTGTGTAACAGCTCTGGCTGTCCTGGACTTGCTTTGTAGACCAGGCTGGCCTCGAACTCACAGTGATCCACCTGCCTCTGCCTCCTAAGTGCTGGGAATAAAGGTGTGTGCCACCATGCCCAGCCAACCAAAGCTTCTTAAGGAGACCCTGTCTCAAAAAAAGAAAGAAAGCATAAAATACACAGGAATTAACTTTACTAAGGTGGTAAAAAGACTATTAAGTGAAAATATAAATTATCACTGAGAAAAATTAATGGCAAGTGCTGAAGAGATTGGTCAGCACTGGCAGCTTTTGCAGAAGACCCAAGTTCAATTCCCAGCACCTACATGGCAGCTAACATCTGTCTGTAGCTCCTGTTCCAGAGGATTTGACACCCTCACACAGACATACAGGCAGTGAAAACTATGGCCATTCCTCAACAAGTGAAAAGTAGAATTTGCCACACGATCCATCCAGCAAATCTACATCTGAGGAGGTGCTCCCACTCCATTCATCCTCCACAGCGTTCACACTGGCTCACTTGTGGAGGTGGCAACTCCAGTGTTGGTTACCGGATGAATGGATAAGGAAGATGTGCTATACACAACAGAGTGTTACCCGCTGGGCGTGGTGGCACACGCCTTTAATCCCAGCACTCGAGAGGCAGAGGCAGGTGGATCTCTGAGTTCCAGGCCAGCCTGGTCTACAAAGCAAGTCCAGGACAAAACAAAAACAGAGGGTTACCCAACCTTGGAAAGGCAGGCCATCGAGACCATGCTAGCACATGGACAAACCTTGAAGACACATCACATAAAAGGAGTCACGAACAAAAAACCAACAACAACCATATGGGTCATTTCAGATGAGCTATTCAGAAGAGAGAAAACTACAGAGGCACACGATATGGAACCGTGCTGGCCAGCCTGGTCGGGAGCAGAATTGGGAGTTAGTGTGTAACGAATGCATGGTTTTAGGGTTTTACTAAGTGGGACTCGGGTCCTCAGGCTCAGTGGCAAGTGCCTTTCACCTGCTGAGTCATCTCGCCAGCCCCACACAGGCTTCATTAGGGATCAAACAAGGGCATGTTGGGCAAAGGCTCTCTGACTGAGTTACGTCCCACATGGCTCTGGTCAAGAGTTCAGGCTCAGGATTGGAACTGTCTGGATTTGAGGGAGCTGCATCAAAGACTCCCCAGGCATGATGGGCACATGCTGCCTCTCTGTACCTCAGTCTCCTCATCTTTCCCACCATATGGGATTGCCATGAGAAGGAGGAAGGGAGGGATTCCATGCAGGAACCCCAGGCTTATTGTCTGGGCAGCACCCTAAGCGGCCAGTGAAGTGCAAGGACCAGTGATGCTTCATGGAAGGAAGGGAAGGGGACATGCCACTGCAAACTGGATGTTTCTGCTAAACCCAGTGAAATGGCCACAGGTCCTTTCGAAAAAGAAAGTCCCTGCCCTCTGGTAGTTGCAGGGTTCCTGACTCCTTGTTTGACAATTACCCCTTAATGTCCTGAAGGTTTACTTGTCCACTTTGTTGTTGTTGTTTGATTCGAGACAGGGTTTCTCTGTGTAAGAGCCCTGGCTATCCTGGACTCACTTTGTAGACCAGGCTAGCCTTGAACTCACAGAGATCCACCTGCCTCTGCCTCCTGAGTGCTGGGATTAAAGGCGTGCACCACCACACTGCCATGTGGGTGCTGGGATGTGAACCCGGGTCCTTTGGAAGAGCAACCAGTACTCTTAACCTCTGAGCCATCTCTCCAGCCCTGCAGCTGCCCACTTACTCATCTATTCAGTGGTCACTTTCTGGTCCATGTGAGGCCCTAGGCAAGTGGGGAGATAAAACCTTGCTGGACCTGTATTTCCTCTCAGAAATGGGGAAGATGAGTGTGGCTTTGGAAGGCTGCAGCTGGCATTATAGCAGATCTTAATTAGCCCAGGGCACAGTGCTCAGGCTCAGGCCAAAACACAGAAGTCATTGCTATTGTTTCTGACAAGCACGGTGGGGACCTTTAAATAAAGCAGAGTGCCCAACACCATGCTGCCTCGGGGCTGTATCGCTGAGGGGATGATTTGGGTCTCTCTTGCCATAACAAACCTCAGGGCTTATGTTTCCCCTTTCCCTCTCAGTGCCTACAGCACCACCCAAGCACACACAGTGAGCTTTAAAAAAAATTTTTTTTTAATTTTTAAAATTTTTTCATTTATTTTTTTCTTATGCTTATGGGTCCTTTGCCACCAAGCAGCCCAGCTGGGATCTCCCATGTGGGTGCTGGGACCTGAACTTGGTTCCTCTGGAAGAGTACTCAGTGTTCCCAACCACTGAGCCATCTATCTCTCCAGGCCTCCAGTTGTTAATTCACTTCTCACAAACATCTTCAAAATGGCCATTAGGATGATTCATATTTTAGAGCTCCAAAATGGAAGCAGAAAGACTTTTAAACAGCTTACCCCAGGTCACTTGGTGGAGAGTCTGAAGCTGACTGAATGAATGAAAGAAGGAGGATAGGCACAGACTTTTGGGTCTGAGAGGTAGAATCAGAGCACAAAGCCTGGAATGAGCACCGACAGGTCCATCTTCCATGGGGACCAAAACGTGGGAGGTGGCAGGACCCTAAGGTTAAACAGAACTTTAAAAATTTAGGGTACCCAGATCCCGAGCCCTGATCCCAGGCTGTCAGGAAGTTGGGATTCATGAGAAACCCAAACAGTGTAAGTTCCCTAGCGTCCCTCGGGAGGGTCAGATGGGTAGAAGGGTACATTGTGCAGCACTGAGGGCCAGGCTGGGGCTGTCGCTCAGTTGGTGGAGTGGTTGCCTTGTCAGGCACAAAGGAGGGGGCTGGATCCTCAGCCCCTCACAAACCAAGTGCAGTGAATCACATCTGCAATAGGAGAGTGACAGCAGCTGGATGAGAGGGTTTCAGGGTCATCTTTGGCTGTATATCAAGTTTCAGGCCAGCCTGCCGTCTATACTGTCCTGTCTCAGATAAAGCAGCACCAACACCCGGCTGCTAAGAGCCAGGATCTGAGGAGTGCTTCCTGTTGTCAGGTAACTCACAAGGTCCTTTATGCATAATCTACAAGGCAGAGAGTATATTCTGCATTCTAGACAGGATAAGTTGTTTGAACATTGTCAGACGCACAAGACTAGTATGGCCACACAGTCTGTTTAACAAGTGAGAAAACTGAAGCTCAGGAATGCCACACCTGGCTCCAGGTTCCAGAGTTGAAAGGCAGGGTTTAGCAGTAATGTCCTAATTACCTGCTCTTGCTGGGGCTCCCCAGTCCCATCTGTCCCACACCGTTCCCTTCTTCCCATTATTTCACTGCTACTTGCCACCATCAAGCTGCCAACATTTAAAAACAGTTTCAGTCTGAGGACTATGACTAAGAATTTAGCAAATATTGCAGAGCTCAGCGAAGGCTGAAGGGCTGTGTGTGTACAGGTGTCTAAGGACAGGGCAGTGACCCCAGAGCACTTCGCCATTGGTGAACACAACCCTGATCACTGGGTGAAAGGTCCTGCCAGGTTATGTAAGCTCCCGTGCCTACAGCCCACATCTGGCCTCTGGGCAGGAGTTTAGAAAGATCCAGAAGACCCATTTTAAGATGAGCAGGCCTCTTTGGAGGCAGCCTAGCATTTGGATAGGCTGCCCAAGAGAGATCTCAGCCAGCCCATCCCTCCACTCCTTGGGTGCCTCATGTAACTGTGCAAAGATGGTGGCCTTGTCTTTCTTTTACAGGTGAGGACACTGAAGGTGACACAGGTTAATGATTTCCTGAATCCATAGGGCCAGGGAGTGGCAGGGCTGGTATCTGAACCAAGAGCACATCTTAGAAAGAAGGAAGGGAGGTCCAGGCACCTGTGTACGCATGAGGTGTTCTGAGATCTGGGAGCAGGTAGAGAGGGGAAAGGTGAAGGGGATGAATTTCTGAGTCCTGTAGAAAGGCAAAGGCCACATGGGTCTGGTTTGGGCTTACCACCCTTTCACTGATACCTTCCATGGCTCTCCGTTGTATAGATAAAAATGCAGCATTGGGGCTATACTACTTCCCCTGAGAAGCCTACCTTGACCACCCACAAGGGAGGAGGAGAATCAGCCCCTTAGCCCTGCTAGCTACAACTCAAGTGCTCATAGCCCCAGATGTCTGGCAGGTGCCACATTGGTCGGCACAGATAGGGAGTGTTTTTTTTTTTTTAGGTTTTTCGAGACAAGGTTTCTCTGTGTAAGATAGGGAGTCTTTTTGTCACCTCCTAGAGTTCTGTGGGCAGTGCTGTTCTAGACCCTGGAAGTGGTCAGGCCTTAGAAATACTTGAATTTCAATGCTCATAATTAACAGGTGTGGCACTGAGGACGAGGTCATTAGTACAGTGCTTGCCCGGCATGTGTGAAGCCCTGGGCTTGGTGGCACACACTTGTACGGCAGTGTTTGTCTATGTTCTCCAGAATGTAGGAGATGGATCAGGAGTTCAAAGCTAGCCTCCTCTATGTAGTAAGTTTGAGGCCAGCCTGAACTATGGGTGAGACTGTTTAAAGGGGAGAGGTACACACCTTTAATCCTAGCATTCAGGAGGCAGAGGTATGTGGATTTCAGTGAGTTCAAGGCCTGCCTGGTCTATGGCACCCTGAGCTCAGCCCCTGAAATCCACATGGTGGAAAGAGAGAACTGATCCCTGAAAGTTGTCCTCTGACCTCCACATGTGCTCTGTGGTGTGCTCTCACTGACCACGTAACACATATGAGTAAATAATAAATGAATGAATGCAATAAACAAACACAACAACAACAAAAAGGTGGACGTGGACACCTAGGCTGGGCGTGGTGTCTCACACCTTTAATCCCAGCACTCAGGAGGCAGACGAAGGCAGATCTCTGCGTGTTCAAGGCCAGCCTGGTCTACAGAGTGAGTTCAGGACAGCCAGGGCTGTTATACAGAGAAACCCTGTCTGGAAAAAAAAACAACAAAACTCTACTAGCCTTTCACTCTCAATTCAGTGTACTCTCTGCTGAAGTCAGCCAACACCCGTGTCTTAGTTCAGGCTTGGTAAAGGGTCCCTATGAGGAAAAAACAAATCTAAGGATAATTTATTAAATGAGAGCAATACTTCAATACATATATAACAGCAGCTGGTATTCATATTATATGAGAAGCCACTACAAATAAATAAGAAAATATTACCTCGGTTTAGAAGTAGACAATGGGCCGGGCGGTGGTGTCGCACGCCTTTAATCCCAGCACTTGGGAGGCAGAGGCAGGCGGATCTCTGTGAGTTCAAGGCCAGCCTGGTCTACAAAGCGAGTCCAGGACAGCCAGAGATACACAGAGAAACCCTGTCTCGAAAAAAAAAAAAAAAGAAAAAAAAAACCAAAAAAAAAAAAAAAAAAGAAGTACACAATGGAAGTAGACAATTCATAGAAGAAATACAAATTTAAAAAGAGGAAAATATACTGAGGAGAGATAGGTGAGCATAATAATACAGCTTTTCTTCCTTGTTTATTCTAACAGGTTGGGGAGATGTGCATGGTCTTGTACATTGGTGGGATGTGTCATGGCATTGTGTCCAACCTTAGTGGACAGCTTGGGGCATCGCTCAACAGAAAATTTGAAAACACCCTTTGAGTCAGTAAGCCTTGGGCCCAACGCAGGACAGCTGACTCCTAATCTCGTGCTGTGAACCATGAGTGATGGTCAGGCTTGGGCTGGAAAAGGCAGAGTTGGCGGATTATCCAAAGGACTGTGGACTTGGCCGTGGGAGGCTTAAACAGGATGGATTGCAGTGGGCGAGTTCCTTGGAGTCTTTATCTTGTTGTGTGACAGCAAGGAGCCCAGGACAAATCAATATGCCCTTGGTCAGCTGCTTTGGTGGCTCAGCTGCCATTCTGGTTCTGCAAATAATTGGAGCCCAGTCACCAGTGAATCAGCACTGACTGCCCTTGGCAAGCTGGGCCAGGAAGGCTGCTTGGCATGACATGGCTATGTGATGAAGCTCTGTGCTATCGGTCAGGTGACAGAGAGCCTGGGCCAGCTGGGTGGCCCTCAAGGGAATTTGGGGATGTGACATTTATCATGTCTACCTTAGTTTCTCTTATGTCTGGTTCTCTTTTGATCATTCCCTTCCTTCTTCTGGCCCTCCATTTCTTTCTTTCAATTAATATTGCCATGTGTTAGTCCAAACCCTGGGCAGGGGAGAGTAAATGGGATCCCAGGCTCTCATTTTCTGTATATGTGGGTGTTTGGTAACATGAGGACACAGAGTCAGGAGAAGGCATTGATTCAGATGGGGAGGGATGAGGTGTGGATTCATGAGCTATTGACAGACATTGGGTGACATTATCAGATGGGCAGTAGGGGTCTGAGGGAGGGTCAGAGCAGTTGCTTCTAAAAGGGACCAAGAACTTGGCTTTTTATCCAGAGAAAGACAGAAATGTGGAGGGACTTTTGTTTATAATGTTCTTTTTTTTTTTGTTTTTTTTTTTTTTGAGACAGGATTTCTCTGTGTGTCTCTGGCTGTCCTGGACTCACTCTGTAGACCAGGCTGGCCTCGAACTCACAGATATCCGCCTGCCTCTGCCTCCCAAGTGCTGGGATTAAAGGCGTGCGCCACCACCGCCCGGCTATAATGTTCTTATAATTTATATTTAGTGGCAAAAACTAATTCAGGTCTGGGGATGTAGCTCAGTAGTAGAGTGTTTGTTTAGCACATGGACTCATGGGTTCCATCATCCAAGCACTTAGGGGGGGAGCGGCAGAGACAGAAAGATCAGAAGTTCAAGGTCATCTTTGGCTACATAGTAAGTTTGAGGGCAGCTGATGTTGTGGGGGATCCTGTCTCAAATTTTACTCATTCTATCATAAAAACCAGACAAGGACCAGGAGTATTTTCTTTTAATGAACTTGTGTGTGTGTGGTTCTGGAGCTCAACTTCTACATGCTTTGTAAATGTTAGGTGATGCCTTACCACTGTGCCACCACACCCCCACCCAGAAGAGCCAGGAGGATTCACTCAAGAAAGCATCTTTTCAAAGCCTCTCCTCAGATGGAAGCTTCTGCGAACAATCGTTTTTTGGGTGTATCCCTCCAAGATTCTTTTCTATGCCCACATAAACAACTTTTTTTTTCCAAGACAGGGTTTCTCTGTGTATCCTTGGCTGTCCTGGACTCACTTTGTAGACTAGGTTGGCCTTGAACTCAGAGATCAACCTGCCTCTGCCTCCCAAGTGCTGGGATTAAAGGTGTGCGACACCACACCTGGCAATTACAGACAGTTGTGAACTGCCATATGGTGCTGGGATTTGAATCCGGGGCTTTTGGAAGAACAGCCAGTGCTCTTATCCGCTGAGCCATCTCTCCAGCCATAAACAGCTCTTTTTATCTTTTTTTTTTGGTTTTTCGAGACAGGGTTTCTCTGTGTACCAGTAAGGGCTGTCCTAGACTCACTTTGTAGACCAGGCTGGCCTCGAACTCACAGAGATCCACCTGCCTCTGCCTTCCAAGTGCTGGGATTAAAGGTGTGCGCCACCACATCTGGCTTATCTTTTTTCTTGAAGACGAACTTGTCCTTTATGCATTGTTCTATGAGAACCGTGGCCACCTCCCACCCCACTGAGCCATCTCTCCGGTCTTAGTTCAGTTTTCTATTCCTGGGTTAAGGACCATAACCAAAAGCAATTTGGGAGGAAAAGGCTTATCTGGCTTACACTTCACCATTGAGGCAAGCTATGGCAGGAACTTGAGCAGAATAGGAACCTGAGGGCAGAGACCATGCCTGCTTACTGGCTTGCTCCCAATGGCTTCCCAACCTTCCTTCTACAACCCAACCCCACCTGCCTAGAGGTGGCCCTGCCCACAATGGGCCAGGCCCTTCCACATCTGTCATTGATCAAGAATATGCCTACAGACTTGTGTACGGGCCTGTCTGATGGAGGCATTTTCTCAACTGAGGCTCCCTCTTCCCAGACAACTCTAGTTTGTGTCAAATTGACTAAAAACTCACCAGCACAGAAGGCAAAAGTTCTCTGTGGTGCCCTGCTTCCCCTGGTTGCCTTTCTGTTCTGAAGGGTGTGGTCGCATGAAATTTCTTCATTCTTGCCTACTCCTTTCCCATGCCTGAACCCTTGCTGACTTTCACTTAATTCCAATCAAAAACACTGTAGAAGGCATCCAGTCAAACGAAAAGCATTGAGGATATTCAATAGGTAGGAAATCCTTCTCGGACTCTCTCATCTTGACCAGGACTCAAAGTAACTTAAAAAAAATTTTTAAAGCCGGGCGGTGGTGGCACACGCCTTTAATCCCAGCACTCGGGAGGCAGAGGCAGGCAGATCTCTGTGAGTTCGAGGCCAGCCTGGTCTACAAAGCGAGTCCAGGACAGCCAGAGCTACACAGAGAAACCCTGTCTCGAAAAAACAAACACTAAGCCATATAACTCTTATAATCGTGGCCTATTTATTTCTGTTGTTTTGTATTGTATTTATAGTTATAAGAAAAAGAACCATTATTTGTACTGAAAGGGAGAGCTGTTGGGGGGAAAAATAAATACCTTAAGCTAAAAAAAAAAAAAAAAAAGAAGGGAAGAGGATGGTGGGGCTGAGGGGGAGGAGGGTGGAAGGATGGGACTGGAGGGGGGAGTAGGGAGGGGATTGTGATTGAGATGTAACTTGAAGAAATAAAAAATAAATTATTAAAAAAAAAGAAAAACAATAAAAAAAAAAGAAAAAACAAACAAACAAAAAAAAATTTTTAGCCAGTGTGGTGGCACACGCCTTTAATCCCAGCACTCAGGAGGCAGAGGCAGGTGGATTTCTGTGAGTTCAAGGCCAGCCTGGTCTATAGAGTGAGTCCAGAACAGCCAGGGCTCTGTTATACAGAGAAACCCTGTCTGAAAAACCCATAAATAAATATTTTATTTTATAGTCACTTACAGAGGCACAGTCAGGCAGCTGTGTAAGTCTGCCTATCTGGCTCTTTTCTTTATATTATATGTTCTTTGAGCATGCTTTTCCTAACACACTGGGCTTCACTATTTGTCTAAAACTCCCCTTTGCACCCCGTGGCATCCTGCAGGCCATGTGGCTGACCTCCATATGAGCCTAACTCAAGGCCTGAGATTCTCTCTCTCTTTTCCATCTTCCTCTTTCAAGAAGTTACAAAGATCTGCAGCTTGCCACTTCCAATTTTCTTTTTAAAACTAATAGGACAACTTTCAGGAGTCACTTTTGTTTCTCCATGACATGTTTTGGGGATCAGACTCAGGTTGTCAGGCTTGCATACAGCTGCTAAACCACCTCCCCAGGCCTGCTGGCACGACTCCAAGTGAATATTAACACAGCGCTTCCTGTGAAGTATGTCCCTTTTCTCTTCCCATCATTCTGTCTCTACCCATAGGACTGGCTTCTGCCTCCTGTCTGTGTCCCTGTGATTTGTTACATAGCCCTGGCCAGCCCAGAAACTACTATGCAGATCAGGATGACCTCCAACTGTGGCAATGGTCATGCCTCTGTTTGCTAGGATGACAGAAGTGTGTCACCACCATTTGGGTCCTCTTTGGATTTAAAGTAAAATCTATTAAACTTTTAGGCCCTCAAGGAGCCTTATAACTAGTGGCCTGCCTGCCTCAACCCTTTTTCTACCCATTCTCCTTATTCCATTCCAGTCACATAGAGTCCCCTAAATATGCAAACTTTTTTTGGTTTTCCAAGACAGGGTTTCTATGTGTAGTCCTGGCTGTCCTGGACTCGCTTTGTAGACCAGGCTGGCCTTGAACTCACAGAGATCGGCCTGCTTCTGCCTCCTGAGTGCTGGGATTAAAGGCCTGTGCCACCATGCCCGGCAATTACAGACAGCTGTGAACTGCCATGAGGGTGCTGGGATTTGAACCCGGGTCCTTTGGAAGAGCAGCCAGTGCTCTTAACTGGTGAGCCCTCTCTCCAGCTCCAAAACTACTTTTCAACTGTTGTCTCTTTTACTGGAGTATCGAGAATGGGTGGTCCAGCCTGGCCTCTCTAGGAAGAAGTTCTTCAGCATTCCTTTCTGTGCCTGAAAAGCTTCACCCAAGCTTGGGTGGCACAAACTACTAATGGTGCATTGGTTAGATTTTGAGTTTAGTACTGTTGGCCCCCAAGCACATGGTTCTCACTATACCACATGGAATGCCCCACTACCATCTGTAGATCCTAAAGCCCCACTGTCACAAACTGAGCCCCCATTTTGGTAGCCCTGGCTATCCTGGAACTCACTTTGTAGACCAGGCTTGCCTTGAACTACAGTGGTTCTTTTTTTTTTCCTTTAAAAATATTTATTTGTTTTTTTTTTATTTTATTTGTGTGGATGTTTTCCTTGCATGCATGTTTGTATACCATACAAATGCCCACAGTGCATACAGAGGCCAGAAGAGGACTTGGATTTCCTAGAGATGGGATTACAGACAGTTGTTACTTGCCATGTGTGTGCTGAAAATTGAACCCAGGTCCTCTGGGAGAGCAGACAATGTTCTCAATCACTGAGCCATATCTCCAGCCCCTGCCATTGATTCTCTTTCTCTTAGGAACCCACAGCCATTAGGGTTTGTCAACACCAAATCTTGCATCTTGTCCCAGTACCACACTTTTTGCACCATCTGGGAAATGATAAGGGACACTTTCTGGGTTCCTAGCCTTTAGTCTGCACAGAGCCAAATGGAGCCAAGCCTGGTGGCAAAGCTGACTCTACTTTCTGTTGGGGTGGCCTGAGATTACACACAGTTGAAACGGAAGACCCAGTTAGGCCTCCAGACATCCTCGGCTGACTTCTTGGATATCCCATTAGCGGCCACAGGCTCTTCCCCTATGGAGCAGGCCTTGGGGAAAAGGTTGAGAGTCCAGCCAAGAATTTAAACCCTCGAGGCCAAATCTAGTGTGGAAGCAGAAGCCTGTAATCCTACAGCTTAATCAGTAAAGGCAGGAGGATCACTCTAGCCACACAGTCAGTTTGAGGCCAACTGAGGCTAAAGACATGGAGATACCATGTCTAAAACAAAACAAGCAAACAACAACAACAACAAGCCAGAATTGTCAAGAAGTGTCAGCAGGTAAAAGTGCTTGCTGCCAAGTCTGATGACCTGAGTTCATTCTCTAGGACTCAGATGGCAGAAGGAGAGAATACAAGTTATTCTGTCCCCCACTGCACTGTGTCACACATGCCCACTCGCATAAATATAGGTAATTTATTTTTAAAAAGATAAGGTCTTTAGGTCTCTACTTCCCCACCTGTAAAAGGAGATGCCTGGCTACCTACACCAGGGAGGACCGGATTGGTTGGCTCATTTTTCTCCAATCTGGACCGTGCTTTCTACATTATGGGACAATTAAGAGAGACACAGATTGCCACCCATGCTACTGAAATGCAAGCTCAGAAATGAAATTTTCATTCTCAGGTCCAAACCTGGCATCAAGTCCTGCAGAGAATTTGTATCTTGAATGCCAATCAGCCTAACTGTCTTTAATCTTCCACAGGGCAAGGATACACAGAGAAACCCTGTCTTGGGGGGGTGGGGGCTCTCACTCACCCATTCCCCATCTTCTTTCCTCCAAGTTACTTGAGGCCAGAACAAGCAAGTCACTATCTAGCTCGAAAAACCAGATGATGGCTCCCTCTTTGCTACAAGCCTGTGCCAGATTCTAGCCTGATCTGCTTTTCTCTCAAATTAGAATGAGTTCAGGGGTGCTCAAAACTTTGTGAGTACCGTGCTGCCTGGCCAGCAGGCCTCTGCTGGCTGCCACTGCCGGTATCCCAATGCTTGGACTGCTTTGTGTTTCTTTCCCAATCCAAAAGCCACATGCCTTCTCTGACCCCCCTCGAGCTCTTCCCTCTGTGACCCAGTCTGCACAATGGGTGCCTGCCTGACTCAGGGCAGAGTCCCTAAACACTGACGGACCAGATGAAAAAATTACAAAATGCCGATGGCTTGGAGATTATGAGGCTCCCCAAAAGTGTCCTCTGCCGTGTAACTATCCAAGACACTGAAGAACAAAAGCCTTAGATAACAGACTGGAACGAGGCAGGCTGGGTCACAAGGCTGCAGGGCTCCACACGGCGGCAACGCCAGGGCAGAAGCTTGTCACTTTCAGAGGCGAGAAAGACCTGCCTGGGTGCTTCGGTGCTGGGCCACCTCTGCAAGTGTCGCTTTCCTGAGAAATGGGGGGCTCACTAAATCCTCAGCCTGCTTCGTTGCTCAACGAGCTCAGGTCTTGGCGCGACCCGGGCAGGCCGTTCCGGCCCTAGTTTCCAGATTATTTCTCCTAGTCATTGTTTCTCTTTTCCTTGGGCTCGCGCTCTCCCCCGGTTATTGACAGCGCCGGGCCCCCCCCCCGCGCCCCCCCCCCCCCTATCGGTCGGCCCCCCCCCCCCCCCCCCCCCACCCCACTTCTCATGAAGGCGGGTCCTGCTCCGCGAGCGCCCCAATCCGAGCGCCCTGAGCCAGCTCTGCCTCCGCGAGCCCCGCCCCACGTCACCACCAGCCAATAGAAACGCGCGTTCGCGAAGCGGTCCGTCCAATCGCAGGTTGGGTGAGAACCTCCAGCGCCCCGCCCCTGCCGCGCTTGGCCGCGGCTCCGCGGGCGGTCGCTTCGGTTCTTCGGTATTCTCCGAGCAGCGCCGAACTGCGTCGGGCTCAGCCGGCTGCGTCTGGAGGTGCCGGCGACGGCGCCGCTGTGCTCCCGGGGTCCTGAAGGAGGCAGAAGCCACCGGCCGGGTCGGAAGGCGCCTCGGACTCCGTCAGGGCAGGCGAGGTGCGGGTCCCCAGAGACCGCCCGGCAGCGCCTCCCGGAGCGGTCCCTGCGGAGCCGGGGCGGCCGCTGAGGTGGCTTCCGCTTCCCGCGGCCTCACCTGCGCAGGCCCCGGTGCGCCAGGTGCGGAGGCGTGTGCGTCGCCTGGGAGGCTCCCCCGGCCGCCAGCGGGGCGGAGGCGGGGCCGCGGCCGGGACCTCCAGCGGCTCGCCCGAGCGTCTCAGTCTCACCGGTCCGCCGGACCCTGCGGCTCGGGATGCTGCTGCCCGCCCGCGAGCCGCCCTCCACGCCTGCCCCTGCCGCCGGGGCCGCGCCTCGCTGTTCACATGCCGGTGGAGCCTGGACCCCTCGAGGGTGAAAGCAACCGGCCCACGGGACTGATCCCTCAGACCCTGGGCTCCAGACTCAGATCCTCTCCTGTCCCGCAGTCTTCGCCGCCGCCGCCGCCGCCATCTGGACTGGATCCGGCTCTGGTGTTTTTGAGGAGGGGGGTGTGGTGTCGGGAAAGGAATTCTGGGGATTTCTAGGATCCCCTCTTTTCGTTTTGTTTTTGTTTTTTGGCCCTGCGGGCTTCATACTCAGGGAACTCGCTCATGGCTTTTTTGATGAAGAAGAAGAAATTCAAGTTCCAAACCACTTTCACCCTGGAGGAGCTGACTGCGGTCCCCTTCGTCAACGGGGTCCTCTTTTGCAAGGTCCGGCTGCTGGATGGCGGGGATTTTGTCAGCTTGTCGTCCAGGTAGGCTTTGAGGCGTTCGCGTTTGCAGGAGAGAGTGGGGAATGCTGATGAGCAAGATCTAGCCACTTGGCAAGTGTAGAAACCTCAACTGGGGACGGCCAAGGGCCCCCCCCCCCCGTCTGGGGAAAGATTTGCACTGGGCAGGACTTGGGTCCCAGTGAGCTGGCAGGGTGCCAGGCACTTGTCTGCAGGTGACCAGCCAGAAACCTTCAGGGCCCTCCATGCATTCTCCAAGTCACCCGTTTTCCAAACTTGCATGGAGAGAGGCTGAAAGAGGTTTGCACCTTGAGGGAGTAAGTAGGGGTGTCTCAGGCCACTTTGCCACCAAGCTGGCCCTTGTGGGTGTCGTATGACTGAGAACTTGGGCCAGCCACAGGTTCTCTGGCACTTTCCCCTGTACTGGGAGAGCCCAGTCCCAGGCACTCCCTGGATTTGATTGAGGGTGGCGGCTGGATTTTGGGTTGCCCAGCCCCATCTGGGTGACTGCCCTCCTCTGGGCTGCTTTGCATTGCAAATGTCCTTGCCAGGAGGCTGCTTTTCTCTGTGAAAGAAGCCCTCGAGTTTGGTTTTGTGTTTCTCATCATCCTGGTGGGTCCGGCTTCTCCCAGCTTATTGCTGAATGAGATCCGAGTTCGCACTCAAGGACTCTGCAGATTGAATTCATGAGTGTTATGCAGCCCTGGCCTGCCTGCAGAGGTCCTTGGAGTCCAACTGTTGGGGAAGGGGAGTCAAGTTCTGGCTCTTTCTGTCCCTGCCCCTCTTCTGCACCCTGGACCTAATACAGGTTTTTCTGTCAGAGTCTTAGAAGTAGTAGTACTAGGCCCCTGGCTCAGGGCCTGGGATGCTTGCCCCTCTTACCTAGTCTGTCCTTTGCCCCTCAGGTATTGTAGGCCGAGTTAGTTGGAACTGCCTCGCTATTCTGAGATCTCAGAGGTGTGTTTTACAGATTGGGATAATGAGCCCCAGAAAGAGGAAGTGCTTGGATTGCCTGGGACTTTGCTGGAGGCAGTCGTCAACCAGACTTGGCCTGTTGGGAGACCCGTTGGTAAATCTCTTGGGAGAAGAGAAGCTAGCTAGCTATGTGGCCTGATTCAGATTCTGGAATTTGTGTGGATAGAGTGAGGTGCCTGTTCTATGCGCTGGGCCTGTTCTGCTCAGAGCTGCTTATCTGAGGAATTTGGACAAAGGCTGCCCTTTGTGGTGGGGGTGGCAGCAATGCGCTGCCTGTGAAGCCTGTAATCCCTACAGTTACTCCTAACCGCACAGTGTCAGAGGGCCGTGCTCGGAGATGGGCCTGGAGTCAGCCACTTTTAGGCTAAGTGACTTTGGGTGAATTATCCAGTCTCCCTGATCTCAAGAGCTAGCAATTATTGGTGCTCCACTCACGGTTTTACTAGCACCTCTCAGCCCCTTGTTCGTGCCAAGGAGCAGGAGTAGAGGTGGGGGCCCCGGGAAGCATTTTTACATAGGTGAAAACAGAGGCTCAGAGAGAGTGGCTTTAAATGCTACCTTGTGCCTCTGTGCCTCTTTTGTAAAATGGGGAAGTAATACCCGCCTTTCTGTTGTAAGGGGAATGGAGAGTGTGCCTTATCTGGCCAGGGAAGTTGCTACAGCAGTTACTATTACTGTATTGTTAAGGGGTCTAGACCCTAGCCCCCCAACCCCACACATCCCTTAATCATTAAGACACATCCCTTAATCAGCAGAGGTCTTCTTTGTGAGCTGGGATTGAGAACAGTACCAAGGAATTTGTACCAAGCCCACCCAGGCTGACATCTCACCTGTTCTCCTAGACCCTTAACCAGCCGTTGTGGCCCTACCTGTCAGTTTTTTCCTTGCCCCAACTTGCCCCGCATCCTGGAAAGTCTGGAAAGTTCCAAGAGTTAGCACATATGCTGTGGATTTCACCTCTGTTTTCCCTTCTTCCGCCTGGCAAGAGTCCAACATCTTCTCTGAACCCAGCTGAGCCCAGGCAGCCTTCCCTGGTTCCCATCCTGGATAAAGCCTCATTTAGGGGCAGGAGTACTAAAGAGGAAGGAGCTGGCATTGAGGCCCAAAGCTGAGTGCTTAGATGCTGGGCACCTGGGTGCTATTGAGCAGGTGTGGCTGCAGAGCGCAGTGATGTTGGAATCTGAGCCACTTTAAAGCATCTTTGGCTTTTGGGCTTTTAACCCAGGAGATAGGGGTTCCTAGGTTGCTGTTCCCTCTGCCCACACCCTCCCACATTGGTCTTGTAGCCCAGGAGCTTTGGTCACCTCTACACCACTGTGATATTGTTGATTATAAGTTGGAGTAGGGACTGAGGTGACTGGTGCTTAGATCCTGGGCCTAAACAGGGCAGCACATCTTCCCAACCTAGGGACCTCTGGAAGATGTGCTATTGGCAGCATAGGTGGTGTCAGACTGACAACAGCCCAGGCCCCACCCCTGCAACACTCACTTTCCTAGCTGGTGTTTTCCACTGTGTTGAGTGCCATGGCAACAACTGGTACTCAACTCCACCTGACCCAGTTGGAACAGGTGGAACAGGCGGTTCCTGGGGCTGTTTCTTTTTTTTTTTTTTTTTTTTTTGGTTTTTCGAGACAGGGTTTCTCTGTTTAACAGCTCTGGCTGTCCTGGACTCACTTTGTAGACCAGGCTGGCCTCGAACTCGCAAAGATCCGCCTGCCTCTGCCTCCCAAGTGCTGGGATTAAAGGCGTGCGCCACCACGCCCGGCTGTGGGGCTGTTTCTTATCCTTATCTTCTAATACTGCATTAGGAGCAGCAGTTCGCACAGCAACTGGACTGTGGCAGTCATAGTGTTTAGTGTTTTGCACAGGGTATCCCCATGAATCTTCCCCAACCATCTGGAGAGGTGCTGGGTCCAGAGTGGTAGCACTGCATGCTGGAGGTTACCAGGTGGTCAATGGCAGTGGGGGGAAATTCTTTTCTCACAGTGTCTTTGATTATGTACTTGCCAGTGCCAGGGACTTGCTGAGCTACTCAAACACCTGACCACCTGCTCTACTTGTGGGTGAGGACAGTGAGGTCAGGGAAGGTGAAATGACTGAACCCATGTCGTCCAGCTTGAGAGTAGCAGAGATAGTGCTTGATTGCGGCAGGTCCAGTTCAAAGCCCTGCTTGGTTAGTATGAGATAGTAAAAGCGACTACAGATCTGTGACATTCCAGACTCTACAAAGGCTCCTTTCAGTGAGTTGGGCGGTATAGCAGAGTCTGGAGTGGGACAGTTTAGAGGCACTAAACTGGGTTTTGTGAATCCCAAGACTATATATAAAGTAAGAGTGGGACTAAAGTAATCGTGTATTTGTGGTCAGGCACAGACAATCACTGGGGCACAGTGGGCATTTGCCATGTGTCCTTGCCTGGGTCCTTCCAGGAAGATGATCCAAGTGGTACCTGGGAGGGCATTCAGGTTTGGAGGGTGGCCAGGAGGGTATACAGATCCCATAAAGTGGTGAGTCTGGCAGGGCTAATGTGTCCAAGGGGCCTTGGGGTCAGAAGAATCTCAAACCTCGAAGGGACCCTGCTTCTCGCTGGCATTGGTCCTTTGGCTTGTCACATGCATGTGGTAGCAGTGCTGGAAGAGGAGTGCAAGGGAACAAATGCTGACTTACCTCACAGGATGGAGAAGAGAGAGGAGAGAAAGATACTGTCTCCTTCCTTAGTCAGTGGATGGGGAAACCAAGCTCTGGGCAAAAAAGTGACTTGTCAGGAATAAATGACCCAATTGGACAGACTATTGTCTAGCTCTTACCTCTGTCCTCTTTGCACTAAGAAAGTGGGTGGGCCAGGAGGAGAAGGAAGATCTCTTGCAAGGCCACCTCTTGCTCTATACTTGAATCTGAGAAGCTGATTGTGATGTGGAGAGGGCCTTCCCCCAACCCTTGTCCTCTTTTCTTGGCCAGCTTTGAGTCCTCAGTGGGCCTTCAGTGGGGTTTTATTTTTGTAAGTAGAGCCTGGCTGCTTGTCACACAGGCACTGCCTGCCTTCTATGGGCACAGCCATGTGCTACCCATCATGTAGGAGCAGTCAGAGGAGCCTTTGGGATTCTTGAGCAAGAAGAAAGTCCTTGGACAAGTTAGTTCTGCACCTGCAGGCCTTGTGCCCAGATCCTAGCTGTGGGGGCACGCAGACAGACTTGATTGTTCCTTACCCAAGCCACACATTTGGCCAGGGTTTCATCTCTCAGTTGCTCACCCTCCCTCATTGAAAAAAGCTGTAGAATGCCACTGGGTTCACAGCCATGCAAGGCTCACTCTGGGATAGCTTGGTACGGGGCTCTGAGAAAGCACAGTGGAGATGGGTACCCAGTTCCTAAGTGACAGCAGTGTGAAGCTTCATACAAGAGGACCCCCCCAAGTTGGATAAGACATTTATTGTCGTGCTTAGAAAAGGGATACTGTGGGCTGAACACATTGGAAAGGTGGAAAGAGGGGAGCTAGTAGACTTGTTTTTTCTTCCTCCTTGCCTGAAACTCCCTTTCAGCTGGCTTTCAGAGGTGAGCAGGACTAAGCAGTCCTGTTCCTCGGAGCTCCCAGTTAGGTGGTGGCAGTGTGTGGTAGGCCAAGCTAATCTGTGGCAGCTCCTTGTGGATTCCAGTGGACCCTGGTGAAAAAAAAAAATTTTTTTTTTTTTGTTCAGACATCTGTCCATCTTTGTTTATTCTCTCCCCCTGCCCTAAGCTCACTGTCTCATGGTTAGCACACCATCACCATAGGGAGGGCTTCCCTGAGGAGGGAACACTATGGGAGTCTTAGAAACGGAGAGGGGCCAGGCGTAGTTGTGCATGCCTGTGAGTTCCAGTCCAGCCTGGTCTACAAAGCAAGTCTAGGACAGCCAAGGCTACACAGAGAACTACTATCTTGGAGGAAAAAAAAAGAAGAAGCTGAGAGGGATTGAGCTAAAGATGGGGGAGATAGTGTAGAGGAGAAGCCCCTGGTTTGAAGGCATGTCTGTTTGGGCAAGGTGGGATTGAATGAAAAGAATTGAGGGGCTAGAGAAAACAAAGATGGAAGGTGACCTGAATGGAACTGTTTCTAGACTTGGGAATCCTACAGGGGGCAGGGGAACAATGTGACATCATTTATCAATTAAGATGATGGCTCTTGAGTTCTGGTGAGAGACTAAAGCCAGTGTGCTGACCTAGCCTGGCAGAGTGGGTTCAGGCAGAGAGAGAAAAGAAGGAGTAGGCTGGAGAGGGTAGCGGGTCAAGTGGTCTGAAGGGTTCACTCTCCATAGGCACAGCACCAAGCTTTGAAGGTGCTAAGGAGACAGGCGTTTAAAGCGTGCATAGTGGTCAGAGGTCGCCTGGAAACTATAGCTCGTGGAAAAGTCCAAATTTTCAGTTTTCTTTAAATTGAAAATCCACAACAGTGCTGTGAGGCAGCATTCAACACAACGGGCTTTGTACTTATCACCTGGATTTTGAGGGCTCTTGCTCCTCCCACAGTCTACTCTTAGATCCTTGGCATGTTTTGAGTGTCCCTTATTGTCAGTTTGGTTCCTGAGGCCCATGTGAAAGATCTTTCCTGTGCAAGCACAGGGGCCAGGGGAACCTATGGTAAGAAACTCCACAGGCAGGGGGAGTAGGCCTTAGAGTTTGGCTGGGCTGTGGCACTGGGTTACCTGGCTCTCCTTGAAGTCAGATCATACTGCTGGGGCCGTGGTAAGAAGCTTCCCAACCTGTTTCAGGCCTTCGTGGCTGCTGCTTGGACCTGGCCTTTGCTGCCAACTTGCCACACTGTTGGCATGTGCCACCTTGGCTGTGCCTTCGCCTGCCTGGTAGCTTGGCAGTAGCCCTGACCCGAGGTGATCTGGCTCCGTGGAACCAAGGCTGCTCCCTGAGGCCTGTTCTTTGTTTGCTTGGAGCTCCTGGTTGGCTGGGGCTTCTTGGGTGCAATAACGTTGCCTCCCTGTAGGTCCTGGTACCTGGGAGTGGCTGGGAGGCCCCAGAGTGACTTGAGCCCTGCTTTGTCATTGCCTGGAAAACCTGACTTGTTTTTAAGAGGCCCTGTCTGTGCATCCAGGTGCCGGATAGTAAGTATACCTCCAGGTCTCAGGAACTAAGGGGCTTGCTATATGGAGTATAAGGGACTAGGAAGTAAACCAGTTTGAAAGAAGCCAAGGAGAAGGGTGAGCAAGGAAGAGATGCCAATAAGAGACTGGAGCTAAGGTGGGGTGGGAGGGCATATAGCTCCTCTATCTGCCTCTCCTGGCAAGTGCTTTGGATTGTGGGGACATTATTATGTGGATTTGTCCCAGGTCCTAGAGATGTTCTGGGCCTGCTGCGTCCCCAAAATTCACACTGCATTTTGTAGACTTGAAGCCGCCCAACCTGTATCTAGCCATAGTGTCATCAGAGGGTTGTGGTTGCAAACTTGTGGTCTCATTGCTTTGAGTCTCTTGGTACCCGCGGCTTAGAAGAGCTCTTGAATATGGACTTGAAACTGCTTTTACCCCATTCTGCACAAATGTTGATTGGCAGCCCTCAGCTCTGTAGCCACCTTGTTTCAGGGGTGGGCGGAAGGAGAGTTACTGATAGGAACTGACTCTCTGCTGGTTAGATTTGTTTCTTCTTTGCTTCTCCCCACTGCCCCACCCCAGCCTGCTGTTCACTGCCTTAAACTCCAGCCTCTCCCGTCTCCCTTGAAGCAGGGCTGCTGTTGTTGGAGAGTGTAGTAATAGTGCTTGGCTCCTGGTTCACAGTGGGAACACTGTTTTACTCTGTCCTATTCCCTCTGGACCAAGTGGTATACACGCCTCTTAGTAGCTGGTACTCCCCTGGGGATCTGGACCACTGTGATGCTGACAAGAGGGTACCTATTGTTCAGGTTTGCTTCTTTGCCTTCATCAGGGGTGGGAGGCAGTAAGAAGTACCCTAGTGTCTGAGCCGAGGGCCTAGTGGGGTTTGCAGTGGAGTCCACATACTTTCTCTTCCCTATTGGCTTAGTCTTGCTGTGCTGAAACACCTCTCAGGGATCCTGGCAGACAAGCAGACAGTCTTTCACAGAGGTGCAGAGTCCTGGCTATAAGCCACCTGGTAGGGATAAATGACAGCACCCAAGGTCTTTCAGTGGGCCATATCCTGCCTCTTGTTTTTCTGCTTTCCCTCAACCTTCTTACCCAGCTTTTTCACATGGAACTACTTACTGCTCAGCCCAGTGGCTACTTCTGGGAAGTCCCCCTGGCCTATTGGCCTCGTTACTTGCTGTAGTCCCTCATTTCAAGGTATTACAGTTCCTGTTCATTGTATCCAGCTACTTCCCAGACTGTGGCCCTTCAAGGCCAGAAAAGCCTCCATTGCCTCTTAGTCCTTGGGCCTCTTGCTGTGTGTTGGCACTTCCCCAGGCTGGGACTTCTCTCCCTGGCTCTGAACCAATGTGGTTGTTGGTGTTGGCTATGTGGTGGTTACTGCCAGCTGCTAAGCCCAAGCCCACCCCCCACCCAGTGCCCGAAGTATCAGTCTGTGCCAGGAGGAACCCTTATCCATATACTTGCAGCTGGGTACCACTCTGGGCTTACAGACTGCAATTGAGAGGGAGCCAAGGGCCCACTAGCTGAGTTGTGTACATCCCTTGCAGAAGATATGGATGACCGAACAGGCTTGCGACGAAGAGTGAGCTTACTTGGGCTCTGCCATTGGATTCAGAGCTGCTGAATGGCTCTGGAATATGGCCAAGGGCTTTATCCCTGCAGACTGTTTCTTCTCGGGGGTACTCACTTGAGGGCAGCAGAACCACCCAAGATCAATCAAGGTTACCTGCTCAGCACTTAGCCAGGCCCTGGCAGCTACCACAGACTAAACCTGCCAAGAGAGGAAGTGTACAACCTGGTATCAGGAGGACAGAGGCTGGGCCCCATTCACATGTGCAGTGTCCTCTCTTCCCACCACTTCCTGTCTGTAGGGCTGGACTCTGCAGACATGTGGCTTGCACTTCCCTGGGGTGTTCCATGACAGTTTTCTGGTCACCTTATTATATATCTGAGGCCATGGGATACAGTCTGCTACTGTAGTATCTCACCTGTCCAGTCAGTGCTGGACAGGCTTTGTGGATTTGGGATGGGTAGGTAGAGCTTGGTTGTGGGAGAAGAGTAGCTGAGCAGGAATGAACCAGTGTGGTTTGGGAGGGGCTTGGAGAGGAGAGATGTTTGGGATGGACTTGACAGAGGAACCTGGGGTGGGTTTGAATCATTCAGACTTGCATTTTATTTACTTTTTAGTTCACTACTATTCTATGTGTATGGGTGTTTTGTCTTCATGTAATTCTGTACACAGTGTGTGCAGTGCCCACGGAGGCCAAATGAGGGTGTCAGATCCCCTGAAACTGTAGTTACAGACCGTTGTCAGTCTCCATGCAGGTGCTGGGAATTGAACTCTTGTCCTCTGGAAAAACACCCAGTGCTCTTAACTGCTGAGCCATTTCCTCACACTTGAATTTTAGAACTACCAAAGGTAGCACTGGGTTAGACTGCTTAGGGCTGCCAGTTATGGAAGGGCAAGAAGGATATCTTCCCAGCCACTGTCATAAACCAGTTCAAAGTTGGAGACATCCTCTGTAGCTGCTAAGGTGAACAAGTACTGCAGATAAAAGGCCCAGGGCAAGGGTCTATGATGATATTAATATAGAGTTCAAAAACAGTCTGGTTTAGAAAAGATGACCTTAGCCGGGCGGTGGTGGCGCACGCCTTTAATCCCAGCACTCGGGAGGCAGAGGCAGGCGGATCTCTGTGAGTTCGAGGCCAGCCTGGTCTACAAAGTGAGTCCAGGACAGCCAGGGATACACACAGAAACCCTGTCTCGAAAAACCAAAAAAAAAAAAGAAAAGAAAAGATGACCTTATATTTTTGGAGTTGGGCCATGACTGGTAGGGCCTCTTAGGCCTGCAGAATTCTGCTTGGGATTAGTAACAGAAGTATGTCTTCTTGTGAGCTTGAGGACTTGTGAGTTGCACATCTCTGTTGCAGAAACCGGCCTTGAGATGTCCATACCTCTGGGCTCCAGGTGGGCACCAAGAATTTCAAGACAAACACAAGAGTGCCTAGAAGTCTGAAGTTGGTCTTTGGAGCTTTTCCTGGGTCTTTCTGGCAAGCCAGACTGAGCCATTCCAACTTGATGAGCATTGCTCTTGTTTACAAGGCAGTGGTTGTCTTGGCAGCTACAGGCAGTCCTCTTGGGCTGGGGATTTTCCTTCTGCCACTTACAACCCCAGCAGAACAGGGCTCTCCGAGCTCTGGAGCTTAGCATTTTGAAAGCTTGGTGGGCTCCTGAGATTACTGCCAGACCACTGGGTGTCTGAACATTGCTCAGTGATGGGATAATGAATTCTTCCATGGTACCTGGATGTCATGAAGCAGGTAGGTCACCTGTTACCTACCCATCAGTAAAAGCTGGCACGGGTTAGTTTCATTCCAGAGCAGTAGTTGGAGGGGACCTGGGGCTGGAAGCATATAAGGAAAGGTTCATATTTCTTCCTTTCTCCCTTCAGTTGTGCTCTTCTGTCTTCCCAAAGTAAGTTCACCTGTTGATTTTTTTTTTTGTTTTTTTTTTTTGTTTTTCGAGACAGGGTTTCTCTGTGTATCTCTGGCTGTTCTGGACTCGCTTTGTAGACCAGGCTGGCCTCGAACTCACAGAGATCCGCCTGCCTCTGCCTCCCGAGTGCTGGGATTAAAGGCGTGCGCCACCACCGCCCGGCAAGTTCACCTGTTGAAACAAGTGTTATTAGAGTTGAGCCACTCACTGCCCTGGCCATGATATTTGTGGTCTCTGCCTGGGGGCTGTAAGCAGGAAGAGACCATTAGACACATCCGTCTCAAAGAAGTGCAGAACAGAGAGGGGTGGGGTTTTGCTACTAATCTTACATGGACTCCAAACTGTTACCTTTTGTTTTTCTGGTTTCTTTTTTCTTTTTTGAGACAGGGTTTCCTTCTGTTACCTTGGCTGTCCTGGAACTCGATCTGTACACCAGGCTGGTCTGGATCTTACAGAGATCTGCCCTACCTCTGTCTCTTGAGTGCCAAGATAAATGGTATGCATCTCTACACCTGGCTCCAGACCATGTCTTTGGGATAAATCTTTGACTGGTGTGTCCCACTAAGTCCCAAGAGAAGACTTACCATGGACTCAGCAGCTCTTACAGGGTTTATGTTTGCCAAAATGATAACAGGGAAAATTCGGACCTGGTTGTGAGGCTGACCATGCCCATCTTGGATATAGGCAAGACAACCTTTCTTTGGGCAGCAGTGGGGTGGACTGCTTGGGGCATTGGGTTACTGAAGATGGCATCCTCTGTAGCAGCCATCGCAGATAAGGACTCATCACATGACACTGTTGAATAAAAAAAGGCCCAAAGGCAAGATCCATTCTGGAACTTGAGTAGAATTCAAAGGCATTGTGGTTCAGGAAGGATGAGGCTATCCTTGCTGTGTGGGGCAGGTATGTGGAAGGGGTCACTCAGCCTGACCCCTTGTAAGTGCTCAGTGAATATGAGTGAAGCTAGTGGCAATAGCAGTGGCTGGCCCAGGATTGGTCTTTGCGGAGTCTCAGGTGTCCATGGAGGAGGTGGAGCTCTGTGAGTCAGGGCCTCATGGTTCTCTCTGACCCTGAGCCCTCTGTCCTGTGATTGGAATCTTGGATAGCTTGCTGAGCACAACTGGGAAAACAGGTCTGAGTCAGTGCCAGGCTGTGAAGAAAGGTGACTCTGTCTAAATGTCACCTCAGAAGTTCAGAGAGCCATGGGGGAATCCTGTGTGCAGCAGAAACAGCTGGGTAGCAGAGACAGTAAAGATGGTCCCTGACTCCACAGACTCTGTAGAGAACAAGGCACACCCACATCTGGGAAGCCCCTGCCTGGAAGTAGTATGAGAATGCTTGGCTTTTTTGGAAATGGACTATAGAAATCTCTCATTCAGTTGTCAGATCCTCAGCATCATCTTTGAGGACAGGAGACAACTGTAAGCCTACAGAGACCCTGCCACTAGGAGCTTGGCTCTGGGAGACAGGGGCCTTGCTTGATTCCTACTACACCTATAGACCAAGTCCTATGTGCACAGACAGGGGTTGCCTTAGGTGTCTCCATGCATGACTGGAGTTCAGTCATTTCAGGAACCAAGCCCCAGGGACTGGAATCTCTCCTTCCTCTCACTCCTTCCTCTTCAAGTGAATCAAACATCACCCAGGCCTGAGTCAGCCAGGAACTGCTCACACATTCCTGGCCACCTGCCACACCTCTGGACATCACAGCTGGGTTTCAGGTCTGGGGAAATGGCCATATCCAGGGTCCAGGGCAAGGAAGAGGGCTGGGTCAGTGGTTTTTGCATGCTTCTGGGACCACCTGCCTCTGAAGTTCTTCTTCTTCAGGTTCTTTTAAGGTCTAGCCCCTGTCCCTATTCAGCAGAGGTTCCTACTGTGTTTAGGCCAGCCAGGCACTAGCAACTCCATAAGAAAGGATGGTGACTGAGACCTAAAGAGTTTTAATGTTCAATGGGTGCCAGAGACTTGCTTGGACCCATTTTTGCCACTCAAGTAAGCCTGCTGGGTACAGGAAGGGAACTTCCCTGAGCAGATGCAGTTCAACAACTCTGTGTGTGCTAAATAAATAGTCTGTGTTCTTAGGAGAGGAAGTTGGTACCACATCCCAGTGTAACATCCATTGTGTCTTCTTGCTTTGAATTCCTACAGACTCTGTTTTCCAGCCTTTACATAGAAAAAACCCAGTCAGACAGCCATGGGTTCAAATCACAAGCCTTCAATCAGTAGACCTTGGGCAGGTGAATTCTTTTGTCTTATGTTCCTAGTCTGTAACATAGGAGTGCTAGGTCATGGATTCTGTGAGCTTCTCTCCCTTGGTATGAACCCAGTTGCAATACCATCTCTTACCTGGTGTGGAATATTCATGGTAAAGGATAAGACTACAGGCCTAGGATTCTGGCATGACAGATAGCCATGCTACCTGTCATGCTACTCAGACCTCAGAATGGTTCTCCTATGTTGACAGATTTCCCAGGGATCCTGCAGAGTTGAGACTGGGGGTACAGACTACCCCTCAATTTCTGTAAGACCTGCCTCAAGTCCCTGGACTCCCTGAGAATCAGTGTTCTGATCTGTGAAGTGGAAGCAGGAAGTCAGTATGTGAAAAGCACTTGCACTTGGCACACAGAAAGATATCCAGGAAACAGGAGCCAGGGGCTCCTTTGCTTATGCATGGGGCTGGACCTGCATTTAGTTTAAAACTGGCAGCTTACTATGGATCCCTTCAACTAAGAGCAAGATCCAGGGGCTGGAGAGATGGCTCAGAGGTTAAGAGCACTGACTGCTCTTCCAGAGGTCCTGAGTTTAATTCCCAGCAACCACATGGTGGCTAACAACCATCCACAGTGAAATCTGGTGCCCTGTTCTGGCCTGCAGGTGTACATGCAGACAGAACACTGTATACATAATAAATAAATAAATCTTTTAAAAAAAAATCCTCAAAACACAGATTTAAAAAAAAAAGAGCAGCCGGGCGGTGGTGGCGCACGCCTTTAATCCCAGCACTTGGGAGGCAGAGGCAGGCGGATCACTGTGAGTTCGAGGCCAGCCTGGTCTACAAAGTGAGTCCAGGACAGCCAAGGATACACAGAGAAACCCTGTCTCGAAAAACCAAAAAAAAAAAAAAAAAAAAAAAAAAAAGAGCAAGATCCAGGAGCTAGGGCCTGAGAACTCTTGCCTCGCACCAACAGTAAAAAGAAAAAGATAGTCCTGGCACCATTTTAGAGTCCGGTTTACAGGCATTTGCCTGGATGGTAACATGAGCATTTCCTGGCTGTGGAGCCAGAGGTAGAACAGGACAGCTACATGCCTGTGTCTGCAAACAAAGAGTGCCAACACCTACCTGTAGGCTTTTTGTAGGTCAGTCCCCAGATTACTTGACTGTAGAACACCAGGATTCAAACCCAGGTGTGCCAAAGTCTGATGCTCCTTCAGCCAGCAAGCTTGAGTGCCCTGTCGATACCTCACCCCTTCTCTGCTGTGAGGTTTCTAAAGCTGCAGTTTGTTCACATTGTGCTTGATAGGGTCACTTGCCAGTGTCAGTCTGTACTCCCAGCCTTTCTGTCAACCCCTGAGCCATTTTTATGGTTCTTGACAGCAGGGGAGCAGAAAAGGCAGCATGGGGCTCAAAGGGGTTTCTCTAAGCTCTCCAGTGTTGGGCACAAAGTAGCTTGTCTTCTAGGAACTTCTTGCTGCCTCACCACAGGAGGAGGGACTGGCATGCTAGAACTGCAGGGAACTGCTTCCCTTGCACGTGGCCCTGAACTCCTGGCAGGAGCTAGACACTGTTGAGTTGCCACGTTGTCCCTTCTGGCCTGCAGCCCCTGGACGGATGCCTTGGCTGGTCCCTGGGGTAGGCCCCTCCCCAGGCAGCTGTGCACTGGGAAAGCACTGACAGATGTTGTCGATTTACATTGTTTCCTTATTAGACTCTCACTCGGGGCTGGACTGCCTCTCATCAGCCTGGAGTCTAGATTGCATCACTAGGCCCACTCATTCCTCAAGCAACCAGGCAAAGCTTGAGGTTCAGGCTGTTACTGGACAAAGCCAGGGAGGAGAAGGCTGGGCAGCAGGAGTGGGTGCCAAGGGATGGAACTTGCTCTGGTGCCTGGTGGCCGATCCAGAGGATCTTGTAGGGCCCAGGAGCACAGCCAGGGCTGGGAGGTTCTTAGTCCTATAAATGTCTACCTGCCTATACAGGAAGCTTCCAGGGCCCCTCATAGTACATCTCAACTGGAGCTGATTTGGTGAAGTCTTAAGACAGCTTGTCACATTTGGAGTTATTCTGCTCCATTGACAGGGCGCAGCTAAATATGCCACAGTGCATAGGACAACTTCTCACCAAGAAAAATGCCTGTCCTGCAGAGCCCATGGTCCTGGCAGACTTTCTGGCAATTTTCATTGGATAGTAGTCATACATGTGTATGCTCACTTGTGTCTGGAAATGTCTGACGTGCTGGGCCTCACACACCCTACTTTGCTCAGAAGATTTGAGTTACCTAACTTTGCCAGTCTAATGCCCCATAGTGAGCATGCCAGTGATGTACTGATGGATGTTTATGTTTGTGTGTGTGTTTGCATCATGTATGTTGGGGGATAGAACTTAGGTTGCTAGGCTTGTGCACCAAACACCTTTTCCTGGTGAGCCTTTTAGCTGGCCCGTGGTGGGTACTTATATCTGGGAAAATAAAGTGTTTTAGGTGACCCTAAGTTCACCCTGGAGCCCTATCATTGGGACTGAGCAGCCATATTATTCTCTGGGACTCACTTTTCCTTGTTTTCTGTTCCTGTAGCAACTGCCAGTCCTGCTTGCACCGGAACACCAACTCTGGAAAGAGTTCCCATTTGCCCATTGGTTCCTAGCAGCCTATGGCTAGGAGGGAGCTCCCATGCCAGCCAATTCCTTGTCACCTCTGTGGTGGAGACCTAGGGCCACCAAGGCTCCAGGATCCTGTTGCACCTTGTAAGCAGTGATACTTCTAGGTTCAGTAATTGTTGCAGTAAGCTCATTCCCGAAAACCATGAAGCCAGACTCTGGCGTGACTCCTGATGAGGGTGTTGAATTTCTGTTAGAGAAACTGTTGGAAGTGGCTCACTTCAGCCTGACTTGCCACCCTCTCTACCCTCTGGAGCCTCTTTAATAGTCTTGTTGTGTGCTGGGCAGTGGTGGCACTGCCAGGGTTCTGTTATACCTAGGAACCCTGTCTTGAAAAACAAAAACAAAAAAGATTTGCCAGATGCCGAGCAGTGGTGGCAAACTCCTTTAAAAAAAGGCCGGGTGGTGGTGGCGCACACCTTTAATCCAGCACTTGGGAGGGAGGCAGAGGCAGGCGGAACTCTGTGAGTTCGAGACCAGCCTGGTCTACAAAGCGAGTCTAGTACAGCCAGAGCTGTTATATAGAGAAACCCTGTCTCAAAAAAAAAAAGTCTTGTTGTGAACCAGAGAGGCAGTAGAGTGGCCGGCCATTCCTTCCTCCATGGTGCTGTTTACCTTTCTCCTTTAGGGGAATCTGAAATGACATAGTGAACTGGGGATCCTCATGGCAGGCTGCAGCAGCGAGACCTAGGGTTCTCTGACTTTGTTCCACCTCCTGGACCTCAGTTTCTTCACATGCAGGACAGTGATGGTATTTACACAGGCCTCAGGACTGAGGGAGAGTTCTTTCAGGCCTGTGCTTAAACCATGAGTCCCATAGAATAACCTCAAGGCATAGGGGATGTTTTAATGAGCTAGGGGGGCCAGAGAGCACATAGAGTAGAGATCACATTCTGCCAGCTCTGTCCTGGGCTTTTAGGGAGAGAGGCCATGGTAACAGAGATGTGATTCCCATTAGCATGGGATCCGATGGTGGCCAGCCACATTTCTTGGTCTCAAGACACAGAAGATGTGACCATGCAGATGCTAAGTTCATGGACTTCTTTTCCTTCCACTTGAGTTGAACAGTGAGAAAGAAGTCACCACCACAGCCCATGCAGTGGAATGCCACCTCCTCTCTTTCAGGCTTTCCTTGTGTTGTTCCTATTGCTGGAGACTTCCTTTCCTTTCATCTTTACTCAGCCGACCCCAGCTTTGAAACCCTGGCTCTGATGTCACTGTCCCCAGATGTCTGTCCGACTCTGTTGAGTGCTCCTGTAGCCCTTCTTCAGAGGTTGATTCTCATATAACATGTTTCCTACTCTTCTCTAGGACACTTGAGTAGGTTCATCCACATCTGCAGCCTTAGCTGGTGCCTGCAACCAGTCTCCATGGATACCTCACTCACAGAGGTCTGCTTGACAATTGAGTATAGGTCCAAGGGTCTTCCAAACCTAGTCTGTATGGCTGCCAGGGGTAGACAGGGGTAATCAGGAAGACAGACTGAGATTCCTAGAGCCAGAAGAGATCCAGAAAGCCCGGAGCATCAGAGACCACTGTTTTGTGGGGCGCTTACTCTATTTTAGGGCAGTTCAAAAATAACTGCATGGTAGCCACAGAACCACAATGGGTAAAGGGCTCGCCCTGTCTCACTGGGATTTGAAAGTCTAATTGTGTACCTTAAAGCTGAAAGTAAAACCTGCCTCTTTAATTACCTGTCCCTGGCAGTGGCAGCAGGGAGCAGGGATACACACCCTGAAACCCCATGCTGGGAGACCTGACTCCCAGCCCTCCCGCCCTGGCTTCAGGTTGCCCACATCACTCAGCTTGCATCCATCTGGCAGCACCTCAGGCGGTAAGGGTGGACTCTGGCCTTGAATCATATACTTGTGGCTCAAATCCCTTTGCTTGTAACCACCCATCCTAACTTAATTCCCCTTTCCTTTAAAACTCAGTTTTAATTAGGAGAACTACTCTTAGACAAAAACAAAGTAACCCCAACAACCCCTCACCTGTGGTTTTGTCAGGCTTAACTGAGCTAGCCCCTTCCTTCTGGCCATTGTCCCTTGTATCAGTATGAATAGGCCAGGTGTACAGGGAGCAGGCTGTTGAAGGTTCTGGTCTTCTTGGGGCTGGGATGATTTTTTTTTTGAGCCTTGGTTTTTTGCTGTTTTAGTTTTCTAGAGCTGAGAATGTAGGGGTTTGTATTTTTCATTTGTTGTTGTCTGGCTGCATCCTGAGCCATGTTATCAGGGCAGGAAATGGGATCCACGCTGTTTACATCTTAAGTATAATTTGTCTTTTCACACTTTCTTGATTTTGATGACTGATGGCCCACTGTGTTCCTGATGGATGGGAATATATATTCAGCACTGCTATGCATGGGCCTGTGGTGCTCTGGTAGGACCAGTCTCTGCCTTCCGAACACATCCCAGCCCATCAAGGTTGCAGATGGTATAAATGATGCTGACCTCTCAGCATCCTTGATACTCCAAAGTCTCCCAGTGTTAAAGGGGCCTCTGCTGTTCCCATAGTGGCCTTTTTTGTTTGTTTGTTTTTTCAAGATGGTTTCTCTGTAGCCCTAGCTGTCCTGGAACCAGCTTTGTAGACCAGGTTGGCCTCAAACTCACAGAGATCCACCTGCCTTTGTCTCTGCCTCCTAGTTGTTGGAGTTAAAGGTGTGTGCTCCACCACACCCAGCCAGAATAGCTTTTCTGCCTCTGACCGTATTGTGTGCTCCAAGACTCCTAGAGGGGTTAGTTCCCTTTATCCAGGCAGGCACTGTAAAGATTTACAGCCAATATTAACAGCTCAATGAATAAATAAGGAGCTGGGGATTTAACTCAGTGGTCGGGTGCTTATTTAACGTGTGCAAAGCCTTAGGTACAGCCCTAGTACCAGCAGCAATGAAAGAAAGGCAAGAGACTGGTTGACGGTCAATGGTCAAGTGCTTACCTGGTGCTCATAAGGTCCTGAGCTCATTCCTAGAGGGAAAAAGACACAGCATCTCTTCCCCCCCCATCCTCATCTGTAGTATACAGATGCTGAAGTGCCCAGTGGTGGTCCTCATTTGCCAGATGATACCGTGGGCATCTCAGTTTTCTGTGCATACCATTGCTCATATGTCCTTTTGAGACTAACAAAAATGATGTGTTATAGAAGCCCTTCTGTATCTGGCTTTTCCTGCTGCCCTATCAGTGAGCAAAACTACCCTCCTTTCCTTCCCTTCTCTTTCCTTTCTCCCCCCCCCCCCCTTTTTTTTCTGGAGACAGGGTCTCATTGTATATCCCTGAGTGTCCTGGAACTCACTGTATAGACCAGGCTGGCCTTGAGATCCCCCTGCCTCTTGCCTCCAGAGTGCTAGGATTATAGGTGCTCCCAGCTTTCCTGCCATTCTTTCTACTGGTTTCCTACTTGATGCCACTAAGCACTCTGTCACATTGGAGTTGTTGTTCCTATTTTTGCCTAGCTATGAAAGCCTTGGCTACTCACCCTCTCTTAGCACCCTCACAAAACTCCCTCTCTCTCCACCACTCTGCCCTCTTTGTGCCTCAGTATGCACATTGGGCACATTCCTATCTCAGGGTCTCTGTTGTTGCTACACCTATGACTTCATCTCAAAAGTGTCTATGTGGCTCACTCTTCATTCTTCAGTGCTTTGGCTGGATGTTAACTTTCTTGTTAAGACCTTCCCTGGCCACCTTTCCCTCACGTCTCTGTCTCCCTTGACTGGCCACTGCCCACCTGCCCATTCCCTTTTTAACACCTAGGGCATGCATTGCCTAGGTTTCTGTGTCTCTTACCTACTTCCAGAGTAGTGGCCTCTCAAAAGCAGGAATTTCTATCTGCTTTGTGTACTTACTGCTCATTTTTCCACCCCAAATTTTTATAAGTGCCTACTACACTGTGGGTGCTTCAATGCATGGATTTGAAGTGAATCCAGTCTGATAGATAATTCCTAAACCCAGCCTGGCCAGCTCTTGCTCCAGAGCTCATGGCTGACCTTTTGACATTCTCAGTCCTGCCTCTGGGCCTGAGTTCTGGTCCATGTCATCTCTCTGTCTGGAATCTCGTTGCTCCTCAGTAGAGGCCTGGGTCTGGTGGAGCACTTCTAGTCTCTGTGGTCCTGCAGGGCTGCGGCCCAGGCCTTGGCTTGCGGTCAAGTGCATCTCTAGAACTTGGGTGAGCATTGCAGCATTTCTGAACTTCATTTTCGTCATGCGAAAAGTAGACAGGGAAACAGCTACCTCTGTGTTGAAGAATTGTGGATGGGGATATGGCGGGTATTCAGGTGACCATTACTGAAGTACTTATTACGCCCGTACTGTGACCCTCTAGGGTCGGCCCTGGCAAGGATACCTGCTGCCGCTTTTTCCCAGGGGTGGACACGTAATACTGATTGTTCAGATCCTTTATGGAAACAGAAGGGTGGCCCAAGGCTGATCCCATAAACCCAGCCCTGCCCAACTTCCTAAGCCTGTCACCTGAGTCTGGGAAAGCTTCATATGATTTGCTCCCTTGGCCTGGCAGGGCTGACAGGAACCACACTTGAGCCTCAGGCTTTCTAGCTGCTATTTCCATAGCAGTCTCAAAGGAGGGTTACTTAGGCAGTTTGCTCTCAGCCTTTGTTCTCAGACTGTAATGCTCATTCAGAGGGGCGGCCAGTTTGCTATAGGCCTTGCTCCCAGACTCTTATCTTAAGTCCTCTGGGTGTTTCAAGTGTCCCAACTTTCCTGCTTCTGCAGGTCTCAAGCAGCTGCTCCTTTTCTTATGTGGGGGGGGGGTACGGGGTACTGAGGGTCCACAAAGTGGTTCCCAGTCCTATCCCTGTTAGGCTCAGGCCTCAGTTGCTTAAGAGTGACTCTTCTCTACCCTTCCACTTCTTGTCTGTTCTCTGCTTGCATGTAAGCCACATCCTTGGGGGCAAGGCAACCATGAGCAGATCCTGCCCCTGCCCCCTCACTGATGCAATTCACTTCTGTCCCCATGGCCACCCTCCTTAATATCTTTGTTTACCAAGCATGTTTTCATGCTGGAGCCTTTGCTGTGCACCTTTACTTCTCTCTACTCTAAACTTTGCTGAGGTATCACTGTTATAAGGCCCATTTCTAGACACCTACCTCAAGTAGCAGCTCTGCCTTATCTGCCCAGCTCTCACTTTCCCTGCTTTCCATGTTTCTATTTATCAGGGGCACTGTGCATTTTGTTTTCTGTTCTACTGACATAAAATTCACATACCACATAATCCATTTATTTGAGGTGTATGGTTCAGTGTTTGTTGTTTTGGTGCTAGGTATGGAACCCAGGGCCTTGCACATGATCAACAAATGTTCTTTCCCACAAGCCAGTGGTCCTCACATTCACAAGGTGGTGCTCTCATACTGCAGTCATCTGCAGACCGTTTTCATTACTTTACCATGAGACCCCACACGATTAGATTATCACTCTTCATTTCCCTAAAGCCTGTCGCCTGGCAGTCACCACTCTACTTTATGTCTTTCCGGATTTGCCTATTCTAGGCATTTTTAATTTTTAAAATTTTTTTGTAGGTTTTTTTTTTTTTTGAGATAGGGTTTTTCTGTGTAACAGCCCTGGTTGTCCTGGACTCACTTTGTAGACCAGGCTGGCCTTGAACTCACAGAGATCTACCTGCCTCTGACTCCCGAGTGCTGGGATTAAAGGTGTGCGCCACCACGCTGGCTTCTGGCCATTTCTTAGAAACAAAGTCTACACTAGACTCTCCCGTGTGCCTGGCCTGCCTTAGGGGTAATGTGTTCAAGGTCAGTAGCACTGTGTAAGTGCCTCCTTTTATCACCAAAGAACCCTGCACCTCAAGAGCAGACCATAAGTATTTACTATTGGTGGGTGTGTGGTTGCTTTTGCTTTGTAACTGTTGTGAGCAGTGCTACTTGGCACGTTTTTATGCAGGTTTTGGTGTGGATGTAGATTCTGGTTTTGTGGGGTGTGAACCTGGGAGTAGAATTTCTAGGTCATATGATAATGCAGAACTGCTAGCCTCACAAGCCCACAGGGCCTCAGCTGCCAGGTTTTCCTGCTTTTTGCACCCCTGAGCCAATGTGGCAGCCTAGGGCTCTCACTCTGAAGCTAGACAGTCTGGATAGCAGCCTGCTTTGTGAGTCGTGACCTCAGTCTTGCTGGAGCCTCAATATTATCAACTGTTAAAAAAAAAAAAAAGGGTAGCATAGATTCACAACCACCCAGGCTGCCATGAAAAGTATGCAATACCTGATTGCTGCCCTCTGACTCTCACCCTGAAGCCTAAATCTGGCAGGTAACTCATGTTTCTTGGGTCACTCAGGGTGTTAGAAGGTCATCTGTCTATGTGACTTTCCATCCAGTTAGGTGGGGTGCACTGAATGGAGATACTATCACATACTGCCTCTTTCCCGTGCCTGCTCCTTCCTGAGCTCCAGTTCTGCTGGGCATGTTGGGTGGGGAATGTAATGGTGCCATAGCTCAGTTCTCCAGGCTCTGCACTGCTATCACCCCACATGTTGCTGAGCCTCCCACAGCAGCTGGGTGAGGTTTATATGAGCTGCTCCCAGAGTTTCCATCACATAGCAGCAGGTGCTGTTACTGTGGTCACATTCAGGGGCTGGAAGGCTGGAATCCCACCTGGTATCAAACAACCTTCCATTTCTTTGTAGACAGTGGCTACCAGGCTTTCTCCAGTGGTGACTACTGGCTTTGCAATTCTTTGTGTTGTGCCTGGCAGCTGGGAAGCAGCATATAGCAATAACTGTTGTGGTTATTGCTGTTGTTAGAGGAATCTGACTGAACCCAGCTGTGGGCCCAGCGGACTGGTAGGAGATCTGGGGAACTGACCTAGCCTTGGGCTCTTATCTCTACAGTGAGTTGAGTAAGTCCATCCTGGGAATACTGAAGTGAGGGTCACATAAGGTGGCCAGCAGGAACCTGGCAGGGGCTGATAATGGGAGTAAAGAAAAGCCAAGGTAAAGGTGCTGGCAATGGAGGCTCAGCATGTCAGTGGCCCCTGAAAGGTTAGCTGCCCTAACCTTTCCTCACCCAGTGGCTGCTTCTTGATTCTTCATTTTTCATTCCATACTTTTCATGTGTTTGTAATCAAGATAGTGTAGTCTTATGAAAATACTGTGGCAGCAGGCCCTGGCTCTGTCTGTGGTAGGACTTGAGAGGGTGTTGATGCTTCAAATTAACTTCATGTTCACCTGCCCCATGTTCATCTATCCTGTTTCTGCAGGGAGGAGGTGCAGGAGAACTGTGTAAGGTGGCGGAAGAGGTTCACCTTTGTGTGTAAGATGAGTGCCAACCCGGCCACAGGCCTGCTGGACCCTTGCATCTTTCGAGTGTCTGTGCGTAAGGTGAGGTGGGTCCATGTGACTGAGCCTAGGGGCTGTGAGCTCAGAGCCGAGGGTGGGTGTGACACTGACAGCCTGTGGTTTTGGGCCCCTTTGCTACCACTCCCAACTGCCCCATTTTGTGTTCTTTTCTCATGGTGCTTTGGGGAAATCTCATTTGTTTTGTTTGTTTGCTTGCTTGGTTTTTTTTAGTCGTGGGGGGTTGTTTTGTTTCAAGACAGGGTTTCTCTCTGTAATAGTCCTACCTGTCCTGGACTAGATTTGTAGACCAGGCTGGCCTGGAATTCACAGAGATCCTCTGCCTCCCGAGTGCTGAGATTAAAAGCATGCACCACCATGCCCGGCTTGGGGAGATCTCTGAGAGGCCAGAGTTCCTTTAGTCATGCCTTACATGTCTCCTTCTCTCTGCAGGAGCTGAAAGGTGGGAAGGCTTATTCCAAGGTAAGAGGGCCATGTGAGAACCTTGTTTCATACCACTCCATTCTTTCTTCCTTTTCCTATGTATGTGTGTATTTTGCTGGAGATTGAACCCAGGGTCTCACCAAAGCAAATACTCTACCACAGCCCCTGATTTTCTAAGAAAAAAACAAAACAAAACACATACAAAATCAAATGAAAGTACGTATATGACTTAGAGAAATGGAAAGGGGTGCTTTTTCGTGTGCTTGTAACCAGCAGGTGTTCAAATTGATAAAACAGATTCTTCGACTTGAGCTTTTTACTTACCCTGTATATCATAGGTATCTTTTCAAGTCACCTCAGCTTTCTGTATTCTTTCTAATGGCAGCAGTGTTCCACTGTGTGGCTGGTGACGTACATCTAGCCATGTACTACTGTTGATCTCAGATTTTCATTTGTGCCCATCTTCCACCGCCACATCCACTACTGGCTGCAACCCTAGGAGTAAAACCTTTTCTATGGGAAACGGGTGGGAGAAGGAGAAAATGGCCTAACTTTGAGTGAGCCTGTTCTGTCCACCATCTCTGTTCTCTGGAGGACTCTTGGGCATCCCAGCACAGGAGGGAGTGTACCTTCAGCCCACCTCTCACCCTCTGTCAGATACCTGAGATAAGGGTAGCATGGACTCAAACATCCCATCCCAACTGCTAGAGCTGCAGAAGCCCACAGCTCTGCATGCCTGCCCTGGCCCAGCCGTGGAGGGGCCTGTCATAGTGCAAGTGTCTCCTTACTCATGAGGAAGGACCGCCAGTGTGCAGCCAAGGAGCCTCCAGCCCACATCAGATGCTGTTCCAGAGGCTCACCATGGACTTTATCCCATTATGCTGATGAGAAAACCAATACCACAGAAGGGCTTGACTGTAAAATGGGGTCCCTCTGAATCATTTACAAAGACTTGCGTCCGAACCCAGTTTTCTGATCCTGAAGCCTGTGCCCCTAAACACTGTAGTAGAGACTTGTATGTAACTGGTGTACAATAAATGTCCATTTAGTTTGTTGCCTTGGTGACCCCCAAGCCTGGCACTCTCCCACTTCAGCCCCTCTCTTCTATTCAGACAGACGTGGATCCCAACTGACTCATCCAGTGCCCCATTTGCCCTTTTTGTATCTCTCTCACCTGCACACATCCCAAGAGGAACAGCCCCAGTCACTCACTGGGTTCATGTCCTTATGCTAGACCCTTCACTCTTCCCTCCACCAGGGACTTGATGGGAATCCTGCCCACTCTGTAGTACCTTATCACCTACCTCACCCTGACACCAAGTTCCCATGGCCTTCCCTTCTCTTCTGCCTGCTCTTCTGTCAGCTCCCGACAGCATGGCCTTGTTTCCCAGGGAACAATGTGTCTGTGTCACAGACAACAATTTCCTTTCATCTCAGGCACACTGGCCCTAGTGCACCCTGGGATTCCACACAAAGGGTGCTTTGTGCTACTCAGGGATGTGAGCTTCTTGCTTTGCCACATTGGTGTTGCCGACCCAGGATCCCGTCCTTGAGTCCTGGTTACAGAACAGTCAGTTAGGGCTGTAGGGTGGGCCTGCCCTCCTCCTCTCCCTTCCCCACTAAGTTAACCCTTCTGGTGCATCTGTGGCCCTGCACCCACTCTTCCTGCAGCCTCCTATATTTTCTTTTCTCCTCCCAGCTGGGCTTCACTGACTTGAACCTGGCTGAGTTTGCAGGCTCAGGCTCTACCGTTCGCTGCTGCCTGTTGGAGGGATATGACACCAAGAACACCCGCCAAGACAATTCCATCCTCAAGGTATGAGGGGCTTGTCTCATGTCCCCCCCTTACCAAGAGGGAGGGACAAATATAGCTTCTCATCAGAAAATACAAGTTCTCAGAGATGCTGGGAGGAAGTGGGCCCTGGGTCACGGCCTCAGTTTTCTCATCCATGGTTGGGTTTGACCCCCCCCCCACCTTCCATAAAGGCTTGATAAGTACCTTTGTCAGGATGAACCTTGTGCCAGGTGCCTGTCCTCTCTATCCTGTGACCCTAACAGCAAGCACAGCTTATGTGTGTGGTGTCTGTTATTAGCTCCAAGTTTGAATATAGGGAGTGATGACAACGGAAGTTCTATTGTTTGCCCTAGGTTATAAGTAGAGCTGGCACTTAATCCTACCAGTCATTTAGCTGCACAACCTACCTCCTAATTGTTGGCCATCATTATCTGAGACTTCCTGGCTCCTGGTGAGGTATCAGCAGAACTTATGTTCTGGGCTCATGTGCGTTATGTAGGGGGCGGTACTCTGAGGGTTCCAAGGCAGGCTTGCCCTGCTGGCTACACAGGTTTCCAGTAGCCGAGGTAGCTTCTTTCCCTTGGGCAGCTAGTGATTTGTCTTCTTGGGAACAGAAATATCCAGGTGTCTGCACCAGCATACTTCTTCGTCCTTTTTCTCACCCTCCTCCAGGCTGGCCAAGAAAACAGGTTTACCTAACACCATGTCTGAGGTGACCTAGGACTGGTCAGCTGTGCCTGGTACAGAGCTGGGCATGAAGTAGTCCACAGGACTTGAGAAACATCCAAATAGGTTTAAACTGGTAGATGTGGTGGCATACTGTATAATCCCAGAATTTGAACCTGAGGTAGGAGGATCGTGAGTTTGAGCCAGCCTGAACTATACAGCAAGACTTTAAACTACACATCTGTCTTTAAAAAATATGGTGATACATGCTTTTAATCTCAGGCAGGCAGAGGCAGGCAAATGTACTTGAGTTCTAGGGCAGTCAGGACTACACAAGAACCTGTAGAAAGAAAGAATTAGAAGGTCTGGACTGGTTGGTGGAACATCTTCCCCAGTAGGCTTGTGCACTCAGGAGAGTGGAAGAGGTCTGGGACCAGGTGGCCTCAGGTTCAAGGCCACCTCTTCTGTATCCTGTCTGATGAGTTTTGGAAAGTCACTATCATCTGAGTCTTGGTACCTTCAACTGGGCCTGTCACCTACTTTGTAGACTGTTATCATGGCTGAGTGAAATGGTCCATAAAAAACCTGAGACATGGTGACACCATCACACCGAAGTCATTGGTGGTCTGGGATCTGAGCATCTCTTTCCTATCCTGTTATTCTCTGCCTGTCCCTCCATTTCAGCCCATATTTTGGGATTCAAACTTAACCTTGTTGGGACCATTGCCAGAGTCATTGCAGGCAAGTGCTAAGTTCCATATTGGCTGCATGTTTTACTTCATTTTTCAAAATCTTTTGCTGGGCAGTCGTGACACACACCTTAAATCCCAGTACTTGGGAGGCAGAGGCAGGTGGATCCCTGAGTTTGAGGCCAACCTGGTCTACAGAGAGAGTTCCAGGACAATCAGGACTATACAGAGAAAGAAACTATGTCTCAAAAAAAAAAAAAGCATAAAAATCTTTTCAGCCTGCCCCTGCTTACCATGGTGGGCAAGTGTGAGTGAATGAGGCCCCTGAGCTCACAGCCTAGTTGTAATTTATAATTGCAAGAGCTGACTTTCTCCCTTCAGATGCTCAATGCCTGTCAAATGAGCCTTGTCTTGTCACTTCTCTCTCTCTCTCTTTCTTTCAAAACAGTGTTTCCCTGTATAGCCCTGGCTGTCTTTTGTTTTTGTTTTTTTGGTTGGTTTTTCGAGACAGGGTTTCTCTGTGTATCTCTGGCTGTCCTGGACTCACTTTGTAGACCAGGTTGGCCTCGAACTCACAGAGATCTGCCTGCCTCTGCCTCCCGAGTGCTGGGATTAAAGGCGTGTGCCACCACGCCCGGCTAGCCCTGGCTGTCTTGAAACTCACTCTGTAGACCATGTGCCTTCATGCCTGGTATCTTGTCACTTCTTTAATTGGGCCACCCACTCTGTGAGCCACACAGGATGCAGGGCTTACCATGGGCAGGTGTGGCTGTACCAGAGCCACCAGTGAGAAGTGACAGAGTTGGGATCAGAGCCCAGAGGCTGACCTGAGCTGGGCGTTAGCAGCTGCTGCTGACTTCTCTCCTCTACCTTAGGTCACTATTGGCATGTTCCTGCTCTCTGGAGACCCGTGTTTCAAGACGTGAGTATCATCCTGGCTATCGGTGGGGATGAGGGCCATGACATAGATTCTTCCTCCAGGCTCTGGGGTACCCCTGTCTCCATCGGGTCCTAAGATTGGGACAACCCAGTCTTACACACCCCTCTGTCCTCTCAAGGCCACCATCCACCGCCAAGTCCATCTCCATTCCGGGCCAGGATTCCTCTCTGCAGCTGACATGTAAAGGTGGTGGGACCAGCAGCGGCAGCACCAGTAGCACCAATTCCCTGACTGGGTCCCGGCCCCTGAAGGCCCGGCCCACCATCCTGGGCTCAGGTACCATTTCATCTGCCTGTCTTTCCCCTGTCTGTGATCTCAGCTTCTCTCATGAGCATCCTGTCCCAGAAGATGCTTATCAAGAGGAGGGTGCAGACATGGTGGCACATACCTTTAATCCCACCACTTAGAAGACAGAAGCAAGAGGATCAGAGTTCCAGGCCAGCCAGGGCTGCACAGTGAAACCCTTTCTTAAAAAGAGGGTGATGGGGTGGTAGAAGAGGCTGCATGCTTCTGCTGGTGCCGCCATTGCTCATGTGGTCTGATTGCCATGATAGCCTCACCCCCACATCCCTCTAGGAGGCAGAGAGACCCCAAGATGGTTAATGAGCAGATTGCACATGTAGCCCTCCAGACACGAGAGCTGTGATGGATGGACCTAACTACCAGGGCTTGACTTTTCCCCTGGGCCCAGCTTTCCTGCAGATCCAGCCAGGAGAGGTCCAGAGCAGAAAGCTGCTGCTGTTCTTGTCTGCCTTGGCTTGGTGTGTACAGGAGTAGGGGCTTCCCAGCACCATTGTGCTCTCTAGCTTGTGGAGACTGGTGAGCAGAGGAGAGAACTGCCTAGACAAGGTCACATCAGTACAGATGCTGCCCTCATGTAAACAAAAAGAGGCAAGTTCTCTCCTGGGCAGAGGGGTGCTTGAGGGTCCATGTATCTTAGCAACTGGTTCCCCTACCGTATACACAGAGCATGTTGAGAACTTGAAGTCCACCTGAGCTGGTGTGGTATGTAATCACAGTCTGGGAGGTAGAGGCAAGAGAATCAGAAGTTCAATCTACATAGTAAATTCAAAACTTGCCGGGCGGTGGTGGCGCACGCCTTTAATCCCAGCACTTGGGAGGCAGAGGCAGGCGGATCTTTGTGAGTTCGAGGCCAGCCTGGTCTACAAAGTGAGTCCAGGACAGCCAGAGATATTCAGAGAAACCCTGTCTCGAAAAACCAAAAAAAAAAAAATTCAAAACTGGCCTGGACTGCATAGAACCCTATCTCAAAATAAAAAATCTGGGCATGGTGGTACATACCTTCAATCCCAGAAGTCAGAGGCAGGTGGATCTGTGAGTTAGAGGCTGCTTGGTCTATATAATGAGTTCTCGGCCACTTGCTAGTGAGACCCTATCTCAAACAAGCAAACAGAACTGTAGCAAGAGGCTTTTGTTATTTTTGTATTATATTAATTATACATTCTAATTTAATTTACTGTACTTAATACCTTTACCTCCCTTCCAATCCCCCAACTCTATGCAGGAAAGAAGGTTAAAGGTGAAAGTGGGGGGTGAAGTTCTCTTTAAGCTACTTCCTGCTGATTAGGGTTGTTGGGTTCTTTGGGAGTAATACCAGTCTCAGTAGAAGTCCAGCAAACCAGGAGACAGCAGCAGGAAGAACAAGCAGCAGTTTGGAGGAGCAGCACCCTCTTTCTTCTTTGTAGATCTTTCTCCTACTTCTTTGTAAAGCCCCCTTTTCTCCTCGGGGCTCTGGCATTTTATCCCTCTCTCAAGTCCTCTGAGTTAAACTTGCTGCAGCTGGCTAAGCCGTGTCCCTGCTAGCTCATGAGACAGTTAATACTTTACACTTGTGTCTTTTTTTTTTTTCTTAAGATTTATTTATTTAAGCCGGGCGGTGGTGGCGCACGCCTTTAATCCCAGTACTTGGGAGGCAGAGGCAGGCGGATCTTTGTGAGTTCAAGGCCAGCCTGGTCTACAAAGTGAGTCCAGGACAGCCAGGGCTACACAGAGAAACCCTGTCTCGAAAAACCAAAAAAAAAAAAAAAGATTTATTTATTTATTATGTATACAGTTTTTGGCCTGCATGTATGTCTGCAGGACAGAAGAGGGCACCAGATCCCATTATAGATGGTTGTGAGCCACCATGTAGTTGCTGGGATTTGAATTCAGTACCTATGGAAGAGCAGCCAGTGCTCTTAACCTCTGAGCCATTTCTCCAGCCCTACACCTGTGTCTTTTTTTTTTTCAAGACAGGGTTTCTCTGTGTAACAGCCCTGGCTGTCCTGGACTCGCTTTGTAGACTAGGTTGGCCTCGAACTCACAGAGATCCGCCTGCCTCTGCCTCCCAAGCGCTGGGATTAAAGGCGTGCGCCACCACCGCCCGGCACACCTGTGTCTTTTTTTTGTTTGTTTGTTTGTTTGTTTTTGTTTTTCAAGACAGGGTTTCTTTGTATAACAGCTCTAGCTGTCCTGGACTCACTTTGTAGACCAGGCTGGCCTCGAACTCACAGAGATCCACCTGCCTCTGCCTCCCAAGTGCTGAGATTAAAGGCATGCGCCACCACCGCCCGGCTCACACCTGTGTCTTAAGCAGCCTCACACATGGAATTAAACAAAAACATTCTCATAATTGGTTATTTTAATAAACTCATACCACAACTTTGCCTGGCTTTGGTGGGGATATGGGCAGACCTGAGTGCAGCTAATAACCTGGGTAAGTGGAGGTGAAAAGGATGAGTCTAGTCCTTCCCTCCTGTGTTGGTTGGCAAGGCTGGAATGTATACATGTCCTCCTACCAGTTCCCTTGTGTTTAAAGCTGGGGAGTGCCAGGAAAGTATGCTTTGAAATGACCTGGAACACAGCTGTTGGCTTGTCTTGGGGGCTTGTCTGTTCCAGTCCTCCACCCTGCTCTTCCTTTCCCAGATTTGTCCATGATCCCAAGCTCATTCCAGTTTCAAGGCCCTTAGTATGGTATTCTCCCCTCCTTGGTGTCCTAAAGGTCTCAGCATTAGGTCAACACCTGGGAAAAGCCTTCCCTCATCCACAGACTGACCAACCCTTCCATTTATGCTGTCCCTGCTCCACACCAGTCCCCATGACTGTGGATAACTGGCTAAGCTTTTGTCCTCAAAGCTCTGTGGCAGATACTCTACTCAAGAAGGTCCTAAAAGCTATTTGTGGAAAGGGTGACCTGAGTAGCCTGTGGCTTGAGGCAGATCGCTGCTCCTCTGGCCCTTGGTCTTCAGTCTTGGAATGGCGTCACAGTGCCCCATGAAAGGCTTGTGGGTGAGGTGGCTGGCACCTCAATGTAGCCTTGCTCCTCTCCCCAGGACTACCAGAGGAGCCAGACCAGAGCCTGTCCAGTCCTGAAGAGGTGTTCCACTCTGGCCACTCCCGCAACTCCAGCTATGCCAGCCAGCAGTCCAAGCTGTCTGGTGAGTGATCAGGTCTTGTACTTGGGACCTCCTACAGCCCTGGGACCCTGTAGTCACCTTCTCAGTATTGTCTACCCCCCAGGCTACAGCACAGAGCACTCTCGCTCCTCCAGCCTGTCTGACTTGACACACCGCAGAAACACATCCACTAGCAGCAGCGCCTCCGGTGGCCTCGGCATGGCTGTAGAAGGTCCTGAGGGCATCGAGAGGGAGCACCGGCCACTTGAGAAGCCACCTCGGCCTCCTGAGAAGCCACCACGACCGCCACGGCCCTTGCACCTGTCAGACCGCTCATTCCGGTGAGTCTCATTGTTTGGGACTCCCTGGTAAATAGAACCCTTCCAGTGCTCCTTGTACTTCTTTGCATCTGACCACATCAGTTAAGACAGAAGAGATCCCCATCTCCGACTGCTGAATAGTTAGGACTTAGCCAACTACTGGTTGTAAAAGCACAACTGTGGCCTAGGCATGTGCCCTTGCTTAGGCAGTGCTGCTGTTTGTGGTTTTGTGTGCTCGTCTGTAGACCCAACAGACCTTGTTTGAGCCTTGGATCCACTGCACACATGTTGTTTGGCATCAGGCCGGTATTTAATCTCTCAGTCCTAGTCTGCTGTCTATCAGCTCCTGCCCCTGATGGTGAATGAGAGAGCTCAAAGAAACACAGCACAGGGTGTGCATAGAATGTTCTATCTAGTGCTACAGGTGCTGAGTTATTATCCTTGTCCTGTTGTCACATCTGTCACTGCCCTGTCATAGTTCTGTTCCTCTCCCCCAAGGCGAAAGAAGGACTCAGTCGAGAGCCACCCAACTTGGGTAGATGATACTCGCATTGACGCAGATGACATTGTGGAGAAGATAATGCAGAGCCAGGACTTCACCGATGGCAGCAATACTGAGGGTGAGCCACCAACCCACTCCAAGGCAGCTGGGATGATGACAGCCTCCCAAGGCTATCCCTGGCCCACTCAGCCTTTTCCTCCCTTGTGTCCCCACAGACAGTAACCTTCGGCTGTTCGTGAGCCGTGATGGCTCCACCACACTGAGTGGCATTCAGCTGGCCAACAGGTAGGGATTATGGACGGGGAGGTGTGGTAAGGCAGCCATGGGGTCTCCTGACCTGGCCTTGAACATTTCTGTTGCTGGTGACCTCAGGTCCACCCATCTTCAGAGCCCTTTGCTAACTATATTCAGAGTGCCTTCCCACGGGGCTTTGTGCAGAATGAGGTCCAATATTTCTTGTTTTCCAGGCCTTTGAGCCAGTGAGTGAGAGTACAGTATAGTATACATGGGTGTCTTGGGGCTTTTCCTTGTATTCCTGGGAGCTAAGAAAACATGTATGTCCTTTGAACTTCTGGATCCACGGCCCAAAAAACTTAGGGAAGGGAGTGTCTTGTACTGCTCTGCTGACCCCTGTTGGCTGGGGCTAAAGATTACAACCACCTTCTCCCAGCAGTCCTGTGCTGCCCTGGGTGGAAGAACAAGCAAGCACACGGACCTCCTTAGACCACTAGCACAATGAGAAGCTGAGACTTGGAGATTGGAGGAGGGAAACTAGCCTGGGTTGTGCAGGACCGAAGTGGTGAAGAGTATATGTGACCCTTAACTTTCTCATGACTTCCTAACAAATTGCAGTCTCTCCAAACCTGTTTTTTCATTTGTCAAATGGCACAGGGACAGCCCCTCTTTGCCAGGGTGACTATGAGGATAGGAGTGGTACACCAGGTGTGTACACAGCTGATGTTCAAAGGGGATCAGGCATAGCTGTGGACCCCACTTACTCTGATGCTGCTCTGTCAACCTGAGCAAATGGCTAAGCATCTCTGGGCCTCAGTTTTAGCCAGTCTGTAAGAGCCGGGCAGAGTAATTGCATGTGATGTACCCACAAGGATGTGGCCCCGGAGAGTGCTCAGTAACTGGAGCACCAGAGGGAATGAGCTCAACTTTCTCTACCCTGCAGAGTCTCCTCTGGAGTGTACGAGCCAGTCGTTATTGAAAGCCATTGAGGGACCAGGTGTCCAGCTGAAGAAGAGTCCTACCATCTCTGGCATTCCTGGAGGAGCAGGAAGCTGCCCTTTGGATCTGCTCTGCATTGCATCTGTGCCTCCTCTTAATGTAGTCCCACCAGCCCCCAAAGCATCATTCCATTGTCCTCTCATCCACCCTGGAACCACAGGTTCCGGATGCCACTGTGAATATTTTCCTCCGAACCACTAAAAAATGGGGCAAGATGGAGCTGGCCAGGACTGCTCAGACTGGAGAAGACCTGGGCCCAGCAAAGGACACACAGCCACTTTTTCATGGTGGGGTACTTTGTGGGGTGCTTGTGGCTTGCCCCTTCTCCCCCATGACCCACTTCAGGAGCGGCAGGTTCAGCCAGGCTGACAGGGCCCTTGCTCCATTGCCCTTGCCCTTCAGGAGCTGGACCACCCCCAGAATCCCGCCACCTATGACGCTCTGCTTAGTGATTCACTGTCCTTTCTCTGTACCTTGAGGAGACCTGCTGGCAGCCTTCTCCTGGGAGCCAAGACCTCAGCCCCCACACTCTGGATTGAGACCCCACCTCCCTCATCATATGTTCTCCTGCTGCCCTGCAGCCTGCACTTTGCACATGCTTGTCCCCAGCACAGATGCTAGCCCTTGCCCTTCTCCAGGACTCTTGGGTGCTGTCTGCTGTGCAACCAGACCTAGGGTACAGTAGCCCGGCTGGAACGTGGCACTGCCCCTTCCCTCTAATTATCCCCTGCTCAGACCCAACACCAGAGCCTAGAAAGGTCTGAGCATCATGGTGTCATCTGCCCAGGGCTGGGTCCTGAGCAGCTGGCGCTCCTGCCCTTTGGCCTTCCAAAGGAAGGGTGAGGCCCAGCTGTGCTGGGTAAGCAGAGGCCGTTTCCTCTGTTTTCATGTCAGTAGGCCTGGGCTGGGTTCCAGGCTAGAGAGGCAGTCAGCCAGGTGGGCTGTGACTGGATGGACTGGAGCTGGCTTACTGCCAAACAAGCCTCAACCCTCTGGGCAAGGGGCATGCTTTCCCTGGGGAGTCTGGCCCTGTGCCCTGCCCAGGCCTTCCCCTTACTACCCACCCTCTTGGTACCTCTCCAACCCCCAGCACTTTCCATCTGTCCTATAATTTGCTTGAAGGAGGGTACTGGCTGCCAGTTCAGCCCTAGATAAACCCCCACCCTTTAAGTTTCACTCATTTGTTACCAACCCAGCAGGCTGGCGTTTCCTTAGCCCTTTAGGTATCTTCCTTTTCCTCCTGAATTCACAGTTCTGTATTCCCTCCACCTCCAGCAAGGGGAGGTAGGTGCCTCTGTTCCCTACTCTCCCTGTATCCCAGCAGAGCTGGGGACCGGGGTATGGGACACTGGTTCTATGGGTGAGGATAGCTGGACTCCCCAGGTCGGGAGGTTCCTTGCCCCATTTTTGCTATTCTCAGCTGGCAAAAGTTGGAGCTGTGGTCTTGGAACTCTCTGATGTTGGGACCAGAGTATTTCTAGGGATTTTGTTGCCATTGTTTTAATCACCTGATGACTCTTAGAAAAATGAATGTTAGAAGATGCTGCCAAGGCAGGGCAGGACATGGCTAGAGAAGTTCTGTCAGCTCAGAGACCCTTCCTACCCAGCAGGTACCTGGCACAGTAAGGGATGCTGGCAGCTCTGATTCTAGATAAGGTGACCCCCCAGAAGATGGAGAGAACACTTCCCTTGCTTGTCTGTGACCTTGCCCAATCAGAGCATTATTTTGATCTGGTTCAGAATTCCAGGGCTCCAAACACAAAAGCAGTTGGTACTGTCAGGAAGAATCCTCCAAGCCTAGAGTCCCTGCCCAACCCCAGCCAGGGTCTGAACTAGATGATCACTCTAGAAGTAGACAAGAACCTGCCACATCCTCCTGGGCCAGGATATCTGGTGGGAGCCAGAAGCTGAGAGCCTTTCCTCTTGAGCTCAGTGATTTCCATAGGGTGCCCAGAGCACCTGGACTTCAAATTCTCTATACAGAGATAGGATATATTAGAGGTATTTTTGGAAAGGAATTGGTCTATGCAATGCCAGTTTGGGACCTCCTTGAAAGACAGTTTAATGTTTCTACTAGGGAGATATGATATGGTTAGGGTTCTTTTCTGGTCACCCCACAACTGACCTGTCACCCTGCATGGTCTGGCAGGATGGAGAAGGCTGGTCTTCTTCTGTGGGGAGGTGACGGGGAGGAGTGTTTGTTTTTCTTTTATGCCCTCCTTTCTAACTGTTCCCAGTGCTCCCCATTCCATGGGCTGTTTGTATCTCTGTCTCGGCCTACAGTAGAAAATGATGTCATACAGGGAAATCAGCCTAGTGTCAATGTTTGGTTTGAGGGGAGAAATTAAATGTTGTTTTTGTTAATCGGGCTTTTGTTGTTGGTGTTTCATTTTTTCCATCTCATTACCATGTTGACTTGGGGCCCAGTAACAGAAGCTAGCTATATATATGTAGGGCGACACGCTGGGGACAGTATAGGAGGCCAGAGTTCTCCAGGTCCTGACCCAGTCATAATCCTCATATCCTTTAAATATTTATTAATTACATTGTCAGTCCCATCTGTGAGGGATGGGCACTTGGCTAAGGTTAGGGAACATTATCTGCTAATCCAATTCACTGGCCTGTACATCTTTTTGTTAAGATAGTGCCTCATTCTGGTTAGGGGGAACGGATAAAGTGGGATTTTTTTTCCAGACTGGGTTTCTCTGTGTAAGAGCCCTGGCTGTCCTGGCTTTGTAGACCAGGCTAGTGTTGAACTCAGAGAGATCTGCCTCCCAAGGGCTGGGATTAAAGGCGTGTGCCAGCCACCATGCCTGGCAGATGTTTTTATTTTTATATTTACAAGGTTTCAATTAACCCTGTGATTTAAGAAGACCTGATCCTCATGCCTCCAGAATGTTGGGATTACAGACATGCACACCCATGTTCAGCATGAATTAGAGAATCTTAAAGCTGGTTGTTCCAGTCAAAGCTCCTGCTTTGGGATAGAGCCCCCACTCTTGGTCCTTGGGATTTAGCCAAGCACTCTGGGCGTGGGGTGCTAATCACCGAAGAAACTGGTTAAAATACCTGGAGCTGTCAGAGCACAAAGAGGGAGCTGCTGCCTCTAGTTACAGAAACAGGCCGCATCTGGAGACCAGATTGGCAGTGGTCAGCCCAGCATGCTGTGAAAGTAGTGTTCCAGGTGGGAAACAAAAGCATCAAAGATAATTTGTCCCAACCTCCTCCCTTGGTTCTAAGAGGAAAGGATCTTCAGCAGGACTACAGGGTCGGACACACGGCACCATTCTGAAACCTGTGACAGTTGAGATCTAGAAGTGGGCAGTGAAGGGAGGCCCAGGTTACCTAGGAAGCCAGCCAATTTAAGATAGCATCTCCCTCTCTACCATTGGAAATCCTCCTCATCCCTGCTTACTTACCTGACCCCACCTCTCCCAGGCTGGTGCTGATCATTCTACACAGCCTCTTCCACCAACAATTTCAGGGCCAGGAAATTGAGTGTGTAAATTTTGGTGTCTGCTCCATCACCGACTCAAATTATGGCCTGTCCCTCTCTGAGCCTCTCTTCCCACGTGGAAAAAAAGGAACTTCCAACCCTGGGGTGCATCTTGCTCTGGCTAGAGACTGTGATGGTTAAAGGAGGATTATTGGTTGGAGAAGGTCTGACAGGGCAGTAGCCACAAAGACCAGGGTGTCTGAGTTCCCAGCCCCATAGTTCCCGTCAGAAACTACATTTCCCGACATGCAAAGGAGGGCTGGGAAACGTGCCCGCACGTCTGTTCTAGACTGATGTAGGGACTACAACTCCCAGGGTGCCATGCGATTTACACGCCGGAAAGGGCTGAACCAGGAACCGGATGTATCTTGTTGCTCGGGCGAAACGCTAGGGACATGGTGAGCCTGGGTTGCGGTACCTCGGTAATTTGGGGGTACTGGGGGTGGGACCCTGAGTCAGAGTCTTCTTGGGACATGGGGTTGAGCTCTGTCGATCGCTTGTGGAGAGGTGATAGTAGGCCTGCACAGCTTTCTAAACCGGAGCCTCCGAGTACAGCTGTTGAATGAATGAGAAGCTTGGAGTGTAAACCGGCTGTGCCGACCCTCCATTAGTGAGCGCACTTCCACGTAGAGTCATCTCGGCAGCTGAGCCTTCCTTTTTCTCCAGGCCACAGGAACTGACCAAGCAGTGGGATTTGGCCTCGTCGCCGTTAGCCTGATCATCTTCGCCTACTACACCACTTGGGTGATTCTTTTGGTACGTAACGCCCCACCCCGTCCCACCCCTCATACCCCACCCTCACCCCACTCACCTTCATACTGCCCTGGATCGCCAAAGCCAATTCCTAACACGACTTAAGCAGCATCTGCGTGCCAGGCCCTGCGCTGGATGCTCAGCCTGCCCTACTTTCACAAAATCTTCACCGTGATTGCTGATGGTGTCTGCATTTTATAGACAAGGAGGCTGAGACCCAGGGAGAATATGGCCCAGCCTCTTAACTGCTGAACTGTAAGGCTCTGTGTTTTAGGTTCGTCCTCCTGGCTAGCCCGCTGGTTCCTGGGTGTAGCAATCGCCAGTGGATTTTATTAACATCTTCAGGCTCTCTCTCTCTCATTTTAATATGGGAAATTTTGTTAGTTATTGCTTAAAAGTGTATTGTGCTTGGAAAGGGGAGTCTTGTATTACTTGGTATCCTTTAGAGAGAGAAGTTAGGTGGGCTGAAGAGATAGTTCAGTGGTTAAGAGGACTGGCTGCTCCTCCAGAAGACTGAGGTTCAAGCCCCGACACCCACATGGTCAACTACAGCCATCGATTAACTCCAGCTCCAAGAGATCCAGCACAGTGCCTGGCACATAAGTGCTGCTTAAGTCGTGTTAGGAGTTGGAGTGGAGAGCCAGGACTTGGATGAAGATACACCTGCACTCACACACGCATATGTACATAATCACAAAACAAAATCAAAAAAAATTAAAAAGACCTAGAGTGCCTGCATTCAGAAGGCAGAAGAAGGTGGGTCTCTGTGAGGTCACCCAGGGCTGAGTAGTGAGTGAGACCTTGCCTGAGAGAACAAAAACAATGGTTTCTAGCACTCAGAAGGCTAAGGCAGTTGTTCAAGACTCCCTGAGATAATGTAGCAAGTCTGTTGTCAAAATACATAGCCGTGGCCGGGCGTGGTGACGCACACCTTAATCCCAGCACTCGGGAGGCAGAAGCAGGCAGATCTCTGTGAGTTTGAAGCCAGCCTGGTCTATAAAGCGAGTCCAGGATAGCCAGGGACACACAAAGAAAGCCTATCTCGAACCGCCCCCCCCCCCACAAAAAAAACATAGCCACACCTACAAGTGACCAGGTTGGGAACCTTTTGAGGATGCCATCAGAGCAGGTCCTCAGTACCCAGTGCTGTTAATGGGTTCAGGCCCCTTGAACAGAGGAGGTGGGATGGCTTCCCTTTTGGACTTGGTAAGTGAACAGTACTCACCAGAGTTCTTCCCCTTGGTGCCAGCCATTCATTGACAGCCAGCATGTCATCCACAAGTACTTCCTGCCCCGCGCCTATGCTGTCCTCATCCCATTGGCCTCGGGCCTCCTGCTGCTTCTATTCGTGGGTAAGTCTTCCATTCTCCAACGGTCTCCTGGTCTGGGGCTGGTTGTCTGGAAGGCTGGCCACCTTCACCCTGAGCATGCTTCCACACTTTGGCACTTGCTGTACATCTGCTTGGAGGCTCCTTGTCCTCAATTCTCCCTGGAGTTTCCCTGTTCCTCCTTAAAAGCCACAGGCAGAAGCCACTCTGGTGTTCTTGGGGCAATAAATTCCTTTTCCTGTCCCAGACTCATCTTCACCATTCATGCCTCAGTTGCCTACCCTTTTCTCTCCCTGGCATCTCTTACAGCTTCTGTGGGTTGGGGCCGATGTTGTCTTCACTTCAGTATTCTAAACTCTAGCACAGGAGCTTAGAAGAGTGGTTCGGCCGGGTGGGGTGGAGCATGCCTTTAATCCCAGCACTCAGTAGGCAGAGGCAGGCAGATCTCTGTGAGTTCAAGGCCAGCCTGGTCTACAAAGTGAGTCCAGGACAGCCAGGGATACACAGAGAAACCCTGTCTCAAAAAAAAAAAAAAAAAAAAAAAAAAAAGAGAAGAAGAAGAAGAAGAAGAGTGGTGGTTCTGAGACTGAGGAACCACGTGGCTGGATGGTAGCACAGAGGTGCTAGTATGTGGGTGGGCAGATCATTCCCCATGAAATCTGAAGAATCAACAGAACATATTGCATCATTCACTTACTTGGTGATGGTTGACTAACCATGAGTAGCTGGTGTGACTTGATGAATGACCAGGAAGATGCACCCTCAGGGTGGGGTGGTTGGGAACCTGACCTTGCATGTGGGTTATTTTGCCCTGACCACCTAGCCTTCACTCCGATCCTTCCACTCCTTTCCGCCCTGTGTATTCCAGGACTGTTCATCACCTATGTGATGCTGAAGAGTCAGAGGGTGACCAAGAAGACTCAGTGAAGGTTCAGCAAGGGATGAGGCTGCCAGAGCCTTCTCCATGTCTCCTCCAGGGAAGGGACCAAGGCTCACAGCCTACAGGACAGTCCGCCTGTCTGCACTGCAGCCCTCCTTGGGATGTGGAGCTGCTTTACAACTCAGCTCTGCCAGACTGGAGCTCTCTCCCTCTCCCTCTTGTTCATCCTTTAGAAGCCAAGAGGAAGGTGGATTGGGAAGCCTCCCTCACTTCCTTTGGGCTCAGGGGCTGAATATTGCTTGTCCTGTCCCCCTCGCAATCAAAGCTCCATGTCCCTCCTACAGAGTTCTGCTCTCCTGCCGCGATTTCCCTCTTGTCATGTGCTGATAGACTTAGCAGGCCCCACCGATGTGTGCAGCCTCCCTGCCTTTCAGTACAGATTCTGTCCCTTCACAAGGCAGCTCTTGTGAGTCTGACACTGCCCGGGCTCCATGAGGACTTCCGGACCCAGAAAGCCCTAGGGAAAGACTGACAAACCCCAGAACCAAAGGGACACATCCAGGCAGCCACCCCAGACCCCAGCTGGCCTGTTTGGGAGAACTTACAAATAAATGTTGATCATGTTGATGTTTGTCTCTCTGCCATCCTTGCTTTCGGGAGACGGGCTGCAGGAGACTCAGAGGTTGCCTGGCTGTGCAGTGACGGGACCTCAGGTTGTACCCTTCCACTTGGCCCTCTGTTAGACACAGGGTAAAGCAGGAACTGGGAAAGGGTAAAAGTCACAACAGGGGAGACAGACAGAAGCCTAGCACCTCTTAAGGTCAAATGCAGCCCTGGCTGACATTAAACTATGTAAGGGAGGATGACCTTGAACTTCTGATCGTTTTTTTTACTCTGTTTCCCCAGGGCTAGGACTCCAAGGTCATGATACCGCCCAAGGAGCTTGAACCTGGGGCTTCATACTTGCTAGGCAAGTTCTCTTCCTAAGACATCTCCAGTCTCTTGATTAGTATTTAAGAGGCCCTTGGGGCACTCCTCTAGAACCTTAAGTTTGTCTCCCTCACCCTGGCTCTGTTCTCCCATCTCTCATCTATGCAACCCCAAATTGTATCTCTTCTTTTCTCATGTCCTCTCTAGCCCCTTTTCGGATTCAAAGTCACCATCTCTTTTCCTAAAAAAGTGAGGCCCTTCTCACTGCCCTTCCCCTACCACTCTGTGTTCGTTCATTCTAATGGCTTCTCAGAAACATATTTTGGGCTGGCCATGGTGGCACATGCCTTTAATCCCAGCACTCAGGAGTCAGAGGCAAGGGTACTTCTGTGAGTTTGAGGCCAGCCTGGTCTACAGGGGGAGTTCCAAGGCAGCCAGGGCTACACAGAGGAACCCTTGTCTCAAAAAACAAACAAGGCTGGAGAGATGGCTCAGTGGTTAAGAGCACTGACTGCTCTTCCCGAGGACACAGGTTCAAATCTCATCACCCACATGATGGTTCAAAATTAATTGCCAGGCTCAGTGGCATACCTCCCAACACTTGGGAGGCAGAGGCAGGCAGATCTCTGTGAGTTCCAGGCCAGCCTGGTCTACAAAGCAAGTTCAGGACACTCAAGGCTACACAGAGAAACCCTGTCTCGAAAACCAAAAGAAAAGAAAAACCAAACAAAAAGGAAAAAAAAATATATATATAGGGGCACCTGACACCCTATTCTAGATGTCACTGGCATCTACACACATATGTGCCCAGACACATGCATACATAATTTTAAAAATGAATACATTTTTTGGTTTGTTTTTTGAGCTCAGAGATAGCCTGCCCCTGCCTCCCAAATGCTGGGATTAAAGGCATACACCACCCCGCCTGTCGAATAAATATTTTGTTTATTTGACATTTTATAAAAATTTGTTTTTTCAAGACAGGGTTTCTCTGTGTATCCCTGGATGTCCTGGACTTGATTTGTAGACCAGGCTGGCTCTGAGATCACAGAAATCCTCCTGCCTCTGCCTCCCGAGTGCTGGTATTAAAGGTGTGCACCACCATGCCTGTCAAATAAACATATTTTTTTAAGTCAGCATATCTAAACATCTTTCTCAGCTTCATTTCTGGTCCCCCTCTGGGTTGTCCCTCCCACTCTTGAGGCCCTGCATGCCAGGGACTAATTACTACCGTCACTGTGGTCTCTTTTTTTTTTGTTTTTTTGTTTTTTGTTTTTTTTGGTTTTTCGAGACAGGGTTTCTCTGTTTAACAGCTCTGGCTGTCCTGGACTCGCTTTGTAGACCAGGCTGGCCTCGAACTCGCAAAGATCCGCCTGCCTCTGCCTCCCAAGTGCTGGGATTAAAGGCGTGCGCCACCACCGCCCGGCTGTCACTGTGGTCTCTTACTTGTGGGGACTCTGCACCCCCCACTCACATCATTCCAATCTACTTCTCAAGCACCAGTGTGTGCTGGGCAGTAAGGCCAGGAATGAGGTCCATGTAGTTCCTGCCCTAGTGGCACTCCCATTTCAGGAGGTTTGATGTAATAAACCAATACATGAGCAAGACAATCTCTGCTCATGTCAGGGGTGATGAGAATAAAGGTCATGTGATCCAGAGTGTTGGGGAAGTGCATAAAGTCCTGCAAGGTGGCAAGAAGGATCAAGGCAAGTAAGAGTCCAGACAGGGCTGATACCAGGGAGCCTAGGAATGGAGAAAGCCTAGACATGGAAGCTTGCAGCTGGGATTGAGGACAGGAGGGTGAGTGGGGCAGATGGCCTCGGCCATGGTGAAGAGTTGGAATTTTGACCCACTGCCAAAGGAAGTTGTAGTGAGAATTTTTGTTTCCTTAAAAACTCAGTTATGTGAATATGGTTTTGTTTTAATCCCAGGTATGGGATAAGAGGCTGCTTCACAGCAGGTGATTATGATTTCCCTCGTGCACTAGCAGGGCTGTGAATTTTTTGCAAGCTGCAGATAGTTTGGAATTCTGGGGATTCTTGGGGGGGGCGGTGCTCCGAAGAAGGCGACTCCTGCTGCACCTGCTGCTCCTGGCTGCTGCTGCTGTTGCGGTTTGATGCAAAGAAGTTGGAGATACCTTGACAATGAAGATTGGACTTGTCCCAAGGAACCCAACGACTCTAATCAGCAGGAATTAGTCCAAAGAGGTCTACGTCTCCTTTCCTTTCTAAGCTTCTTTCTCGCTTACCTAGTGTTGGGGGGTGGGAGGGACTGGGGTGGAGAAGAGTGGTAGATAGAAGAACCCAAACAAAATAGCCTCCCCCCAAATAGCGCCTACAGGAAGTCACTGGAGACTTAAAGTACAAACGTGACATCATCCCATCTATGCTTTTAAAAGCTTACGCAAGAAGCGGTGTCCCTCTAGCTAGCTCACCACGAAATCTCCGGAGTCTGGCTCCTTTGTGGTTCCCAGTGGGTGCTTCAATCGCACGGGAGGAGGCTCTGACTTCTGTATAACCTGGAGATGGTCACTTCTTTCTCTGCTTTTAGTTTCTTCACCTGAGAGACAGTCAATGGAAATTTCATGTCTGGAAAGACCCAAGAAACACGATTTAGGCTCCCTGCCGCCAAAGCCAAAGCCAGGCCCAGAAACTTGAGCCGTCGGTTCAAAAGGAAATTAAGAGCACAGCCCTTTCTCCCGCATCCTAACCAATGCCCGGCGGCCCCGCCCAATCAGGGCGAAGTTTTGGAGGATGCTGCAGCCTCAGAGGTGGTATCTGCAGGCAGACGCCAGGACCCTGCTCGCGGATTGGGTTCAACCGTGTTAAAGTCTATTCTCCGGCACCCCAGCCAACTTATGTCGGCTCCACACGGCCAGGACCAGGGTCCAGAGGAAGCTGCAACCTCGGAGGTGGTATCTGCAGGAAAAGGCCAGCGACCCCGTCGCGGATTGGGTTCAACCGTGTTAGAGTCTATTCTCCGGAACCGCAGCCAACGCACGTCGGCTCTACATGGCCAGGACCAGGGTCCAGAGGATGCTGCAACCTCGGCGAGGGTAACTGCAGGCAAAAGCCCACAACTCAGATTTCGCGCAATCGTGATAGGAGCCACGCAACTGGCCCGTCGCAATGCAGAGGCGGGGCGTGATTCCGGCATCGGGACCTCAGGGACTTCACCAAAGCCAGAGAAGCTGCTTCTGGGGGCCATGGCCGGGCCAAGCCCTGGGCCCCGCGAGGTAGGTCCAGACCGGAGAGGAGACAAACGAGGGAAGGGGTGAGTGAGCAAGTCCCACCTTCCTCTTGGCCAGAGGCGCGGACACACCCCATCTCAGCTAGGGAAGAAACTGCGCTGGGAAGACCAGGACACGCCCCACACGGGAGGGCGCAGGTTTGAAGAGGGGGTAGTGATCTCGTGGGTGTCCCCTCACCCCGGGGTCGTCCTCGGTTTCCTTATAAAGAAAATTGGGATGATAAGATAAGGCTGTTAAAAACTCAAGCTCTCTGCTTTGCACACGCGGATGGGTCTCCACTAGGAATGGGTAAACTGGAATGACTCCAGCATCCCCGCTTGACCCTTCTTGCTGGCACAGAGGAGGAAGCAGGGCTCACTGAATCTCCCAACATGCTAGTGCCTGCTAGCAAGGCTTCCTGTGAAAGGCAGCTCAGACGAAACAGTAACATTGAACATGTAACCGACTTTACATGTTGCAAGGAGAAAATAAGGCCGGGACTGACCTCTGAGAGCTAGTCAGACTCAACTGGACTTGAGTGCAGAAGGCATGCTCTGTCTCCACCCTATGTCATAACATGTGCCAGGTGCTATGTGGTCCCTCAACACCTGGGGAGATGCCTATAGCATTATCCCTGTCTTACGGCTGAGGAAAGTAGCACAGAGAAAGATAAGGAGAAGATTTGTAATTAGTGGGAGTAGAATTTGAACCTATGCATTTCTCTTCTGAGACACCACCACAAGCCCTTTGTTTTGTTCCCTGTGCCTCTTTCTGTCAGATCCTGGCCTCCTCTGTGGAGGCTGGAAATAGAGGCCCAGGGGCCCGCAGTAGCCTCTTTTGGCGCCTCCGAGACAAGCAGAATCGAGTTGGCCTGTTTGAGATCAGCCCGGGACATGAACTGCACAGACTGACACGTATGATGCAGGAAGGACTGTGGGCTGCCACCCAGGTCTCCATGGACAACCCACCCAAGGTGAATGGCCCATTCTATCTCAGCCACCTCAAACTCCAATCTGTCTCTCTGGTTAATACTTTGACACTGGGGATCAGAGAGGCCTACCAAAAAAAGGGGGAGGCAGAGATTTGTGCCAGGAAGCAGAAATTCTGCGGTAAGGAGCTGGAAAGTCCAGGAGGTATGAGGGGCTCCCTGTTTCAAGTGATGGATATATGCTTCAGGTGGGCCCAGTACCCTCATCTGTATAATGGATGGAGGGGTTAATATCCTCTGGATTCTAAGGCCCCTGGGCCCTGCCAGCTTTTGAATGGTTAAGAAGGGACCCCCACCTCCACACAGCCCAGCCCAGTCCATCCTCTCTGCAGCCTGTCAGGCTGGGGCCATGCTGGCTCAGCAGAAAGGATCACACAATTGCCAACTCAGCAACCCCGTAGGCGGGGTGAGCCTGTTCATTGATTGTGTGTGTGCATGTATGCACACAGTTCAACTACAAGATCTGGAGGAATTCTCTAGAACACAGCCTGTCCTCATCATCTGCAGAAAATCTATGGTCCCTTAGGCCTGAGCACAGCCTGAAAACACTGCTGGCTTCAGGGCTGGCTGTCAGGGCCCTGTGTGCTAAAGGAAAGGGGAAAGCCAGGGGCTGGACTCACAATTTCTGGATAGGTGATGGCAGACCCCTGACTTTCTCTGAAACTCTCTACCAATGCCTACAGGGACCTCCCACCCAGAAGGATTATGCGGAAGTCATGACCCAGGTTCATGAAGAGGTAGGAAGTCCAGAAGGGGTCGGAGTCTTTGCCCTGGCTCCTTCTTTCTCACCTGCGAGTGGGAGCAATGGCCTGTTCCCAGGACTTTACTGGGTCCTGACTCTCCGGAACCAGGCCCAGCTACAGACACATGGACCCTGGACCCACGTGGGTGGACTCCCTTGGGGATGCTTTTTCCCCTGCAGGGCTTCGAGCTGGGCACCCTGGCTGGCCCAGCTTTTGCACATCTGAGGCAATCCCTAGGCCTGACTGAAGAGGACTATCAAGCTACTCTGGGCCCGGGTGGCCCCTACCTTAAATTCCTCAGCACCTCCAAGAGCAAGGCCAGCTTCTTCCTGTCGTGAGCTTGCAGCAGGGGTGGGGGCAGGATTGGGGCTCTGCTCTAGGCTGGTGGGATGGCCCTTGGGAAAGAAATAGTGGCTATGGGCAGAGAGGGTAAGGGCCAGGTGAAGATGGGATGAAGAAAGGGAGGGTGGCCACACACACATCCATCCTTGAGCAAAAGTTGGGGCAAGATAGAGACTTGGCCGGAACCACTCCGGCCGAGCCTGGACAGTGACCTCTCGTTCCCACCCGCAGCCACGACCAGCGCTTCTTCCTGAAGACCCAGCGGCGCCAGGAAGTGGAGGTGCTGCTCGCCCACCTTCCCCACTACGTGCAGCACCTGAGACGGTATCCACACTCCCTGCTGGCACGGTTGCTGGGTACGCAGCTGGGGGCGGGTCCTAACAGCAAGGTATCTGAGGAAGGCGGGGTCTGTGGACGGGGCGGAACCCGGGGCGGGGCCCCAAGGAGCGGACTTTGGGATTGGTGAGTCTCATAAGCCGTGTTTCTGACTGGGACACCAATGAAGTCTGCTGTCCACGAGATTCAGATTCAGGGAAAGGACCTGGAGAGACAAGCTCAGGTTCTGTAGCGGGTCTTAAGAAAGATGCATGGAGCCGGGCGGTGGTGGCGCACGCCTTTAATCCCAGCACTTGGGAGGCAGAGGCAGGCGGATCTTTGTGAGTTCGAGGCCAGCCTGGTCTACAAAGCAAGTCCAGGAAGCCAGAGATATTCAGAGAAACCCTGTCTCGAAAAACCAAAAAAAAAAAAAAAAAAAAAGATGCATGGTCTGGAGCAGGGAACTCCGGTCACATGGATCCGGGATTGTGGAGTTAGATTCCTTCACCTGGTGCCTTCTCCTTTTTTCAGGAGTGCACAGTCTGCGGGTGGATCAAGGGAAAAAGGTGGGTGTAACAGAGGCAAGGCGGCTCAGCAGTGGGGGCTGCTGGAGGGTGAGGTCCGGGTTTCCCTCACTCCATTCCCTTGTCTCTAGAAATACTTCATCATCATGCAGAGCGTCTTCTACCCTCCCAGCCGGATCTCTGAGAGGTGAGTCCATCCGGAAATGTTCTGGAAAAAAGGAGCAATCTCAGGCACTGATACTTATGTGCTTGATCGCCAAACAGGCCCAGGAAGAACCGATCCTCTCTAGATCCGGTAGGCAGAAGACAGATCCCCACCACTCAGGTTAAAAATGCATTGACTTGTTTGTATTCTTTTCATCTTTTTTTTTGGTTTTTCGAGACGGGGTTTCTTTGTATAACAGCTCTGGCTGTCCTGGACTCACTTTGTAGACCAGGCTGGCCTCGAACTCACAGAGATCCGCCTCCCTCTGCCTCCCAAGTGCTGGGATTAAAGGCGTGCGCCACCACGCCCGGCTTTTTTTTTTTTTTTTTAATTCCAGACAGGGTTTCTCTTTGTAGCCCTGGCTGTCCTGGACTCACTCAGTAGATCAGGCTGGCCTCGAACTCACAGAGATCCGCCTGCCTCTGCCCTCTGAGTGCTGGGATTAAAGGTGTGCGCCACCACGCCTGGCCCTCTTTTCTTTTCTTTCTTTTTTTTTTTTTTTTGGTTTTTCGAGACAGGGTTTCTCTGTATAACAGCTCTGGCTGTCCTGGACTCCCTTCGTAGACCAGGCTGGCCTTGAACTCACAGAGATCCACCTGCCTCTGCCTCCCGAGTGCTGGGATTAAAAGCGTGCGCCATCACACCCGGCTCCTCTTTTCATCTTTTGAGGGGCTGGTACTGGAGACAAAAACCCAGTGCTTTGTATATGTTAGGCTCACCACTGACAGACACCAGGTCTCTCTCTCTCTCTGTCTCTCTCTCTCTCTGTCTCTCTCTCTCTCTCTCTCTGTCTCTCTCTCTCCTCTGTCTCTCTCTCTCTCTGTCTCTCTCTCTCTCTCTCTCTCTCTCAGTTTGAAATAGTCTCTGTAGTCCAGATTGGTCTCCAATTTTTCATCCTCTTGTCTTACCTCCCCAGTACTGGGATTATGGGCTACCACACTGGGCTAGCCACTCTCATTTTATAGTTGAGAAACCAGAAGAAGGCAATCAGAGAACAGGACAGGTGATATGGTTCGGTCAGAAAAGGCACCTCAGCCAAGCCTGAGGACCCGAGTTCAATCCCGAGGACCCACATGGTGAAATGAGATAACCAACTTTTTCAAGTCATCCACACGTCCAGTGCACTCACATACACACAAAGAAATAAATAAAAGTAGCTAGAATTGGAGAACACACCCAGCCTGTTGATCGGTTCCTCTCTGGGAAGACAAGATACTGAGAGACAGACAAGCAAGGCTAACACTACGGTTGGGTGTAAAGGCCTGTGTTCTGTCCTTTGCTTACCCCATGACATAAGCAAGTGAATGTTTGAGCCTCTGTTTCTACATCTCTAACAGACAGTCCAGAAAGGTTCTGAGGTTGGAGGTAAATCCATAATGATTTAGCCCATACGCGAACAGTCACACCCAGGAAGCTCTTGATTCCCATGATTCCGGTATGTACCCCACCTCCCAGGTATGACATCAAAGCCTGTGAGCTAGGCCGCTGGGTGGAACCAGTCCCTGAGGGCAGCCCCTTTGTCTTGGTGCTGAAGGACCTCAACTTTAATGGAAAGACCATCAACCTGGGTGAGTCACATGGTGATCACTGTCTATTCAGAGTGAGGTGGGGGGGGTCCCCTTTGCCCAAATTCTTAGCATCCCAGGACTTAATCCTGGCTCCAGACTTACACAACTGAGGATGCAAAGCAAATTATAGAGTGGGAACGGTCATGACATTCACATTTCCGGGGCAAGAACAGGTGCAGCCAACACACGGTGAGGACTCAGGTAGGGTCTGGCGCTCTCACAGGGCCCCAGCGGAGCTGGTTCCTCCACCAGATGGAGCTGGACACTGCCTTCCTACGGGGTCTGAATGTGCTGGATTACAGTCTCCTGGTGGCCTGTCAGCTGCTCCACAAAGACGAAAAGGAACACTTCAGTCATCTCATTTTCCGTACAGTCAGGTGAGCCTTGCCTCTGGGTGTAGTGGCAAGGATGGATGTGGTGAGATAGGCCGTGAGGTATAAGACTACCTTCCCTCTGGTGGCACGGCACAGGCTTGAACACTAGGAAGCGCGCGCGCGCGCACACACACACATAAGCAAGCATGGCTGCTAGAAGTAAGGGACTCAGGTGGACCACATGACCAAAGCTGAGGACAGGACTGAAGGAGTCTAAACTGGATAAGTGCACAGGCCTTTTAGTGGTGGTTTGAACCATCTGCCTGTGGCAGATGTCCTCATAGGGGCCACCAGAGGTTTCTGAGCAGAGAAATCCCAGCACTCAGGAGACGGGGGCAGGTAGATCTCCGAGTTCTAGGTCAGCCAGGGCCACGTACTGAAACCCTGCTCAGTACGTAGACAGCAGCAACTCAAAACCCAAGCCCAAGAGAGATGAAGATGCCCTCAGCTCTCATGCAGCTTCTAGTCCTGCCCCGTGTTTGGAGGAGGCCCCTGGGGTGGAGGAGACTTGAGGAAGGATACAGAGTGGTGGCCCCCCACTCGGTCACAGCCCAACCACGTCCAGGATCAGATGGTGAAGTGTGCCATGGGACAGTGTCGCTCAAACTCAGTTCTCCCCCTCTGCTGATCTGTAGATCAGAGTGCTGCCGTCGTTGATCCAGTAAGCTCCAGTTTGCATAGGACGGTTGCCATATTGAAATATTTCCCAACAGGCTCTTCATCGTTGCCCCATACCACACCAGCTTCCAGGTTAATTCTGCTCGGGCTCTTCTGCCACTGTTTTGATTGATCGGTACTGTGGCAGGGCTTGTCTGTCAATTGGCTGAGTTATTTTTCTCTAAGAGCCTACCCCCATGATAGTAATAAAGCCCCATAGCAGCAGTTGTCAGCTTGTGGATGGTGACCCTGTTGGGGGTTACATATCAGATATCCTGCACATCAAACATTTACATTACAATTTATAACAGTAACAAATTTACAGTTATGTTGCAACAATGAGGTAATTTAATCCTTGGGGGGGTGGTCACGACAATATGAGGAATTGTATTAAAGGGTCTTAGCATTAGAAAGGATGAGAACCACTACCCTACAGCGTCCCCTGCAGGACAATGTAGAGAAATCGAACTTGCTACGCCTGGGATTTGGCAGTTGGGAACCTGCCCCTGAGAATACATTTGAGGGAGATCACAGGTCTGCAAACTGGGGTTGTTAGGCTCTGTTCTTAGTTCAGCTCTGGGATTCCAAGGCTTCTAGGACTGGACTGCCCCCAAACCTGCAAGACTAGGTCTGAATGACACAAATGCTCTGGATAGGCCCTCCCCAGAAGAAATATGAATTAGCCTAGCATCCTTTGTCCCATTAACAAGCACTGGTCACAAGTGGCTGCTGAGTCTTTGAAATATAGAATTATTTGTTTTCCCCCTGATAACCTCATTTACAAAGGATTAAAAAAAAAAAGGCAGGAAATGCAGCTCACTTGTTAGAGTGCTAACCTGTGTGTGGTTCACTGAGGCTGGGTTCTTCTATGCAGCCACAGAAACTGGCCTGGATGAGTTCCGGACAGCCTAGGCTGTTATACGGAGGAACCCTGTCTCAAAAACCAAACCCCAAAACAATCAAAACAACAAGAATTTTTAATTTTTTTTTTTTTGGTTTTTCAAGACAGGGTTTCTCTGAATATCTCTGGCTGTCCTGGACTCGCTTTGTAGACCAGGCTGGCCTCGAACTCACAAAGATCCGCCTGCCTCTGCCTCCCAAGTGCTGGGATTAAAGGCGTGCGCCACCACTGCCCGGCTACAAGAATTTTTAAAATAACAGAGTCAATACATTTGATTACTTTAGTTGATGAGTTTGTGTGCTTTATCTTCAATACTGCTTTTTAAAACGGTTTTATTTTTAAATTACACATGTGTGCACATGATTGCACTGCCTGCTGAGGGCCAAAAGATGGTGTTGGATCTCCTGAAACAGGAGTTAGTTACAGGCAGTTTTGAGGGGTAAACTACAGGCAGTGTATGCCGGGAGCCGAACTCTGGTCCTCAACAAAATGGCTGAGCCTTCTCTTCGGTACTGACTTTGAAGTTCAGTTTATATTGGAGCTTGCTATTTCCCATGGCACCGGCTATATTTCAAGGACTCAGCAGCCACTCGTGGCAGTGGCTGTGAAAGGGACGTGGCAGCCGGACACTGTCAGCCCCTTTGCTCCTCAGGCCCCTGGTGTAGCTCACCGGCTGGGAGGCAACAGCTTTATCCTGACTATTGCCGTACCTAGGTCCGTGCACAGCGCAATGCACCTGGAAGGGATGGAGAGCCAGAACCGCCGGCTGCTGCTTGATGTCCCCAACGCGCTCCATATCGTGGACGGGCCACAGCAACGCTATTTTCTGGGCTTGGTGGATCTGACCACCGTCTATGGGATTCGCAAACGGCTGGAGCATCTGTGGAAGACGATGCGCTATCCAGGCCAGAGCTTCTCCACGGTCAGCCCGACTCACTACGCGCGTCGCCTCTGTCAGTGGGCGGAGTCACACACCGAGTGACTTGCGCCGGTCTCTAGGTGCACTCCACAGTTTTCCAGCCATGCCCAGGGAGCTAGCCTGCAGGTCCTCCTATCAACCACAGGAGGGCATCACCACCTAAATAATGCTGTAACTATTCAGCCCCATTCGGTGGTGGCCCTGTGCCCTGATAGGGCAAGGAACACCTCTCCCCCTTTAGCTCATTTACTATTAAAAAATGTTGATATTCTCTTTTTTACAAACCGGGAAATGGAGGCTCACAGAATGAAGGGAGTGGGCGAGACCACTCAGCAATAAACTGGAACCATCCTGCATCATGCCTTGGCCCCAGGGACTTAGTTTTGGCCACCCAGCTCCTGCAGCCATAGCCCTCATGCTCTGGGGGAGGGGGGAGAGGGGAGGCTCTGCCCCCTCGTTCCGATGGCAGAACAAGCCCAGAGGTTTTAAGGTGCACTGTAGGAGCAAGACCAGCCCCAGATACTAGGCTTCCCATTTCCCAGCTCTGGAATGGTGACAGTACCTTTCTGAGGCCTAAGTGGATAAAGATGAGGCAGAGGCAGGCCTCCTGCAGTTGGCCTAGGGGGGTACCCCTCAAGGCTCATTGTTCCTCTTGAGTGACCTCTCAGTCCTCTTTTAAATGGGGAAGCCTCAGTGGCCAGCCCAAAGGTTCTAGCTTAGACCTTAGTGTCCCTGGCCACTTCTTTTTCTTCTGGGAAACCAGCATGGCCTTTGACCCTGGACTGACCCAACTGTGATCAATGGCCTTTTTGTTTTTTCAAGGTGTTCTAGAGCCTGGCTGTGTTTCCAGGGCATGGTGCCACCCGCACCCCCTTGCATCCTTGGTCTAATGTGTGAGGTGGAAAGAGTACACACAGACCTCAGGGACACACTAGACACTGCCTGAACAGCTGTCCTGTCCTGCAACAGGCTGTCATGTCAGCTAGATTCGGCTGACATAGCTTTGGGGAGAAGCCTGGGGCCAAAGTCCTGGCAAAAGGAACCATTACCAAATCATCTCACGGGTGATGTCAGGAGGGAAGGGGCCTTATCTTCTATATGTCACTGTTGGGTCCCAGGCCAAGGGCACAGTGAAAGGACCTGGAATTTGGAAGAAAGGAAACATTTTAGCAAGAAGCATTGTGGGGGTAATGGGGGTGAAGTGACAGATGTCCCCCCCCCCAAGACTGGTCAGCTAGGACCATGGGAAAGCCTCTTAATAACTCTATTCTACTGGCCCATCAGATGTGGTCAGACTTTGAAAAGTGGCTGTGGTGGGGCGGCTGCAGGGATTTCTTCTTGGTTGGCAGGAAGTTGAGAAATAGGTGTTCAGTTTCTGACTCCACCCAGAGGTGTCCAACCTCAGACATAGGAAGGTAGCAGGGTGACAACATAGGCACTGGGATCTGCTGCCACATCTAGGGTCCAGCTTCCGTGAGACTGACCTAGAACTCAGAGCCCCGAGGTCACACACAAAGGTGACATCTCCCCCCTCTGGACAGGAACCAAGCTTGGCTGAGACTGAGGCTGTTGAGGGAAGTGACCCAGCACTCTTGGCTCTTCCACCTCGTTTTGCTCCTGTTGGGTATCTACCACGTGGGTGCTGAGGGTGACTGAGAATGTCACCATATGCAGATGAGTCTAATGGGCACATGGGCGTGAGAACGAGGGAAGTGGTTTAGAGTTGATCTCACGGCACACACTGCGGGGAAGGCCCAGCTAATGCCTGCAATCCCAGCATTTCTGAGGCTCAGACAGGAGGATCCCAATCTATCTGGACTGTGCTTGACACAATCTTATGGTCGTCTGGGAAGAGGGAACTTCAGTTGAGAAAACCCCTCCATCATTGACATATCTTTAGGGCATTTTTCTTTTTTTAAATTAGTGATTAAAGTGGGAGGGTTCAGGCTACTGTGGGCAGTGCCACCCCTGGGCAGGTGATCCTAGGTGGTTATAAGAAAGGTGGTTGAATCTCTGTGAGTTCGAGGCCAGGCTGGTCTACAAAGAGAGTCCAGGACAGCTGGGGCTTGTTACACAGAGAAACCCTGTCTCAAAAAACTAATCAAGCAGCCGGGCGGTGGTGGCGCACGCCTTTAATCCCAGCACTTGGGAGGCAGAGGCAGGCGGATCTTTGTGAGTTCGAGGCCAGCCTGGTCTACAAAGCGAGTCCAGGACAGCCAGGGCTACACAGAGAAACCCTGTCTCGAAAAACCAAAAAAAAAAAAAAAACTAATCAAGCAATCAATCAATATTAAAAAAAAAAAAAAAAGAAAAGAAAAGCCGGGCGTGGTGGCACACACCTTTAATCCCAGCACTTGGGAGGCAGAGGCAGGTGGATCTCTGTGAGTTCAAGGCCAGCCTGGTCTACAGAGTGAGTCCAGGACAGCCAGGGCTGTTACACAGAGAAACCCTGTCTCAGAAAACCAAATAAGCATGCTGTTCCTGCCCTGACTTCCCTCAGTGAAGGCCTGTGACATTCGAATTATAAACTGAAATAAAATCTCCCCCCCCCCCAACACACATTGCTTTTGGTTATGGTGTTTGTCACAGCAACAAAAAGCAACCTGAGGCAGCTACATAGAAAAATACTCTCTGAAGTAATAAATTTGGGTGTGCTGTCAGAAACTGTGGTTGGCTAGGGTCTTTCTGAGGAGCTGAGGTTTGAGCTGAGAGATAAGGAGCCCCACCAGGAATGTGACTAGAGCAGCCTAGGTAGAGAATGTAGCTAGGACAATGGCCTAAGGCAGGAATGAATTTGATGTGGTTACAGATCAGAAGGTCGGATTCCATTTGCATCCTCAAGGGCTCATAGGCAGTGGGGACTCCACAAAAACCAAGTAGAAGCGCCTTTCTGGGACTATGAGATTTTTCTGGTAGTGCCTTGAGCCCACCTCTGCCCTTTCTCATTGGAAAAGGGTTATTTTTTTTTTCCCACTTTACAGAGAAAAAGGCGGCGTTTACTGGGGACAGCTGCCTTGGCATAATCAACCCAAAATATTAGAAATAGCCTGCCGGGCAGGGCTAGCCGAATCCCAGCAATCGGGAGGCAGAGGCAGGTGGATCTCTGTAAGTTCAAGGCCAGCCTGATCTACAAAGTGAGTCCAGGACAGTCAAGGATACACAGAGAAACTTTGTCTCGAAAAAAACAAAAACAAACAAACAAAAACAGCCTGAACCATTAATCCCAGCTCTCAGGCCTCAAGCAGAAGCAGCTGGATCCTGGTGAGTTCGAAGCCTGCCTGAAATATGTGGGACTCTGTCTCAAAACCAAAATCATGTTTCTTCGTTGCCCATCTGAAATTCAGATTTACAACTTGCACTTCATTAGAGCTGACACCCCTACCAGCCTGAAACCCAGGGCTGCTTAACTCCAAGCCCTTGCTTCATTTTCTGTCCCCCTGTCACTTCCCCAGCAACTTCAAAACTGGAGAATCTCAAGTCTCCACAAGCCAGTTGCCATTGCACGGTGGCTCAGACCTCCTGGAGATCTCTTTCCCTTCCTCCCAGGCCCTCCGCACACAAGGCTTAGCGGGGGGAAAAACCCACAGTGGACAGGCCCCGCCCCCGACGTCGAGACCTTGCCCCCAACCCGGTGGTCTCTCAGACTGTCACTCACGGACCGCGCAGACCCCGCCCCCTGTGCGCCAAGCCTCCGCCCCTCCGGATGGCCCCGCCCAGGCTCCGGGCGGCGCTGCTCCAGCTTCCAGGCCGCCCGAGCTGCAGCTACAGCACCGCCTCCTAACCGGGGCCCGGCTCCAGCCCCTCTGGCCCGGCCCACTGGACATGGAGCTCCGATCCGCGCATCCTGAGCCCCCGACGCGCTCCAACCTGGCCGTCCGGTTAGCACACAGCTTTGGGAGGGGACAGTGGAAGCTAGCAGGATGAAAGCCCCGCATCCTGCCCGCCCCAGGCCTCTCCATCGCCCCGCAGTAGAGAGATAGGATGGATGGGGAAGAAATTCTGAATCCTGGCCTTCTTTGCCTGTCTCTGACCGAATGGGTGACCTTGAGCCGAGAGCGCCTCCTCTCTGCCTCTTCTTCCCCATCTGCACAATGGGGATTGGTTTGTCAAGGTCTCTGAACCCACATCCTTTAGGGTGGGGAACGTTGCCGCATGCTTGGAGACTTTAAGGCTTTTGGTTCCTGGGCCCATTTGCCTTGACCTGGATCTGTATCTTCCCTTGCCTCAGTTTTCCTCACATTCTGGGACCAGCTTCCAGCCTTTTCCATCCCAAGCTCTGGAGACAGCAGCCTCCGGGCTGCTGAGGGCAAGGACAGCATGAAGGCCCCGGTAAGTGACTGGGGGTTTAGGGACAACCTGGGTGGAGCTTCGCAGCCACCTTCCCACACCAGGAGTTATAGTGGTCCCCCCAACCCCTTTTGATGTTGGGGGTAGAACTCAGAGCCATCCACATGCCAAGCACATACCCTAACAGAGTCCCACCCAGGCCAGTAACTTCCCCTTTTGGTTTCATTTTGTTCTTCTCACCTGCAAATGGAAGTAACGGTACAATGTCACCGAGTTGAAGGGATAAGACTGGGTGTGAAAGTTCAGATTAGCTGCTCTTGTCTTTACTGGTGAGGGCCCGGAATGGTGGGGTAGGGAGATCAGTCATCACTGCCTGAATCAAGGTCTCTGGTCCCTTGTGGGCAGGGGACCAGTTGCCCCGCAGATCAGTCATCACTGCCTGAATCAAGGTTTCTGGTCCCTTGTGGGCAGGGGACCAGTTGCCCCGCAGATCATCAGGCCTCAGGAGCTGTGAACCCTGTCTCCTGGACAGCTGGCCACACAGAGGAGACTTATTTTTAGAAACTGATGTGGCTTATGGGCAGACAAGGAAGGGTGGGCCCCTGGCAGGATGTAGAGTGGTATTCTGCACCTCTGGTTTTCTAGCCATGTTGGCCAGCTCCTAATGTTTCTCTGGAATAGCCTTGGGCCTAGAAAACTGGAGCTCCGACAGTCACAAGTATTGAGATGGATTGCCCAGCACACAGTGCAAACACCTGGGACAGGATGCTTCCAAAGCTTTCTGGGCGCATTCAGTGAGTGCAGGAGGTACACCCCTAGGTGAGAGGGCCAAAGGGTTTCTTCCAGTGGCCTTTGGCATATGTGGGAGTGACTGAACAGAAAAGCATTCCAAGTACTGAAAGCACTTCCGTTTGTTTTGGTTTTTGAAACAGGGTCTCAGTCTGTAGCCCAGGCTAGCCTGGAACCCTCTGTATAGCCCAGGTTGGCCTCTAACTTGTAACAGCCTTGCCTCAGGCAAGGAATGAGCTACCATGCTTGGGGCTGTCTATCTAATCTATTTTATTTACTCTTCAAGATAATTGGTAATTGTGAGGTACCTACCTAGGCTATTGGAACCTGGCTCCCTCCCAAGAGCAGAAAGCTCACCACTGAGCTCTCAAAGGCATATCTTTCATTCTTTTTTTGATTTGTTTTTTTTTTTTTTTTTTCGAGACAGGGTTTCTCTGTGTAGCCCTGGCTGTCCTGGACTCAGGTTGTAGACCAGGCCGGCCTCGAACTCACAGAGATCCACCTGCCTCTGCCTCCCGAGTGCTGGGATTAAAGGCGTGCGCCACTACGCCCGGCTTCATTCTTTTTTTGAGACGCGGTTTCTTTAACAGCCCTGGCTGCCCTGGACTCGCTTTGTAGACCAGGCTGGCCTCAAACTCACAGAGATCTGCCTCCCTCTGCATGGGCCACCATGCCCAGCTTCAAAGGCGTTTTTTAAATGATCCTTCCCCCAAGTCCCCTTCCACCTCCTGAACTGCCCACCCATACCCAGGCATCAGCCAAGGGGACACACACTGAGTCAGCTGGGTTTGGGGTGGTGGGGGTAGCACTGGGCTGGGCTGAAGGCCATTGAGACCCCAGATTGCATAGTGTATCTATGTTCTGGGGGAGGATTTGGGTTCTACAATTTGGACTTAAGACCCCAGGCTGTACCTTGTATCCTTGCTGTGCGGCTTTGAGCGGCGTAGGCTTTGTCCCACGTTGAGTGTCCTGACCTGGAAGGAAGGGATTCTGGGGAGTTATCTCTAGATTCAAGACCCGAGAGCTAGGCATCCCTGAAGAAGGCCTCATGGATGGAGATAGGGCTCTACTGCAGAGGTTGGACACAGGCAGGCTTGATGTTATCCACAAGGACCCTACAGGCACATGACTGCTGTCTCCTTTAGGGTCGCCTTCTGCTCCTCACACTGTGCACCTTGACATTGTCTGCCATCTACATCTCCCTGTGCTGCTGGGTCTGCCTGCCCCTCTGCCTGGCAACCTGCCTGGACCGCCACCTCCCTGTGGCCTCCAGACCCACTGTGCCAGGGCCTCTGCACTTCAGCGGCTACAGCAGCGTGCCAGACGGGAAGGTGAGTCAGCCAGGCGATGCTGAGGAGGCCAGAGTGTCCCCAGCTCTAGGAAACAGCACTGGACTGGTGGCAAGCCAGCCTAGACTCTGACCCCTTAGTCTCTCTGCTCACTAGCTGTGTGGCTTCTGCCGGTCGCTTCACCAATCTGAGCGCTCAAGGTCTAGAAGGAAATGAGGCTTGCACTAAGCAAATATTGCCAGGTATTCCCAGCTGCATGCTGGAAATGAAAGAGAGACTTCCGTGCCGTCTCCACGCTGCATGCTGACAAACATGGCTTTAGCTCCTGCGGTGGTACGTCTGTCGTGTGGCAGCTGAGGATAAAGAACCAACATGGGTCAAGTTTATATCTGGTCCCAGGACTCTTGAGACAGGGACACTGGGTCCAAAGGTGACAAGGCAGCATGGTTCCTGTCCATGGTGTCCATCTCTGCATATTTGCTCTACCTGGTGTGGCCCAGGGGCATTCACATCCTTGACCCGGTGGTCCCCAGGTGTCACGGTTCACTTTTAACAGCTCCCTAGAGCCATCCTGTGTGGTTCTTGGCACTAAAACTCTGATTCTTAGTTCGGTGGCTCTTAGTTGGCCCTAGGGGCGTGCTCAGGGGCCCTGGCTTGGTGGGGACATGTTGTCTCCACCTCTTTGAGTCTCAGCCTCCTCACCTTCAAAGCATCGTTCAAGCCGTTCTTGCCTGTGTTGGGCTGCTTTGAGGATCCAAAGGGTGGCCAGCAGATAGCACACAGCGACTGTGCCCAGCACAGCTGTTGTGTGAGTGTTTGATGAAGGGATAAGACCGCCTAGGGTGGGCTGGGGCTGTGGCTCAGACACCGTGCTAGCCACCATGAGTGCTAGGTTAAGTTTTTAGGACCCAAACCAAAGCAACAGAACTCCTGACAGTGTGACCCCTCTACCCTCCAAGAATGGCCAGGTGGGACAGATGCCAGGCTGTGCTGGGTGGACCCTGTCCATTCATCCATAGTGTGACCAGACACTTAGGCCCTCACAGAACATTTTGTTCTTTTCTTTTGTGTGTGGTGTGTGTGTGTGGATGTGGATGTGTGTGTAGGTCAGCCCTGGGTTTTGTTTCTCGGCATTGTCCACATTTAATGATTGATTGATTGGTTGGTTGGTTCATTTATTGAGATGGGATCTCTCAGTGCCTGGAATTAAGTTGGCTAGACTGGACAGTGGGCTCTACTTGTCTCTGCCTCCTTAGTGCTGGGATTGCAAGCTCACGCCACAGTGCTCAGCTCACTCACCTGCCCTTCCTCTCCCTCCTCCTCCCTCCCTCCCTCTCTCCCCCCCTCCCTCCCTCTCTCCTTCCTTCCTTCCTTCTGGAGATTGGACTCGGGTCCTTATTTTACTGCTGAGCCTTCTCCCCAGCCTCCATTTGAAAATTCAGATTTTGAATGTCAACAGATATACCTTTTTCATTCTTGTACTGAGTGAAAACAATTTAAGGTCTTGTGAGGGCCAGGATGACAATACTTGATGGGTGTGTTAATTAGGGTTTCATTGCTGCGAAGAGGCACCATGATCAAGGCCGCTCTTATAAAGGAAAGCATGGTGGGCATGGGCGTGGTGGCGCACGCCTTTAATCCCAGCGCTCGGGAGGCAGAGGCAGGCGGATCTCTGTGAGTTCGAGGCCAGCCTGGTCTACAAAGTGAGTCCAGGACAGCCAGGACTATTACACAGAGAAACCCTGCCTCGAAAAACCAACCAACTAACAGACAAATAAAGGAAAACATTTAATTGCAGCTGGTTTAGAGCTTCAGAGGTTTAGTCCGTTATCATGGTGGGAAGCATGGTAGCATGCAGACGGATGGTCCTGGAGAGGGGCTGAGAGTTCCACATCTTGGTCCGCAGGCAGCAGAAGGAGATTGTGTGCCAGAGCTTGAGCATAGGAGACCTCAACACCTGCTTCCACAGTGACACACTTCCTCCAACAAGGCCATACCTCCTAATAGTGCCATTTCCTATGGGCCAAGCATTCAAACACATGAGTCTATGGGGGCCGTTCCTATTCAAACCATCACAATGGGCACAATGGGGACTAGAATGTGCACACACCACCATTGCCAGGACAGGCTCAGAGTTTTTTTTTCGTTTTTTCTTTGTTTCCTCCTTTTTCAGGAGAGGGTCTCACATAGCCCTGGCTGGCCTGGAATCTTGGGTGTGTGACAGACAACTTTGAACTCATTCTTCCTGCTGCATGCCCAAGTGCTGGGACTACAGGCTTGCCCCACTATGCCTGTTTTACAAAGTCGTTTTTTTTTTAAACACTGTGGTATAGAAAATGGATTTATGAGTTCTTAAATCAATATCTTATCAACAGAAAGGACCTGAGTGGTATTTCACAATGTCTTTTATTGAGTGGAACTAAGGTCCTTGTATCTTTTACATGCCTCTATAAACTTGAGTTCCTCCAGGTGAGGGCCTAGTCTTTTCCTGGGAGCCCTGACACTCTTCTCTGCTTGGCGCCTGCCTCTTGGGTGGTAACAGATTGGAGTTGGGGGCCCCTTCCTGAGCCTGAGGTCTGGGTGGCCGCTCACATCTACAGTTCCAGCACCTGAGGCCCAGGGTAGTCTCTGTAGGATAAGACCTCTTCTTGAAAGAAGTCGGGCAGGACCAGGGAGATGACTCAGTCATAAAATGTGTGCCATTCAAGTGTAAGGACTGGAGCACGGATCCCCAGAACCCCCAGAAAGCTAGGTCGCCATGGTACTTCGCTGTAATCCCTTCTTTGGGGAGGGAGAGATGGGGTTCCCAGAGTAAGATAGTTAGCCAGACTGGTCAAAGCAGGGTTCTTGGTGTATAGTTAGAGACCCTGTCTCAACGTGATGGAGAATGATCAAGGAAGACACTGTATATTAACCTTGGGCCTCCACATGGATGTGTGTCCACACATACAAATACACATACAAGCTAACAGATTATAGCAGAATTCACCAATTGTAAGTAAACAGTTCAGTGGAGCTTTTTGTTATAGACAGGGCCTCACTATATAGTCCTGGTTGGCCTGAAACTTGCTGTATAGACCAGGCTGACCTTGAACTCACAGAGATCTCTGTGCCTCCACCTCCCAAGTGCTGGGACTAAAGGCTTATGCCGTCATGCCCAGCCAGTGAGTTTTGACAGAAGTAGGAGAGCACAAATGGCCTTCACCGTGGTGACACAGAACTTTTTGTCACTTCCAAAAGTTCTCTTGTGCCCTTTTGTAGCCCCCTCTGTCTTTCAGAAGTGCTAGTGGAGGCTTGAGGCTTGGAGAGGGAATTTTTCCATTGTACTGTGTCCTAGCCCTACTGACTTTGGCAACCGGTCTCCAAACCCCCCCTGTGTCCATCCCCTCGCCCCTAACCCCCCCTGTGTCCATCCCCTCGCCCCTAGCTCCTTATTTCCTTGTGCTTTTTCTGTTGCATTCTCACGAGAGGATCAGCAGGTGTTTTCACACCCACTTCACAGATGAGAGATGACATGCCTTGTCCTAGGTCATAGTGCTAGGAAGGGTTGGGGACAGGATTCAGGCTGCGGACCAGACTGCCAAAACTGTCATGGGCTGGACAGAGTGGAAGAGCCCTCTTACTGAAGACCCTTCTGTTATAAACTCAGTGCAGTGTGGGTTGGGCTTAGGCAGGGCAGGGAGGGGGATAGGTGGTTCTGAAGAGCTGAGGTTCATGTTTACTTAACAAATACATGATACCCATTAGGTGCTGGAGACTGTTCTAAGTACTTTATAAATATTTGATCCTGTAACCATAACAAGGTCCCACTAACGTAGGGACTTTTTAGGGCCTTGGAACGGACAACAGTGCTGGGTATGGCTGATAAGGAAGCTTGGGACATTCATTTTCATGTGTCTAGCTTGCCAAATGGGCAAACATGGAGGTTACCACACATCATCCCAGCATTTGTGAAGATGAAGCAGAAGAAATGCTATAAGCTATGCCTGAGCAACGGAAGTGAGACTTTATATCACAAATGAAAATTGGGGCCAGCCAGGGGGGCTAGTGGGTAAGAACACTTGCTCCCAATCCTGATGACCTGAGTTCTGTAGAAGGCGAGAACCGACTCACAAGTTATCCTTGGACCTTCACGTGTCTACTATGGCATGTGCCCCATCCCCCCAAAACAAAAACAGAATCGACCTAGGGCCTGGGGAGTTGGTTCAGTTGGGAAAATGATGGACGGGCAAGCGTGAGGAGCTGAGTTCAGTCTTGAGCATCCGCGTAAGAACCAGGTGCCCAGTTAGCATGCACCCACCATCCCACACTGGGAGGCAGACACGGGAAGATCCCTGGGGCTGCCTTACCTGCCAGTTCAGCAGAATTACCAAACTCCTGGTTCAGTGAGAGACTCCACCTCAAAAAAATAAAGAGTCGGGGGCTGGAGGGATGAGCACTGGCTCCTCTTCCAGAGGACCTGGGTTCAGTTCCGAGCACCCACATATGGCAGCTCATAGCTGTCTGTAACTCCAGTTCCAGGGGATCTGACACCTTCACACCGGCACACACGCAGACAAAACACCAATGCACATAGAAATAATAAAAATAAAATTATTTTTAAAAATGAATCTTAAGCCGGGCGTGGTGGCGCACGCCTTTAATCCCAGCACTTGGGAGGCAGAGGCAGACGGATCTCTGTGAGTTCGAGGCCAGCCTGGTCTACAAAGCAAGTCCAGGACAGCCAGGGCTGTTACACAGAGAAACCCTGTCTCTAAAAACCAAAAAAAAAAAAAAAAAAAATGAATCTTAAAAAAAATTGAAAAATAAAGAATGATTAAGTAAGGCACCCAGTGTCAACCTTTGGCCTGTGACAACCGCCTCCCCAGATGGATACCAGTGCACCCACCCCTGTGCACACACATACGTACTCACACAGTTTTTTTGGTTTGGTTTGGTTTTGGGTTTTTTGGGTTTTGTTTGGTTTTTCGAGACAGGGTTTCTCTGAACAGCCCTGGCTGTCCTGGAACTCACTCTGTACACTAGGCTGGCCTTGAACTCTCAGAGATCCATCTGCCTCTGCCTCCTGAGTGCTGGGTTTAAAGGTGTGTGCCACCATTTCTGGCTCATACAGAAATTTTGAAAACTAAAGCAGTCTGTTGTGGTGATGCGCGCTGGTAGGATTTTCTGAAGGAGGCAGAGGCAGGAGGGTCATGAGTTCAAGGCCAGCCTGGGCTACATATCTTTGAAGATGGTCCTGGTGGCGTACACCTTTAATCCCAGCACTGGGGAGGCAGAGGCAGGCGGATCTCTGTGAGTTCGAGGCCAGCCTGGTCTACAAAATGAGTCCAGGACAGCCAGGGCTACACAGAGAAACCCTGTCTCATTTTAAAAAACAAAAAAAAAAGCACTAAAGCAAACAAACAGAAAACCCTCAGTAAATCTTAGTCTTTAGAACTGATGTAACTATCAGCCAGGTTAGTGGGCATGATGGGGGCAGGGCGTGGCAGCTGGCGTTGAGGGTTTCTGATGTCTCTCTGCTTCGCTCTGCAGCCACTCATCCGAGAGCCGTGCCATAGCTGTGCAGTTGTATCCAGCTCTGGCCAGATGCTGGGTTCAGGCCTAGGTGCCCAGATCGATGGTGCTGAGTGCGTGCTGCGCATGAACCAGGCCCCCACACTGGGCTTTGAGGAGGATGTGGGCCGGCGCAGCACCCTGCGTGTGATCTCGCACACAAGCGTGCCCTTACTTCTGCGCAACTACTCGCACTATTTCCAGCACGCCCGAGACACGCTCTATGTGGTGTGGGGCCAGGGTCGGCACATGGACCGGATGATGGGCGGCCGTACCTACCGCACATTGCTGCAGCTCACCAGGATGTACCCAGGCCTGCAGGTGTACACCTTCACCGAACGCATGATGGCCTACTGCGACCAGATCTTCCAGGATGAGACGGGCAAGAACCGGTGAGCTGGGGACCCCTGGCATCTGGGGTTTGTCTTCTCCAAGAGCCTCTTTCTGCTAGGAAATGCTTTAAGTTCTGAGGTGGCCTCTGAGGTCCATTCCAGATAACTGGAGTAAGAGTTACCTCAGGCTGAGGGTGTGGCTCCGCTGGCAGAGTACCCGCCTAGCCTGCATGAGGCCCTGGGGTCCATGCCTCTGTAACCCCAGCATCCAGGAGGTAGAGCCAGGATGGTTAGGAGTTCAAGGTCATCTTCAGTTGGGTAAGCCTGGGCAACATGAGACTGTCTCAAAAATAAGCAAACAATTTTTTTTTTGAGACTGTTTCTCTGTGTAACAGCCTGGCTGTCCTGGACTCACTTTGTAGACCAGGCTGGCCTCGAACTCACAGAGAGATCCGCCTGCCTCTGCCTCCTGAGTGCTGGGATTAAAGCATGCGCCACCACCACCCGGCTAAGCAAATGAATTAAAAAAAAAAAAAACTGTCTTTGGGTCTCAGGCTCTGAGCAGAACATTGTGTGTTAGACCTCTCTAATCCCTCATTCCAAAGACTCCCCTTGGTGCCTCACCTACATACCCATGCCCTGTCCCCCGACCTTAGATGTTTTCACTTGTCGTCCCCAGCTGTAGTTCCTTGCACATGTTCCGTTACCCCTGCCTAGAACAATTTCCCCATGACTGGCTCCTTCTGACTGCTCTGGTCTAGATAAACTTACCACTTTCTCAGGGAAGCCCTCCCTGACCACCCCCTCTGAAGGAGTGGTCCAACATTATGGTGGTGTGCGTCTCACTCCTTTCCCAGTCTTTTTAGCTCCTGACACCATCTGGCGGCATATTGTTTATGTGTTTTCTCCCCGAGACTGTTAGCACCAGGTGGGGCAGGTGCTGGCTGTGCTGGATGAACGGGCGAGCCGGCTTGTACCCTCAGGAGAGGTGGAGGGGTGACCCTCTGCTTGGAGAGTACCCAGAGAGGCCACCTCAAGAAAGTTGAGGCTTGGGGCTACCATAGCTCCTTGACCCAGGTGGGCTGGGTGGGGCATGGGCAAGGCTGACAGGGTTGATTCCCTCTTCAAAACCATCATTAAGTCTCCCCATTTCATAACTGGGTCACTGAAGGCGAGAGTTACAAGAGTGAGTTGCAAGAGTGAGTTGGGTGCCCCACAGTAGAGGCAGGGTTGAAATGGAAGACTTACTTGAAACAGACTCCCTAGCTTTTAACCACTGTGCTCACTTGCACCTGTGGTGTCCCCAGGCCTGGTTCTCCAGAGCCCAAATCCCATCATCAGCTTGGACAGCAAGACAACAGACCTGGGTTTTGTCCAACTCCATCTCTGACCTACCACTAACCTCAGACAGGCTCTCCTCTCCACCTCTTCCCCATCCTCCCCAGAACCCCTTTGTAGTTGTCAGGTGGGAGTGAGGGATGTCAGGAGGGGCCATTGACGGTGTCCTATCCTCCCCAGGAGGCAGTCGGGTTCCTTCCTCAGCACCGGTTGGTTCACCATGATCCTGGCCCTGGAGCTGTGTGAGGAGATCGTGGTCTATGGGATGGTCAGTGACAGCTACTGCAGGTCAGACTGGCACCCGGGCTAAGGGGTGGAGGGGTGTATGCGGGAGGAGGGGGAGGCGTGAAGACTGGAGCCAAATGCTCTACGAGCCGTCAGGATGATGGATGACCCAAGCACAGACACCCCCAAATGCAGGCCTTTGGGGAAAAAAAACCATAACCTCTAGCTGAACTTAGGAGGCAGAGGCAGGAGAATCAGGATCAGAGCCAACATCTGATGTTGAAGTGATGTCCCAGCAAATTCAAGACTAGCCCACCCCCCCCCCCTCTTTTTGAGAGCCTCTTAAAAAACTCAAAGCAAGACAAAGACTTGTACGTCTCTCAGAAGGTTGTTGAGCCATCAGAAAAGGCGTGCCTCACCTTTGACACTTCTACATGACATTGTCATCTGTAGTTTACATTTTAAGAGCCTTGCCATTGACTGAGCGCGTGGTGTCACACGCGTTTAATCTCCACACTTAGAAAAGGCAGAGGCAGGCGGATCTCTGTGAGTTCAGCCGGTCTGGTCTACAGAGCGAGTTCCAGGGCAGCCAGGGCTACACAGAGAAACCCTGTCTCGAGGAAAAAAAAAAACAACAAAAATACCATGCCATCAAGTTATCAAAAAAAGAGGCTGGTGGGACGAACAGCGGCTCAGTAAGTAAAGACGCTTGCTACCAAGTCTGACAGCCTGGGTCAATCTCCAGGGCCCACATGGCAGAAAGATAACCAACTCTCAAGTTGTCTTTTGACCTCCACATGTACACTGTGGCAAGTTCTTACCCACCCCCATACACACAAATAAAAGATAAATAATAACTAAATGCAAAAATTTTAGCAAAGTGGGCCTTGGGTTGGACCCACCTGATGTCATAGTGTTTAAGAGTGTGCTCACGGCCCCTTGGAGCCTACATCTGTTTTAATAAAACCCTACAAATAGATTTCGTTGTGGCATTACTTAAATACTGTGAGTTCAGATATGAATGTGGAATTGTATTATGGCAGTGTTACATTATTATCTTTCAATATTATTATAACTAAGGAGTTTGGAAAAGGTCCCAGGTTTTCCCCTCTTCCCTTCAGAACCTGTGTAGTATATGGTAACATACCACCGCTGGCCTGCCAAGTGCCTCCGGTTGGGTGGATGTGTGGAGCTGACAGCTCTGGGCACAGGATTTAGGCGAGCTCCTATAGTGAGTGACACCTCACCTACGGTGGGTTTACCTTTGCCTTGCTCTCCCTGGAGCTGGACGGCCCCGCCTCATTTCCAGATGGGCACCTAAGAGGCTGCCTTTTCTGACCCAGGGTCACCCAGCTTGCAAAGAAGCAGTTTCTGAATCATGGCCTCCTGCCCTCTGCCCAGATGTGGGTGTCCCTGGTCTGCGCAGCTGAGACACCGTCCTGGAAGTGGGTGCCTCTGAGGTTTTGTGTCTGTCCCACCTGACCCTGTTCCCTTCCGACAGTGAGAAGAGCCCCCGATCCGTGCCTTACCACTACTTCGAGAAGGGCCGGCTAGATGAGTGTCAGATGTACCTCCTGCATGAGCGGGCGCCACGGAGTGCCCATCGCTTCATCACTGAGAAGGCTGTGTTCTCCCGCTGGGCCAAGAAAAGGTCCATCGTATTCGCCCACCCGTCTTGGAGGGCCAAGTAGTTCCCGCTGCCAGTGACTGCCAGGCCTGCAACCCATTCCAGGCCAACACACTCCATTATGAACATTTACTTCATGACTCTCAGCTTCTGCCGGATGCCAGGTGGAACCTGGGGTCTCTGTTGCCCCACACTGGGTACACTTGGAGAAATCTCGGGCCCTGTGACTTGAAAGGGGAGTCAAGAGGGTACCATTTTTACCACCCCTGGTCCCAGGAGAGCCCATGTCTTCATCTTGGGGTTTATTCCACCTCCAGTTGTTCAAGTAGCCTTTGCCCTGGGGCCAGTGGCCCCCCTCACCAGCATCATGACTTTGTGCCAGTCTTGGTCTTTGCTCTGCCTATCCCCAGCCACATGGTGCCACATTATCAGGCTGGTGGCCTTGGTTGATGCAGCCTAGAACCTGGGATTTGATGGGTGCCAGGCCCTTTGAGCATCAGCCTCCCAGGACTATCTCAGGAGTGCACCCGTAAATGCGTATTTTCTGGATACTGTGTCTAGCGTGGTAATGGATGTCGGATGGGGGTTAGGAGGCCCACTGCACTGCTGTCTGTTCTTCCGGCAGTGTATCTGGGCATTAGCCCCACAGCCTCCTGCCACAACATCCCCCAAACCAGGCCTTCTTACGGTTTGACCATGGGACTATGCTGGCCTAGGAAAGCTACCCTGTCCTCAGTCATCAGGCACAGAGCAGGGCCTGGGAGGACTCAGGTCGAGAAAGAAATTCCACCCAACGTCAATTTCCTGTCCCATGAGTCAGATTCCGAAGTCTTTGCCAGCCAAACTGCCTGTTAATGGTGAGACTTGGTTCCTTTGAAGACAGAATGTAGCTCAGGGTGGGTGCTGCCTAGAAGGGAGTGGTCTCGGGGCCAGCCCTTTCTCTGAACCTTGCTTTTCGGTACTAAAACACAGCCACCATCCTGATGCTGCTGAGGGTGTGAGGCCAGCCTGAGGAGGAAGCTGGCACTCATTCCAGATGAAGTAGCCCAGGCTAGCTTTCCTGAAGTGGCTGGGCTGGGATGCTGTCGGGCCTGAGAGCTCACTACCCCTGCCTACCTCCTTCCCCCTTTGGGAGACTGAAGGATGGAGCCCTGGGATTTGGCTCTCGGCTCCTGAGCTCAGGACCCTCTAGGCATGACTCCTGCAGTCCCCCAGAGCCCTGTGCTGTGTTTAATCTCTCCTGCTACAAACTTGAAATTCTTTTAGGTTTTGCTTTTTAACAAGGAACCTCTCATTTTACTTTTGAACTGTATCCCACGAATGACAGAACCCATCATGCTGAGGACTCTGGTGGCCTCGCCCACTCTCCCTCCTACCCCTACCCATTTTCTCAGGAGTGCCTGGAGACCTGGCACCTGGCCCACTGCTCTTGTCCCCTGCCTATCCAGTGCCAGGTGGCCCGGAAGCCTCATAAGTAGGAGGTGGGAAGGGGAGGGAGAGTTCTGAGCCAGGGATGCAGTCTGGAAGCCAAAACAAACCACTTCCGAGGGCCTGGTGGTGCTGAGGGGCTGTGAGTAGGAATAAGACAGAGGTAAATTAGTGGGTGAAATGGAGGGCCCTGGCAGCAGGCCCAACCCCACTCTGGCTCCACTCTCTGTTCTATGGCTCTGCTTGATTAGAACTTTTTGGTGTTTCAGTTTCCCCATGTATAAAAGCAATAAAGTAATTCCTACCTCACAAGATCAAGTTCAGAGCTGCTGGCTGCCCCTGGGACTTAGAGCACACTTGGCTCTTGGTGTGTGGAAGCCACCATTTAAATGGGTGGTCCTCCCCTGGGGTGGTCCTGCCCCACCCTAGTATAGTGGTGTCGATGCAAAAAAAAAGTTATCACTTTAATGGGAATAGTTTATTCTGGAGTCATTTTGAGTGACATGGCCCAGGAACACAGATTTAGGTTATCCCAAAATTCCATATTCCAATGTGGGAACAATTTCATGAAGTTTTATAGTTTTACAGAACAAAGAAAGTCATAAATCCAAGTAAGTTTAAATATATCGGCGGGGAAAAAAAATATATATACCTTGGGCCTCACATGACGCAAGATCTGAGGGAGTATGATATGTGAGCACCCACCTCATCTGAGGAGAAGGAGAGTACCAAGTAGAGGAACAAGGAGGGAGGGAGGGAGGAAGGGAGGGAGGGAGGGAGGGAGGGAAGGAGAGAGGGAGGGAAGGAGAGATGAAGGGAGGGGCCAAGAGGGGAGGAGGGAGGAAACTATGTTCTAGAAATAAATAATACTTTTTTAAGAAAAGAATAAGCTTAAAAATATAATAAAAATACAATATAAAATTTTCAAACTATAATTTACCTTACTGGCATGAAAAGAAAATGGCCTTAATTTCAGATTAGAATGTTAGACTGCAGGTGGCTACAGAGATTACACAAACTTGATAGCAGCTTAAAAGTTTTTTTTTGTTTTTTTGTTTTTTTTTTTGTAGAGGTATAGGCTATTTCCATGGTTTGGCATTAAAAAGCAGGTAACAGGTTTAAAACACTGTAAATAAATTAAAGGTGACAGCTGTTTAACCTGGTTTTACAAACTTCCAAGAGTTGAAAAAACTTAGAGCTAAGGTAAAATAATGCATGGTGTTAGCCCATGCCATCACCTCCAGCAGAGACAGGAAGATCACTATAGAGTTAGTTGTCTTATAAATTCTAGAGTTACAAGAAACAGGGTGGTGATGGTGCACACCCTTAGTCACATCATTGGGGAAGAATACACCCTTAATCCCAATACACTAGAGACAGAAACAGGCAGATCTCAGAGCTCAAGGCCACCTGATACAAAACAAGCTCTAAACAGAGAAAAACTTTGATCCAGGAGTGGAGGAGCACATCTTTAATCCCATCAGTTGGAAACCACATGTCTTTGATCCCAAAATTTAGAATGCAGAGACAGGCACATAGGATTTGGAAAGATTTAAGTTTAAAAGCTACTTACAAAAGGCAGGCTGCAATTCAAACAAATTGTCCTTTGAGATCTCAAAATATATACACTAAAGGTTTGTTTAGCTCCAAAATATCAAAATAATTTCTTCTTTAATCCGGATTGAAAGGTAATACTTTATATATTATCAAAAAAACCAAATTTGCTCCAGGAAAAATATTACCTGAACCCCCCCCCCCAAAAAGGTAACTGTCCCAGAGTTAGGATTAGGGCAGGGCTCTGTTCTTATCTTTCCAGGAGATTTAAAGCATCCATTCAAGGAATCCAGGGACAACTGGACAACTGAAACCTCAGCAGAAAACAGATCAGACACCAAAGAAGACGAGTGGCCCAGATGATCCAGCCTTGCAGACTTCTTCAATAGCAGTTTCCTCAAAAGTCTATAACCACAACTCAAAATTGCTAAGATCGTTCAGCTCCACAGACTACTCCAGCCAGATCTTCAGTAAAGTTCTGAAGATCAGCTTCTGTCTATGAACTTTGTAGGACATCTAAATAGCTGAGCACAAAGGGACTGAACATCAAATGATTCTATTAACATTTTTAACCATTTTTCCATTCTTATTTGGGCCCCAAACAGGTTTACTACGTCCCAAATCAGCAGGAAGTCATTTTAAGAGAACAACGTCCCATCCCCAGAAGGTGGGGAGGGTGTTCTCCCCCTTTGGTTATTTGATAGATAATAGAAAATTTTGTTATTTAGGGGAAAAGACTACAAGCTGTTAAATGGTCTTGTTAAATGGGTTTTGGAGGTTAGACCCAGGGACTTCTCTCTTTTGCTTTTCTGTATCCTCCTTTCTCTCCTATATAGGAGTGAACAGACTTGAGAAAAATGGGACATAGGCATAGTATAGGAAAGAACAAGAAAAAAGGACAGATTATTGAATATAGCTTTATACCTTTGTATACTGATACAAAATTAATATTATATTTGTCTAAATTGGTATTGATCATTGTATATTAATGCAAATTTAAGATTGTATAGGGCTACATCGGTATTGATCTTTGTATATTGATACAAAATTAAGATTATATTTGGCCACAATGGTATTGACCCTAGTATATTAATGTAAAATTAAGATTGTATTGGGCTACATTGGTACTGATCTTTGTATATTGATACAAAATTAAGATTATATTTGGCCACATTGGTATTGATCCTTGTATATTGATACAAAATTAAGGGTAACGCTTCTTAAAGGTATTGTTTGTAGTAATACTTAAAAATGAAATGGCCGGGCAGTGGTGGCGCACGCCTTTAATCCCAGCACTTGGGAGGCAGAGGCAGGCGGATCTTTGCGAGTTCGAGGCCAGCCTGGTCTACAAATTGAGTCCAGGACAGCCAGGGCTACACAGAGAAACCCTGTCTCGAAAAACAAAACAAAACAAAAAAAACTTAAAAATGAAATGTCAAGTTTTGACCTCTCGCTACCAACCGACATAAACTGTTTAGGATAATTAAGAAACGGAAACTAGGCCGGGCGGTGGTGGCGCACGCCTTTAATCCCAGCACTTGGGAGGCAGAGGCAGGCGGATCTTTGTGAGTTCGAGGCCCACCTGGTCTACAAAGCGAGTCCAGGACAGCCAGAGATATTCAGAGAAACCCTGTCTTGAAAAAAAAAAAAAAGAAACGGAAACTAATAGTCATGAAAACGTGTCATTTTGTTAGTTACTATGACAGTCTATCACAGTTATTTTCTAAGCTACTCAGAAATCAAGTCGCTAAGAGACAAGCAATATTTGCTTGTCTAAATATAAGAGATAGGGCATCTTCAAAAACCTCAAGAGATCTGCAGAATATGGCATTCAAAGATGTTTTCTTAACTTAAGATTTTTGATATCGAGACATGTCAGCTCCTGACAGCACCCCCTATATTACTCCAAGTAGAAGATGAGCATCGAAGAATCTCCAGTGGGAGATGATTAAATTGGTGGTAAGCCATTCTCTTGGCAAGAAAAACCACTTGCTTCAACTGTAGACAGACTTCTGTCCAAAAAGGACAAAACTTGGAAGCAGGTAAGTCGACAGCCTAGCTCTGCCAAGACAGGGTAGGTAAGTCCTTCATAATTCCTGCTCTACAACCAATGTCTGTCAGAGAAATGGGGCCAAATGGCTGAAGATTGATGCTGTAATGTATGGAGAGAAAATGGGAACTGTCCAGGCAGCCACTGGTATGTCATTTTTTAGTTTTGGAAGCTGCAGGCCCTGCACTTCCTATATAATCAGATATATTTATCCCTCTCAGGTCTCTGAGGTGGTTGAAGAATAGATACCTAGAGTCTCATAGTTAAATTTTGAGTTGTTTAGGAATCAAGAGGGTGTTCTGGATCTAAGAAGATATTTTTAAAATTATGAGGCAAGTTAGTATGAAAGCTGAGTTAGATATAGAACTTTAAACTCATGGAGATGGTTAGATGGTAGAATGTTAAAGTCAGGTGCCAAATACATAAGGACTGGACATTGGGAATGTATGCTAAGCCATATAACTCTTATAATCGTGGCCTATTTATTTCTGTTGTTTTGTATTGTATTTATAGTTATAAGAAAAAGAACCGGGCTGGAGAGATGGCTCAGCCGTTAAAGGCTAGGCTCACAACCAAATATATAAGAAAAAGAACCATTATTTGGACTGAAAGGGAGAGCTGTTGGGGGGAAAAATAAATACCTTAAACTAAAAAAAAAAAGAAGGGAAGAGGATGGTGGGGCTGAGGGGGAGTAGGGAGGGGATTGTGATTGAGATGTAACTTGAAGAAATAAAAAATAAATTATTAAAAAATATATATATATATACATATATATCGGTAGGCAGGCTGGAGAGAGAGAGCTCAGTGGTTAAAGGGTTAATGGGCTGCTCAGAGGACCCGGGGTTCAATTCCCAGCACCCACATGGCAGCTCACAATTGACTGTAACTCCAGTTCCAGGCAATCTGACACCTTCACACAAACATACATGGAGGCAGAACACAAACACACATGAAATAAAAATATATTGGTGGGCGCCGGGCATGGTGGCACACGCCTTTAATCCCAGCAGTCGGGAGGCAGAGGCAGGTGGATCTCTGAGTTCAAGGCCAACCTGGTCCACAGAGTGAGTCCAGGACAGCCAAGGATACACAGAGAAACCCTGTCTTGAAAAACCAAAAAAAAAATATATATATATATATTATAGATAGATATTTTGATGGGTACATTAGAGAGGCGGGTACCACGAGCTGGGGGAGGCTTGTCTATAGGCCTGAGATGTTACCTGATGGCATTCTTAGCTTCAGGTTGGTAAAAAGCTAGTGGTCTGCTAAGGTAATGGCTTTCAAAGGTTCTTATCTATGAGATAAAGGCGAGGAATGGTTGTTTGAAGCTACAGCTAGGTGAAGATAAGGTAATTTTGTCCTCTGGGAAGTCTCCATAGGCATAGCTTTCTAGGTGTTTTCGTTCACTGTAGGTAGTAGGTTTTCCACCTCACTAAAAATCTCCCCACCAGCGTCCTTACCCTGGGTGTCCAGAGCCAAGAGCTCTCCTGATCCTGATGGGATTTAGACTCCATTACTTTCTGAAAGTCTTTGTGTTTTCCACCTATCAGGAAATACTGGCCCAACCCTTGTGCCCAAGGACACAGAAGTGATTCTCTGCTGGCCCTGCCTCTGAGTGAGGTGTTTACTGTTGGGTTGGCCTGAATGATTGTACTTCTGAGGGAGACTATCCACCACTTCCTCCAGGCATACAAAGATGTCCTCTGACTGGTCCGGTGATTGACACAGGGTCTACTGAAGACTCTCCCACGATGAGACTGAAGGCCCCCCTTCTTGCCCACTGTTGGCCTGGTACCTGTTGGAAGGTGAGTAGGGGGCAGGAGTCGGGCATAGCCTTGAGCTGTTGTGGGGGGCACGTGGAGGTATAGACTCTGAGCTCTTTATCCTCTCCTTCCTCTGGTTCCTTTTTCTCTCATTGAACTCACTTCTATCTAAACCCAGAGAGGAAGTTTGGTGGGTCCCACAGCCACAGGTGTCCTAGGATTCCTTCCTCGGGAATTTTGGCTGGGGTATGAGCTTCTCTGTGGTGTCTATTCAGGGAGGAAAGGAACCCGATGCTTACTGGAAACAGCTGGGCACCCCTGTCCAATCCCTGTCCATGGAGACCCAGGTACTTCCCAGTTTGTGACCACAGCACCAGGCCCGGAGCTCTGCCTAAGTCCCCAGCCTCCTCTGTAGAGGTTGAAAGTTGGAGTTCTGAGGACTGGCTTCAACTGAGCTCAGCACAGCTCTGTTTGCTGCGGAACTGTTTGTTAAAGATTGGAAGCTGAGGTGGTAGATGAGGACAAAGAAATTTGCTAAAGGAAGGATTAATGAGGATGAAGGTGTAGTTTACTGGTAGAATGTTTGCTAGGCACACCCAAGGCCTGCTAGGTTCCAACCCCAACAGATGAGAAAAAAAAAAAAAACACTCGCAAGGTGCAGGAAATGGGGGTGCCTGACTGCCCCCCCCAACTTTTTGTGGGGAGAAAAAATAAAACTGAGTGAACTTCTCCAGAGAAGAGGCAGGATTGGCCTGAGCCCCATCCATGAGTTCTCTGCTGTGGCTTGGGGCCTGTGTGCCTAAAAGCTCAGTGGCATTAAATAAACAGGCCTAAAGGAATGTCATCCTGTCACCTACCAATTCCCTGAGCTGGGTTCTCACCTTATGGAAAGTAGGCTCCCAGTAGCTTTCCTGTCATGGGTTTCTTTTAGGGGTTCAGTGAGGGGTGCTTGAAAAGGGCTTAATGCAGAGGTAAACTCCCCACCAACAGGACCTTATGCTTTTTTTTTTTACCCTGTCCTCTTTGTTTCTTTTGTTTGGTTGGTTTTTTTCTAGGCAAGGTTTCTCTGTATATCCCTGGCTGTCCTCAAACTCTGTAGACCAGGCTGGCCTCTAACTCAGAGATCTGCCTGCCTTTGCCTCCCGAGGCAGATTAAATGCTGGGATTAAATGAATGTGCTGACTCTTACCCTCATTATTAGTACCACAAAGGGGGCTGTTGCTGTTCTTGGAGTCCAGGAAGAGAAGCCAGCCTTCCTGGAGTAAGTACAAAGGTCTGGCAGGTTTGAGAGGGGGTCTCCAAGCCCTGTTTTGGTCTGGGTCTGGGTTTAAGCATCCTTCTATTTTCAGAGTCCTTACCGCGGGACTGGGGTAGGGAGAAGGGCCTCAAGGAGGCGAGAGCTTCTGTGTCTGGCACAGCCTCCACATGCACAGGCCTTGCTCGTGAGAGCCCTCTGGTCCCTGAGCACGTAGCAGTTCATCAGACTGTTCACCTGCCTTCCTTCTTCCGCATTGCTACCCACTGTGGTTTCCTTTCTGTCCTGCAGGGTGGGGTCAGGAGGCTTGGGGTGCAGATGGACTGAGAGCTTCAGGAAGGTGGACACAGAGGGCCTGCCTGGGTCCTGTGTTCTACTGTAGTTGGGCTGCCTGCCTCCCCATCAATAATGGAGGCAGGAGTACACACACACACACACTTGGTTTTTTCTTTTCTCCAATTTTAAAATTTGTTAATCTATTTATGTTAAGTGTTTGGATGTTTTGCCTGCATACACATCTGTGTACCCTTTGTGTGCCTGGTGCCACCAGAAAACAGAAGAAGGCATTGGATCTCCTAGAACTGGAGTTACAGATGGTTGTGAGCCTCCATGTGTGTACTGGGAATCTAACCCAGGTTCTCTGGAAGAGCAGCCAGCTTCATCACACTTGTTTTAATAAAAAATAAAGTGCTTTTGCTGAGGCATGGTGGCACACACTTTTAATCCCAGCACTTGGAAGGCAGAGGCAGGCGGGTCTCTGAGTTGGAGGCCAGCCTGGTCTACAGAGTGAGTTCCAGGAGAACCAGGGCTACACAGAGAAAGCATGTCTCAAAAACAAAACAAAACAAACAAAAAGCAAAGTGTTATTAACTTGCCAAAGTAGCTTTGGCATGGCAGTATATGCTTGTAATCCTAACACTTTGGAAGAAGGCAGGAAGACCAGAAGTTCAGGGTCATCCTTGGCCACATAATGAATCTGAGGCTACGCTGGGATAGTAAGACTGTCTCAAACCAACCAACCAACCAGTCATAACTCTCTAAATTAATGCAGCACAAACAACTTAGAAGTTTATAAAGCTAAAAGCAATGGCAGTAACTCCCCTGCTACCAATTTCAAGGGAGTTGTTACTGCCTCAGTTCCGTGTGGACTCTATCTCATGCCTTTTATGTGCATTTACAAACATATTATATTAAAAGGGGGGGGTGAGTAACAAAAAAGAGAAGGAGGAAAAAGAAGGGTTGGGGGGATATTGGGGAGATCACTCACGTGGTGAACTACTGTGTAGAGAAGGCTGGAGGAATTGAATTTAGTCCTCACAACCCACACAAAAATCCTAGGTATTCTGGGTCTTAGTTCTTGTTCCAGTAATGAGGAAGGAAGCAGAGACTACTGGACCCCAGAGGCTCTCTGGCCAGCCTGGAGTAGCCAACAAACCCCAGGTCCTTGCAAGAAACCTGCCTCTTTCAAGGCCAGCCTGGTCTACAAGGCGAGTCCAGGGGAGCTAGGGCTACACAGAAAAACCCTGTCTCGAAAGACCGAAAAAAAAAAAAAAAAAAAGAAGAAAGAAAGAAAAAAAGAAACCTTGCCTCAAGCAAACAAAGCAGGGTGGAGTTTCTGTGTCTCTCCTAGCCACCAAACAGGAAGTGTGTGAAGAACAGCAGAGGCTAACTAACTCACTCACGAGCACACGCTCACACAAAAGCTGGATGTGTCATTCAATTTATAAAAATGGAACGTCCGGGACCGGAGAGGGCTCATCTCTCAGTCCCGAACAGCGAACACCAGTTGCTCCGGCAAAGGACCCGCAGGATGGCTGACAAGTCAGTCTGCAACTCCAGGTCCAGGGGGATCCACCACCCTCTTCTGACTGTTGAGGGCACTGCATGCGCACGGTGCAGAAATAATACGAGCAGGCAAAACAAAACACCCATAGACGAAATAAAAGTAAGTGAAACCTTTAAAAAACTAAAGAACCTTAAAAAAAAAAATTGGGAATATGGAGCGGCAGTTAAGACCACTGACTGATCTTTCAGAGGGCCCAGATTCAGTTCCTATATGGCGGCTCACAACTGTTTGTAACTCCAGTTCCAGGGACTCCGATGTCCTCTTCTGGCCTCTGTGGGCACCAGGTTCACAAGTGGTACATTGACACACATGCAGACAAAACATCCCTATTTACACACACAATCTACGTATATACATATGGCCTCCTTGCGGTCAGACTGCCAAAGTTTGAACCAACACTGGTCCCAAGTCACACTGAACCTTCTTGCCTCCCACGTTACTCTGCCAGAGAGAGGCCCTGGTCTCAGGGACAAGGCATTCACAGACAGGTTATCATAATGAACACAAGTTTCTTACTTGTAATTTTTTTTTGGCACTTTTCTTTTTGTTACAGTTTATTTATTTAGGGTGTGTGCTTGCGTGTCGGGGGGTGAGAACGCTACAGGGCACTTTTCTTTTTGTATTGTGATATTCTGATTTTTGTGACAGGCTGAGCTGCCTGCAGTATATTAGTAAATTATAACGCATTTGAATGCCACGAGCCTCTGGAAAGCAGTATCCATGGTTACTGTAATGTGCACACCTTCTCAGAGCTTTTAAAACTTTAATCAGTGATTTGGGCAAAGGCTACCTCCCTCCTGCTCTTGTCAGTGCCGTGCAGGGTTTTGTTTTTTTTTTCTTTTTTTTCTTTTTTTTTTGGTTTTTCGAGACAGGGTTTCTTTGTATAACAGCTCTGGCTGTCCTGGACTCACTTTGTAGACCAGGCTGGCCTCGAACTCACAGAGATCCGCCTGCCTCTGCCTCCCAAGTGCTGGGATTAAAGGCGTGCGCCACCACCGCCCGGCTTTTTTTTTTTCTTGTTTGACCTAGTCAGGGTTCTGTTGCTGTGCAGAGACACCACTACCAAGGCAACTCTTATAAAAGAAAGCATTTAATTGTGGGTTTGCTTACGGTTGTAGATGTTTAGTCCGTTTTCATCATGGCAGGGAGCATGGCAGCAAGAACGGTGCCGGAGCAGGAGCTGTGAGCTACATCCTGATCCATAGTCACGGGGGGCGGGAGGTAGGGGCTTGGAAAAGGGGAAGAAAAAAAAACCTGTGTTTTGTTTCCTTTGGTTTTGTTTTTTAAAACAGAGTCTCCGTTTCCCAGGCTTCTTGAACTTGATATTTAGCTGAAGATAGTTTTGCTTCTACTATATCCACTCCCCTAGCCGTGAGCTGGGATTGCAGGTGTACACAACCACTATCCAGACACATTTGTTCTTTTTACTCCATAGGTGTCCAAGATTCACCAGCGTGCTTGTAATTCGTTGCCCCTACTGTGTAATATTCCACAGTGTGAATATTCCATAATATTTAAAAAAATGCCAGGGCTAGAGAGATGGTTCAATGATTAAGAGCACTGACTGCTCTTCCAGAAAACCTGAGTTCAACTCCCAGCACCCACGTGGCAGTTCACAACTGTCTGTAACTCCAGTTCAGGGGTATCTGCCATCCTCACACACATTAAAAAAATTGCCAGATGGGGTCAGCACACACTTTTAATCCCCTGCCCACGGAGGCAGAGGCAGATGGATCTTAGTTCGAGGCCAGCCTGGTCTACAGAGTGAGTTCTAGGAGAGTCAGGGCTACACAGAGAAACCCTGTCTCGAAAACCAAACCAAACCAAACCGAACTTTCCATTCTCCTGTTTCCATTCTTGTGATGCTGTGAACGTCACTGTGTACATCTGCAGGGACTTCTAGGTACCTAGGGTGCAGAATGGAAATTTTTACTACGTTATTTTCCTAAGTGATTACACAATACGGAGGCCTTTTTGCTTGCTTTCTATACTTATGTATCCTGTAACTATGTATGTAAATGCCCCTCTCCGGCCATGCACATTACCCTTCATTTGACCAGCCTCTTAGAGCACTACGTGCAGACTGTGTCTGTGTTTACTTAACCAGTCTTCTAACAGGCTACTTAGGTTGCTTCTGCATGTGAGTGTGTGCATACATGCATGTTCATGTGTGTGGAGGCCAAAGGCCAACCTCCAATGTTGTTCTCTCGATGACCTGGAAGGCCCAGATAGGATAAGCTAGCCAGAGGGATCTCCCCTTCTTCATATCCCCAGAACTGGGATTGCAAACACCTAACATTGCTGTGTGGTGGCGGCCAACGCTTTCAATCCCAGCACATGGAGAAACCCTGTCGCCAAAAACAAAAACAAAACACATGGTATTATGCCTGGCTTACTTAACTATCTCCCTAGCCCTCAAGTTGGTTTTTTTTTCTTTTTTAATTTTTAATTTTATTTTATGTTTATGGGTGTTTTGCCTGCTCTTACGGCTGCATACCACATATCTGTGCAGTACCCATGCAGGCCAGAAGAGTGCATCAGATACCATAGGACTGTGCAGGGAATGGACTACAGGTCCTCTAGGAGAGTAGCCCAGTATTTTCACTGCTGAGCCATCTCTCCAGTCCCAGGTGGCTTCCTTTTAGTGACATAAAATAATACAACGAATACTTGCGGTAGGATGAAGAAAGTTGAGCCAAGATTTCCCTATGTAGCTCTGGCCAGACTGGAACTCACTATGTATAACCAGGCTGGCCTTGAACTTGCAACAGTCCTCCGGCCTCTACCTCCTTGGAGGCCTGCAGCACCAGGCCCAGCAGAAGCTACATTTTGAGATCTTGTTCTCTTCATTTTTCCGGAGGTTAGAAAACGAAGTAATGTACCAGGCTGCCTAGGGGGTAACTACAGGGTCTCAACGTGTGGGAGTCCAGGGAATTAGTGGCCAGAGTTCATTGATCTCCGCATCTCAGTCCTGGTGTCCATCTGAAGAGAGCGAAATGGACCAGGGATGGGAAGGATTGGGGTGGAATGGAATGGGGTGGGCTGGGCTGGGCTGGGGTGGGGGGTTGTTGGAGAGCATCTCTCCTCTCTGGCACCTCCCTGGGGCGGGGCCTCCCGCACTCGGAGGCTCCGCCCTCCCGCCTGGCCCTGGCCGAGTCTGCGAGCGTCGGCGCTAGGACCCCGCGGGCCGGGGCTGCGGCGGGGCCTGGGCGGCCTGGGCAGCGCGGACCCTGGTTCTCGGCTCCCGGCGCCATGTGAGGGGGTGCGGGGGGCCGCGGGGGGCCGGGTGCTCCCTGGCGGAGGTGAGCCGGTGCTGCGCGGGGGCGGGTAGCAGAGTTGGGGGAGGCTTATGCTTGCGCCTCGGGGGGTGGGGAGCCGCTGGGGGGGGGGGAACCCCGGGACTCCCCAAGACCTACTCTCCTTGCTAGCTAACTGCACCCCTAGATCTAAAGGCTTGCGGGGTTCTCTCGGCCTCCCGCCTTGGAGATGAGGGTACCCTGCCTGGTTCCCCGCATCCCTCCCCTGCGGAGCCGGGGTCAGGATGCTCGACCCCGGGGTGCAACAGCCGAAGAGGGGGCGCGGGGCTGAGCCTCCCACGCGGCACTTAGGGATACTCTGCTCCGGCACCTGGAGGAACGAAGCCCCAGACCGAGCTCAGGGTGCGGCCCTCACCCTCAGTTCGGAGATCATCCTCCGCAGGTCCAGCCCTCCGGCTGAGCCTAGGCTCCAGGGATGCCACTTCACGAGCGGAGTCAGCCGCTCCCCGCCGAGCCTGTCCCCTCCGGGCGGAACTAGACTTCTGGCGCACGCACAGGCTGCGGGGGGGGACCCTCCTGGGAGACCCTTTCAGGCTGCGCCCTGTAAACGAGCGTGTCTACCAGGTCCCCCGCAGCTTGCTCCGGCGGCCTGCAAGGCGCGTCGCCTCTCTGATCCCTCAGTCTCCTCATCTGTGAAATGGGGAGCACGAGCATCTACCAGGCGCTGCTAGGATTCTGTAGGCGGACGGTGTTTAACGTGGCTCTGGGCCATGTTCCGTAATAGAGGGGTAGTCCCTGGCTTGGGGTGAAGGGGAGGAGGATTGTTTGTGGGACAGGCGTGTGCAGGGGGCGGGCATTGAACCGGTAACCCTAAGGCTAAGGCCATCTGATAGAGCACTTTGAAACCCCGGGCGCCCCTTGTCACACCTGCATGCATCCTTCCGGTCACCCCAGGAGTTACCAGTTCTTATTCCCATTTTCACAGATGAGGAAACTGAGGCTCAGAGAGGTCACATGGCTTGCTCGAGGCCCCCCAGTCAGTAAGTGTGGACCCGACATTCGCGCTGGCGCCTGATAAGCTGTTCTGACCATGGCCTCCTCAAAGCAGGACCGTGACGGGACTGGCCAGGGGGACAGTGGTCCTGGCTGAGGGCCCTGCTCAGGCAAAGGTGGGAAAGTGGAGCGTGGGCCTGGGACCTGGAGCGCGGGGGCGTGCGCAGGACAGGGTAGTAAGTCCGAGGACTGTCTGGGAGCTGCGGCCAGCCCAGGGAGCGCTTTAAATGGTGGAGGCGGCATGGCTGATGGGGCCACTCTAAAATTCCGGATTCTGGGTCCCTATCTTTGGCCCTAACGGTTTGAGTCCAAGGGCAAGCCACTCCTCCCTTACGAGAAGCCTCAGTTTCCTGAACTGCCCGGTGGGGACAGATTGGAATCTGGGATTCTCTATGGCTGGAGGTGCAGGGATGACCCAGGAGAACCCCAAGCCCGGGAAGGGACGTGGGGGGAGGGGGCGCCGTGCTTTGTGATGGGAGGGGCCAGGTTTGGCCAATCAGGAGCGGGGTGACTGTGTGGCGCTCTGGCCTGAGGTTTCTAGCTATTCCTGGTGTGGGAGTAAACAGCAGCTAGGTCAGGGGGCGGAGATAGGGACAGGAACCGAGAGGCCCCCAGGGGAGCGCTCCGAGCCGGTGATCGCCTCCGAAGATTCAGGCCTAGTTTCCTCCCTGTCTACCCCGTCCCTTTCTGCCTCGTGGGTTAGAGCAGCCGGAGGAGGAGGTGGGATATTAGGGCCTGCTTACAGGTGGGGGCATGGGAGTGCAGAAGTGCTAGGCCCAGAGGGGGAGGAGAGGGTTAGGAAGTGAGGCACACAGCTGGGCCAGGGCAGGAAGGCCTGTGACTGCAGCCATCCCTCAGCTGAGACACCACTGCACTTCTGAGAATTACAGCCGTCCCCTTGACCCCAAGGAGTCACACTGGCCAGTGACCGAAATCATCCAGCCTTCTGGTTCAGAGGTCTGTGAGGTGGCCCCTGGAGGGAGTCGAAGATCTAGGATATTTTTTGCACCATCTCTGCTTGAAGTATGAGTGGGAACCAGGACAAACTGAATGCAGCCCTGAGCCTTAAGATTTGGGAGAGCTGTTGGGTAGAGGCGAGACCTGTGATTCAGCTGCATCCAGGGGCCCTGGGCCTCGGGGGCCATAACCCTTTCTGGTGGCTTGCAGGTGTGACCCCACAACCTTGCCCCCCGGGCCACCTGCAGGACGCTGGCCTCTACCCCTCAGCAGACGCCGGAGAGAGATGAGTAGCAACAAAGTAAGTCCCCTTCATTTCGCATCCCCATTTGAGCTGCTCGCAGCCTTCTGTGAAATGAACTGCTTTTAACCAGCCATGGCACGTCCCTCTAAACCACACAGGAGAAAGCCAGAACCCAGTTCAAACTCTGCTTCAGCCACTGAGCGATTGAGTGATTTGGTAGGCGATTGAGTGATTTGGTAGACTCTTGCCTCTCTCTGGGCCCAAGGTCCTCTCTGACCTCCTAAAGTTCTGACATGTTTACCTGTGGGAAAGCGCTGGCTGTGAAGGGGTTTGTGGAGGGCTGTGCGGGGAAATGGGGTGAGGAACTGAGCAGAGGCAACGGGGAACAGCCTTGTTCAAAGTCCCTGAATCCCGTCATGTATATGTTTCTTGAGCACCTACTGTGTGCTTGATCCTCAAATACCTTTCCCCAGGCTCCATGGCAGAGTGTGAGATTTGAAAGTGAGGTAGGTGGTTACATTAGTCTGAGTCTAGGAGAAAGACAACACAGTCCTTTGACAGGGATAGTTTAATTCAGAGAATTGTCAAAGGCAACCGGGCATGGAGCAACAGGGAATGGTAAAGCCGGGCATGGTGGTGCACCCACCTCTCCATCCCAGCCTGGAGAGGCAGAGGCAGACAGACCTCTGTGAGTTAGAGGCCAGCCTGGTCTACAGAGTAAGTTCTGGACAGCCAGGGCTACACAGAGAAACCCTGTCTCAAAAATAAAATAAAATGGAAGAAAAAAAAATACTAGTGAGCCAGGCATGGTGGTACACACCTTTAATCCCAGCACTCAGGAGGCTGGCCTGGATCTCTGGGAGTTAAAGGTCAGCCTGGTCTGCATAATGAATTCCAGGATAATGAGGGCTAAACAGAGAGACTGATCTCAAAAAAACAAATAAACAAACAAAAGGAAATGTGGGGGTCTCTGACTTAGACTTAGAAAAAAAATTGTATGTGTGACAGGTTCCAGTATATCCTGGACTGGCCTTACAACATAGATCAGGGTGACCTAGAACTTCTGGTCCTCCTGCCTCCACCTTCCGAGTGCTGGGACTCGGGGCTGTGCCACCATGACTGGTTTGTGTAGTCTTGGGAGTCAAAACCAGGGCTTGGGCCACCCTAGCCAAGCACTCTGTCAGCTGACCCACACCCCCAGCTCCTACACTCCTACAAAAAGCATTTAGTGGGTTCTGCACTCTGAAATTTGAGGTTTTGATCGTGATACTCTGGTGTATGTGCTGGGACTGAGGCTTGCAGCTTCCAGCGAGCCCCTCCCGCTGAGAGAAGACTGTTGACACTTTTGCTGTGCAGTTTTGCTGAGCAGGCTGCATGTTTTAGATGCCTTGCCTCCCTTCCAGTATTGCTACTTGCAGTGGGTTGATCAGGATGCCACGTGACTGTTGAGTCAAGGACCCCAGTGTAAGCCCCCGCCCCAAGGGCTGAGATGCAAGCCCCACTGGAGGCAGCGCCACACTGTAGCCCGCTCACCTACTATGTGGCCTTTCAGAGGGGAAGTCACTGGCTTTGGGCAGTTGCTGGCGATGGTGTGCCTTGCAGGAGATGAACTTTAAGTAATATGTGGTCCCCCTTGGGGGCCTGCCCAGACTGCCTTTATTCCTCCGGTGTCTCTCCAGCGCCCTCTACCGAGAAATCTTAAAATGCTTGGGCAAGGAAAAAAAACACTTAAAGAGCCTGCCTGATCCATTTTCATCAAGCACACAAAACAGATGAACATGGAGTGAGAAGTGACATCCCTTCATATTTGTGAGGGACTGCTTCCGGGATCTCTCGAGGAGACAGGAATCAAGGAAGTAGTGTCAAGATCTTCATATAGGATGGCCTTAGTAATTGCATATAACTCACCCACATCTTTCATATAGTTTATCATCTCTAGATAACTTAGAACACCTGAATGTGCAACAACCCAAAGTGTGCGACGGAATCTGCTGGTGTGGTACATGCTTGCTTGTCATCTCAGCAATTAGGAGGTGGAGGCAGGAGGATCAGTAGATCAAAGCCAGCCTTGGTTACGTAGTGAGTTGGAGAAATAGCCTGGACTATGTGAGACACTTCCTCAAAACAAAACAAAAAGCCCTCACAAAGTTAGGGACTAACAACAAGATAGGAGGCCTGTGTATGTTCAGTACTAGTACAACCATTATAAGCCTGGCTACACCGTTGATTGTGGTTTGATGAGTCTACTGAGCCCGAAGATATGTGGGCCAACTGTACACTAATAACTTATGGAGGGTTCCTACTAGGGGAAGATATGGACTTGTATTTGGATGTCCCTCTCCCCACCTGTCTCTAGGCATCCCCTACAGGGAACCTTGTTACCCATATCCAATTCAGTCCAGAAAACACTTTTCCTGTACTCTGTAGCCCAGGCTAGCATCGAACTTGCAGCAGTCCTTAGGCCTCAGCCTCCAAAGGCTTTGTACAGTCTAGGATTGTAAGTGTGCAACACCATGCTGGGCTTTCTTCTCGAGAACCTTCTGCAGGCTTCAGCCAGGGCCCTGGAAACAAGTCCGACCCTGCCCGAGCCCCAGCACTCAGAGCTAGAGGTCTAGTTTGAAGGGATAGCAGTTTGCAGGACTGGAAAGATAGTTTCAGAGATAATTGTCTCATACATGAGGTCTTAGGACTAGAGGGAGGAGGGAATAAAAAAGAACATGAAAGGGAGAATGCCAGACAAGGAAATGGTACCTGAACTCATCTGGTTTGGCATGAAGTTCATGTTGGGCTGCGGGCAGGTTGAGCACCAAGACTGTTGCATGTGTGGCCTGGACCCTCAATGGCCTCTTCCCTCCCCAGGAGCCGCGGTCAGCAGTGTTTGTGGTCCTCTTTGCTCTCATCACCATCCTCATCCTCTACAGCTCCAACAGTGCCAACGAGGTCTTCCACTACGGCTCCCTGCGGGGCCGCACGCGGCGGCCTGTTAACCTCAAGAAGTGGAGTTTCTCCAGCGCCTACTTCCCTATCCTCGGCAACAAGGTAGAGCAGCTTCCGTGGGGAGCTCCCTGGCCGCTGATACGCTCCACCTTCCACCTTCGGAGGGATTAAAGGCGTGCACCACCATGCCCGGCCTACACACCCGGCTTCCGCTGTGGTCTCTAGAACACAAAAGCGGGGATAATCAGGGTTGCCCTTTTTGAGTGCTAGACACTCAGTGCCGTTATCTCCCTGGAAGAGATGAGGCCATCAAGGCTGAGAGGTGAATTACATAGCTGAAACCACACAGCATGGGAGGGCCAGAGACTCTTCTAGTCCCTGCTAAACTTGAAGGTAAAGTGACTGGGGTCTAATGGTTAGGATTCAGCGCTCTCACCTGGATGGCCCTGGTCTGTTAACCGATCATGTCATCCCCTGAGAACCTCTCTTTGCCTTAAGGTGTCTGTGAAATTCATATATTCAGGCTGCCCTCCTGTACTGAATTTTCTTCAGAGCCTTTGTGTGTCCGGTGGAGGGCCGTTGGCTCTGGGCACAGCCTCCCTGGGAAGGAACCCATAGTGTCGGGAGGAATAGAAGAGTAGAGGGGAGAAAATGGAAGAGCTGGTTTGAAGGGAAAGGAGTCTGAACTTGGCTTCTCACTTCTCCCAGCCTGATAGCTAGAAGACCAGCTAGGGGAGTTGTGTCTCTGGGATTTGGAGCTTGTTGGAGGCTATGGAAACCGGCCAGGTGCATTTGCAGGAAGATTCTCTCTTTGGGGAGCTGGGCCACACCCTGCTGAGTTCCGGCCAGCCTATGTCTTCTGTTTCTCAATGTGCTACCTGTATCTTTGCTGCGCTTGGTTGTTCCTCTGCCTGGAGCAATTTTTCCCTCAGTGGCAACTTACTCCTCAGATGTGACTCTGAAGACTTCTAAAGAAGCCTCAACTCTTGTTTCTGAACACCTCCCCCCATGTTTTTTTCTACTGTGTTTCCTAGTGTGCTGGCTCAACTTAAACTTCTTTTTTTTTTTTTTTTTCGTTTGTTACACCTCTAGCTGTCCTGGACTTGCTTTGTAGACCAGACTGGCCTCGAACTCACAGAGATCCGCCTGCCTCTTCCTCCCAAGTGCTGTGATTAAAGGCGTGCGCCACTACGCCCGGCTTTCTTTTTTGTTTTGTTTTTGTTAGCACATATTAATTATATATAATGTTTAATACATTTATATACATATAATATGTATTATATATAATTAATATCTAATTATATATTAATTATATATAATTAACGTATTAATTATATATATTGATTATATATAATGTTTCTTTTTTTTTTTTTTTTTTTTTTTTTTTTTTTTTTTTTTTTTTTT
>CAJQZJ010031933.1:1861996-1880887 GCA_907164525.1 Lophiomys imhausi | reverse complement strand
ACGTGTTATACACTCACATGATGTACACTCATGTGATATACACTCACACATGTTATACACTCACGTGATATACACTCACATGATGTACACTCACGTGTTATACACTCACATGTTATACACTCACATGATATACATTCACGTGTTATACACTCACATGATGTACACTCATGTGATATACACTCACGTGTTATACACTCACATGATATCCACTCAGGTGTTAAACACTCACATGATGTACACTCATGTGATATACATTCACACGTTATACACTCACGTGATATAAACTCACATGATGTACACTCACATGTTATACACTCACATGATGTACACTCACATGATATATGCTCACACATACACATAAATTAAAAGTAAAATCCTAAAGCCATCATGGTGGTGCACGCCTTTAGTCCCAGCCCTCGGGAGGCAGAGGCAGGTGGATCTCTGAAACAGACCAGTCTGGTCCACAGAGTGCGTCCAGGACAGCCAGGGTTAGGTAGACACACCTTGTCTCAAGGAGGAGAAAGGAAAGAAAAAGAGGTCTGTGGTAGTGGGGGAGGTGACCGTTGGAAAGACGGGTTGGTAGTTATGAGCACTTGTTCTTACAGAGGACCTGAGTTCTATTCCAGGCACCCACACGGTAGCTCATCACTGGAGCTGTGGCACAGTAAGTCCTCTTGCAAGACCACTGGGATTTGATTCCCAGAACCCTCTCACGGTGCTTCAGAGCCATCCGCAATTCCAGTTGCAGAGGACCTGATGGTGACTTCTGTGGTCACCAGACTACACATACATGCTTGCAGGCAAAATACACTTAAAATGAATAAATCTAATTTAAATTTTTTTTTTTTTTTTGGTTTTTCGAGACAGGGTTTCTCTGTGTATCCTTGGCTGTCCTGGACTCACTTTGTAGACCAGGCTGGCCTCGAACTCACAAAGATCCGCCTGCCTCTGCCTCCCAAGTGCTGGGATTAAAGGCGTGCGCCACCACCGCCCGGCTAATTTTTTTTAATTAATGCACAGAACCAGTGCATTGACCCCACAGGTAATGGTGCTTCCCACCACACCTGAATACCTAAATTCAATCCCTGAAATTCACATGGTGGAAGAAGAGAACCAACTCTTGCAACTCTCTGACCACCACAAGTGTACTGTAGCACTTATGTGCCCCCCCCCCCAGACTGAACGTAAAAGAAAAAAAATTAGAAAAAGGCTGTGGATACAGCCCAGTTGGAATTGAGCCTACTTAGTGTACAAAAGGCTTTGGCTCTATCCTTAGCACCGAGAAAACTGGGCATGGTGGAGTGTGCTTGTGATCAGGCGCTCAGCAGGCAGGAGGGTCAGAGGGCTGTGGGAGATTAGTTCTCAGAGGAAAAAGAGGGGAGAGAGAAGGAGAGGAAGTGAAAGGGGAAGGGGGAAAATGTATGGAGGGAAGGTCGGATCAAGCTCCGCTGTAGACACACTGGAGAGGCACCCTGAGCCAACGAACATCCATGCTAGGATTCTTTTTTTTTTTTTTTGGTTTTTCAAGACAGGGTTTCTCTGTGTAACAACCCTGGCTGTCCTGGACTCGCTTTGTAGACCAGGCTGGCCTTGAACTCACAGAGATCCACCTGCCTCTGCCTGGGATTAAAGTGCTGGGATTAAAGACGTGAGCCACCACACCTGGCTGATTGTTGCTTTTTTATTTACTTTTTAGATTTGTGTCTGTGTGAATGCTTTATCTGCATGGGTGTCCATGCACCATGTGTGTGCCTGGTGCTGTTAGAAGTCAGATCTCCTGGAAATGGAGTTACAGTTGTGAGCTATCATGGGGGTGCTGGGACTTGAACCTGGGTCCTCTGCAATACCAAGTACGAGCCACTGAGCCAGCTTTTTACATACATGTTTCCCATTTTATCCACCTTGTCATTTGGAGCCTCTGCTTTGGAGGTCTTATGTGATCTGATGGCCAAATACCATAAGTTCTGAGCCTTGACCGCCCATCTCTGCCCTGGTGGTGTTTTCAGTGCCTATCATCGTATGCCAGCTGTCCTGTAGAGTTCCCCATAAGCACATGGTTTTCCATGCCAGGGCCTCAGGCAGCCTCTGGGTCCTGCTCTGGGCTTTGGGGTTGCCCTGGCACAGCTGGAGACTGCTGCTGGCTTAGTGCTTCACAGTTGAGAGCCCTCATACTTTACAACCCCCTAACCTGGGCACACAAAGCTTTCTGAAATCCCTAACTCAGTGCTCAACTATAGGGCACGGTCTAGCAGCTAGGGTCAAGGCTGGCTTATCTACCTAACCACCAGAAATTTGGGGTCCCAGAGGAGCTCAAAGAGTCATTTCCAACAAAGGGGATATCTCAGGGTAGAGGACTAAGAACATGGAGGACTGTGGCCCTGTAACCCCAGTCCACACCCTGGTTCCCCTCTTCCTTGGCCTGATCTCTTTGCTACCAACAGACTGTGAGATTTTACACATAGTCTGAGCATCAGTTTCTCAGGCTCCTCGTCCGTGGGCACAGTTTGGGTGGTAGAGCAACTTCTGTGCAGGTTCAGTCCCTGGGGGTGCCTGGTGGGGCTGCTCACTCTTAACTGGGCTTTCCAGTAGAGTCCCAGCTTTCTCCTCTCCCCTCCTCCTTCCCACCCTCCCTCCTCCCTTCTCTCCCTGCCATCTCACCAGAGTGCTGGCTCCCAGCATGCCATGCGTGTGTGCTGACAGCCTTATAAATAGTCGCCTTTGCTGGCGGCTGAGAGGACGGAAGGCCCGGGCACGCACTGGCCCCCTAGCGCCCACCACACCCTCCCCCAGGTCAGTGTGTGACTGCTCCATTGTGTGCCCGAATGGAAGCCTCCAAGGGGAGTGGGGAGACATCACCTGTGGGAAGGTGGGGGTCCCAGTGTCAGGCTAGCTGGGTTCTGTGTCTTGTATGTTTGTATACATGGTTATGAGCTGTGTGTATTTGCATGTGGTTTTTTATTTTTTATTTTTATTTTTTGGTACACATAGTTCTGCAACAGTGTGTGTGTGTGTGTGTGTGTGTGTGTGTGTGTGTGTGTGTGTGTCCCCTCCCAGACCCCTTTGTCCTAGCTGATATTCCTGGGCTTCAGGTCCATGCCCTTGGTACATCCCTGCTGAGATCCTAAGTGAAGGGGGACGGGAGGTCTATCTCCTTGTCCAGAGGACCTGGGTAGGGGCAACCTGTGTGCTCAAGAGCTGTAACGTCACTTCAAGTGGCCCCTGGACGTTGGAACCTGGCCAGCACCTCCTGCTGGATCAGGGGCTCTTCAGGAGCCTTCAGGCCTGACTCACAGTGGCTTACCCAGAACACTTCAGCAGCAGCAAGAGTGGCCAGAGAGGGGACAAGCTGCTGCCCAAGGTCACAGAGCTGAGTGATGGGGTTGTGACTCGAGTCCTATGTAACAGCCCCTGTGAGGGCTTTTACTGAGCAAATATCTGTGATCAGACCTGGTGATTGGAGATGGCTGTCCCTTGGAGCCTCTGCTCCCTGAACCACCTAGAAGATAGTCATATTAGGAGCACTGGGGCCCTGACCCAGGAAACCTTATAAGGTCTGGTTGCTTATCTGTAACCTTACTCTGTCTGGGACCCCTGGCCTCCTGGAGGCCTCCTCATGACCTAAGTTATTTTAGACCAAGGAAGTGGCAGGTGTCTGTGAGACATGGGGACTTAGGTTACCAGAAGGGGGCGGGGCAGGTGGAGTGGAGTGACTTCCTAGGACATCCTGGTGGCTATCCAGGGTCTTGGACATTCTTCTTTCCCTGGGCAGCAGCTTAGAGGGTTGGCAGCTCCTTGTTTCCTCCTCCATACTCTGTAGGCCTACAGGCTGCATCTCAAGCCATGGATCTGTGCAAAGCTGCTCAAGGTTCTTGTCTGGTTTTGGGCACCAGGCCTGAGCTTGACCCCAGCCAGAGCTTGGGGCTAGTGTGCCTTCCTCTCTAAGCCTCAGTTCCCTCCCCAGATGGCAGGCAGGATGGAAAGAGGTTCACAGTCCAGTTCATCCCTTGTCAGGCCCATTCAGGGCCAGGAACAAGGCTCATGGTGCACCTTAGGCTGGGTGTCCCGCAACCAGAAGTTCCGAGAGAGTGCGTTGTGGGTTTGTGGGATGGAGTCTAGGAAGGCATCCTGAAGGAGGTAACATTTGAGCTGAGGCCTCCAGCAGCACTGGAGAAAGACCCCCCCCCAAGAATTTGGGTGTAACTCTGCGAAGACCCGCTGTGGGTAGAGGGGTTGTTGCAGTGGAGAAAGCAAGGCCAGATTGCCCAGAACCTGCTAGCTAGGTTCAGGTTTGGTTTAGGGAGCCAAGAGGACCATACATGAGAGGCTATGAGCAGGAGGGTCACATAGTTGTTTCTTGCCAAAGAAAAACAATATGCCCATTGCTCTGTGTATGTGTGCACCATCCAGAGGCTCTGTGGAGGTGGGGTATGGTCTAGGTTGGAGAAAGACTGGAGAGAAGGCTGGGATATAAGTGTGCAGGGCAGAGGTGGGATGGGTTATGGGAGCATGCCTGCTGACAGGACTGACTGCATAGGTGGGGAGGGGCAGGTCCCTGGAGCCAGAAGCCAGGCTGAGAGGACAGAAGCATGTACCAGGGACACACAGGTGTACTGGAAACACAGATCCAGGGCAGAAGGCTGATGAGAATGGTATTGATGGTCTTAGGATGGTGGGAGAGGCAGGGAGTGAAGAAGTAATTTTGAAGAGGCTGGAGAGGTGGGAGTTTGTAAAGAAAGGATGGGCAAGCTGGGGACAGTGAAATGAATTTCCCAGGGGGCAGGGTCATTTTTAAAACCTGGAAAGGTGTTAGAGATGGGGCTCAGCAGCCAAGAGCACTCGCTGCTTTTCCAAAGGACCTGGGTTCTGTTCCTAAAGTCCACACAGCAGCTTGCAACCACCTGTAACTCCGGTTCCAAGGGATTCCTCACCCGTTTCTGGCCTCTTCCTGTGCATTCACCAAGGCACACTTACATACACGCAGGAAAACACTCATACACATAAAATTAAAAACAACAAAAGCAAACTAACTACACAGGGCCAGGTGTGGCAACACACACCTGCAATCCAAGCCCTGGGGAGGCTGAGGCAGTGGGATTGGTGTTAGTTTGATGCCAGCCCGGGCTACAGAGAATGACCCGTCTCAAACAGGACAAAATAACAAACCTTACAGGACTGTGCCCCAGGAGCCTCAGCACATCTTCTTGCCCATATGTCCTTGTCCCCAGGCAAGAAAGCCAGAGACTCTTGCCAGCATCCCTGAACCCCGGGGAGTGTTGTCAAGGAACCTAGCAGACTGGCCCCACACACTAGGGAATCTTATGAGAGATTCCGTTGTGCTGTTCAAGCCCCTCTGTGACCTCAACCCAGGTGCCTCCTGGAAACCAAGGCACACACTGGAGGGGTGACGGAGGCAGTAGGAGCCAGCAGGAAGGTGGCTTTTCCAAGGCCATTCTGCCTCCTGAGCGTGTCTCTTACCCTTTTGGCTTCTCAGTTTGGAAACTGCAAGTGGGAGCCTGGCACATACCTGCCGTTGCTGCTGTGGGTGGGGCTTGGTGGAAGCTGAGTCAGAAGTGGGAGGAGAACCCCTCACCTGCGCCTTGTCTTTGCAGAGTGCTGACCTAGCTCCCAGACTTCAGCACGATGGAAGGTATGAGGGCCTCTCCTGGCCTCAGAGTGCCCCGCGTGTTAAGGGGTGGGCTCTCACAGGCATCGTCTGGCCCCAGACTTCCTCCTCCTGGCCTGTTACAATTTGCTTGGCTCCTAATCTTAGAAGCTACACTCTGAGGCTTCTGGGACCCCAGACCTCACCTATGCTGGTATTTATAGCCAAGCCTGACCTTTTCTGGGGAAGGGAGGGGTGGCGGAGGGGACTCCGTTTGTGTAGTAATTCCCAACTGTCAACTGCCAAGCGTCCCCACTGGGGGTAGGGGTTGGGGGTTTTTGCAGTGGGCGGGCACTTGCCTGGCCCTTCCGTTGGACGCAGTGTCCCTGTCAGCTAGTAGGGTGGACCCTAAAGTCTTGAGTCCTCCTGGCTTCTATGCTCTGGGATGTGACTGCCTGGAGTGGGAGGGCCCTGGCTTCTGGTAGCACCATTCCCTGGCACTGGGCCTCTGCCTGGGTCACTCTTTAAAGAGCCTTATAACCATGAGTGCTGCTACTGCCTGAAGTCAGTGGTCACCAGTCCACCCTTAACTGCCACTCTCAGCCTTCTGCGCTTCCCTGACAGATTCTCCCACCTCCTCCTGGAGAGGCTGCTTCTTGCTGAGGTCTATGCCCAGCACCATAAGGGAGGAAACCCAGGAGAAAGGGGTCTAATTTGGGTTGAGATGTCCCTTGGGTAAGCCCCTCCCTCTGTAGGACTCAGTTTCTCTCTCCCGGATGTGTTGGGAGTTCCTTTATTGCAGCATGAAGCATGTGACTCAGGGCCTCACATGCTAGCTAGGCAGGCCCTCTGTCACATAGCTTCACTACAGGCTACCAGGCCTGCGGGTCCTAAGGAGGCAGTTTGGGAAGTTTGCTCACCTCCCTGTCTGAGTAAGAGTTCCATTTGCCCACAGCAGCCCTCCTCCCTGGCAACCACTTCATCTCCATGGCAACACATGTTGTGGTTGCTGGCTCCACATTAGCACTGCTGGGCATGGCCAGCAATGGGAGGGCCAAGCCGGGGAGGAGAGGAGAGGCTGCTGTAAACTCCTAGAAGAGGGAGGCCGAAAGGCCAGAGGTGACCAACACCTGGAGTCCAGCACACCCCTCTTGCCCATTCTCCCACCCCCCCCAGGCACCATGGGGGTACCATCTCAGTCCTTTAACCTCTGAATTCTTAGCTGAGTTCTTAGCCTCCAGGCTTTGTCTGGACTTGTCCAGACACCCCTTGCCTATCCCAGCTCACCCTGCCCAAGCCTCCGGGGTCACAGAGGTGCCTCTGCCTGCTTGTCTAGCCAGTGACTGAATCCTGCCCCACGTTCTCTCCACAGAGAAGCTGAAGAAAGCCAAGATCATCTTCGTGGTGGGTGAGTTATAGGCAGGCACACAGTGGGCAAGTGGGGAGGGTCTGAGCTGAGCAGACACTGTAGGATTTTTTTTCCTTTTTTTTTGAGACGGGGGTCTTTTTTTTTTTTTCTCAACATTTATTTATTTCTTCAAGTTACATCTCAATCACATCTCAGTCCCCTCCCTCCTCCCCTTCCTGGTTCCACCCTCCTACCTACTTCCCCCCCCCCCTCGTATCTGCTTTTTTTTTTTTTTTTGTGTAAGGTGTATCTTCCCCCCCCAACAGCCCCCCTTTTTAGTCCAATAAAAAGCTCTTTTTCTTATAATGATAAATACAATATAAAACAATAAGAACAATTAGGCCACAGTTATGAAAGTTATAAGGTATAACATACATGTATACATGTATATGGCAACTGATGTTAATATTCTATTATCTATCTATCTATCTTGATGAGTTTAAAGTTCTGTACCTAACTCAGTTTCCATCCTAACTTGCATTGCCAACTTAAAAACATCATTTTAGATCTGGAACATCCTTTTAATTCCTAAACAACTTGAAGTTTAAATGAGACTGTAACTATCTAGTCTTCAACCACCTCAGAGACCAGAGAAGGATAAATATATCCGAACAAACAGGAAGTGCAGAGCTAGCAGCTTCCAGAACTAAGAAATGACAGACAACTGGCTGCCTGGACAGTCCCCAGTGTCTCTCTATAATGTTGGAGCATCTATCTTCAGCCTTTTGGCCCAGTATCTCTGACAGACATTGATTGTACAGCAGGAATTATGAAGGACTTACCCCCCCTCCCCATCTTGGCAGAGCTAGGCTGTCGACTTACCTGCTTCCAATTTTTGTCCTTTTCAGACAGCATTCGAGACAGAGTCTTTCTATATAGTTCTGGCTGTCCTGGAATTCACTGTGTAGACCAGGCTGGCCTCAAACTCAGAGCTCTGTCTGCCTCTGCCTCCCAAGTACTGGGATTAAAGACGTGCAAGGCTCTTCTTTGAACCCTGTTCCTATTTCACTGAGGACTCTGGTGGTGTCCCTCCTGAGGCTCTGCTTTTTGGGGGTCTTTGAATGCTTGCAGGTGGGCCTGGCTCAGGGAAAGGCACCCAGTGTGAGAAGATTGTGCAGAAATATGGCTACACCCACCTGTCCACTGGGGACCTGCTGCGGGCAGAAGTCAACTCTGGATCAGAGAGGGGCAAGATGCTGTCCTCCATCATGGAAAAGGGGCAGCTAGTGCCGCTGGTGAGGGGACCCTGTCGGGGACTGGGTTAGGGGATGGTGGAGGGTATGAGCCTGAGCCCCTGAGGGTCAGCCAGCAAAGCCTGTGACACCCTACTAAGGGTGACTATGACCCTCCCTGTAGCTCTGAAGCTGTGGTTCCCCATTGCCCTTGGCCAAATATTGCTTCCAGAAATTACTAAGACCCTGTGAGATGCAGCCATGCCTCCCATCCTCCATTCCTTAGCGTCTTAGACTTTCTATCTCAACCATACTGCTTTATGGCTGGAATGATCTTCCCTGTCAGCACTCAGACCTCCCTGACTCCATAGCTTTGAGCTCAGACCCTCTAACTTTATGCTAGAGTGTTCCCCTTCTGTTATCTTATTTCTTCCTTTACTGGGAGGGATATGCACGTTCCATGGCACCCATATGGCTGTCAGAGGACAACTTGAAGGAACTGGTTCTCTGGTTATGAGGTTTGGTGGCAAATGCCACCCACTGAGACATCCTGCTGAGCCATTTGTCCCATACTTTACCCCTACATTTTGTGTCATGCTTAGAATCATAAGCCGATTGTATCCCCATATGTCACCTCCCCAAGACCCTGGGCTTGGTGGGGGTGGGGGCAGGGAAGGCCTGTAGGAGATGTTTCCAGGTTGGAACGGGGTGGGGTGGGGTGGGGGGGTGAGGGGTCACTGAAGCCCAACCCTGGAGTGAGGGGCTTGCTGGGACTTACAAGCTCCAGGAAAGAGAGAAGCTTGGGTGGTGGATCATCACCAGCCAAGGTCCAGAGGAGAGAGGACGGGGAGAGAAGAGTCAGTATGCCCTATTCTGAACAACAGGACACAGTGCTAGAAATGCTCCGAGAGGCAATGATAGCCAAAGTGGATTCTTCCAGTGGCTTCCTGATTGATGGCTACCCGAGGGAGGTGAAGCAGGGAGAAGAGTTTGAAAACAAGGTAAGACCCTTGGCTAGTTGTTGGCTAGGGGCCGGGCTGCAGCTGAGAGGGAGGGATAGTGGAGGTGGGGGCTACAGGGTGCCGGTGGGAAGGTCATATGGAATCGGCCATCACCACCTCAAAGAAAGGCATGAGAATCTGGGAGACTTCATCCCATGGGGCTTGTCACCCCACACGTGCACAGACAGACATTTGTGCACATGATACACCTACACAAGCAATAGGCAACTTAAGAAGCACACACATGCACGCACGTGTGCACAGTGTGCGTAGCTTTGTGCATGTGTGTGCACGTGGAGGTAGTACCCGCTGAGGGGTGCATGCATGTGAACCCACATGCTAGCACATACGTACGTATGCAAATATATTTATACCCCCTAAGGCCACACAGGGGACTTGTGGGACAGTAGGTGCTGAGGAGGGTAGGATGGAGGGCTAACTTGGCATCCTTGTGGGGTTAGAGCACCTCTAGCCTCACTCCTGCCCACCTGTGGGCTCAGCCAGAACAGTAGACTGTATGTTATGACCTCTACGTGAATGTGGAAAGACCTCAAGAAAATACTTGCCTTATTCAGAGCCTTAGCTTGCCAGTCTGTGAAAATGGGAGTTGGTCTAGCTTCCCTGAGGCCACAGAGCCTGCAACAACCCTGAGGCACAGCCTTCCCTTTCTCTATTTCCCGAGCTGTGTGAGGAGGTCACCTGCAACCCTCAGCCACATCCGGCTAATGAAAGTGCCTTATCCAACCCTGTGCAATTAGGGAGCTTCCAGGGCTTGGTGGCAGCCTCTGGGAGCCCAAGTAGCTGAAGTTCTCAGATCTTGACACCAGAGGGTGCCAGAACTGCAGGAAAGGAAGGAGGGGTGGCCCTGAAAGTGACTTGTTTTACTGGCTGAAATGCCCAGAGCTTCCTTGGGGTGGGCAGTGTCCAGGGCCCACTCCTCAGGCTAGATGTCCATTTCCAGTCTGAGAAACTGAGGCTCCAGCTAGAGATGCACTGCCCAGAGACTTCGCTGTTACCAAACCCCACTACCTCCACCCAAAGTGTGGATACAGGGTCTGCTGTGCTTGGTTCCGGGAACTCAGAGGACCTTGGCAGCTGACGGCTGATGGACAGGTAGTGGCAGCCTTGGTCTGGCATTTGCCACTCTAAGAGAAGCACCTGGTAAACTACCCAAGATCCTCAGACAGTGGGATCATGGCTCCCTACAGGCAGCTGATGCTGCTGTCCTGAATCCACACCCAGGAGGCAGACACCAGGCTGAGGGCCTGCTACCCTGCTCCAAGGTTACATGGTTGGACAGAGGCAGGAGAGCAGCTGTGAGTGACGGTCTGATATGACCTCTGCATGACAGCTGCTTAGAGGCCTCTGGGGACTGATTCTGCTGGGATCCAAAGGACAGAGGCCCCAAGGCTGTGTAGACCTTCTGGTCCAGGCCCCCAGCTGGCTTTCTTTCCTTCTGGTTGAGGAAGATCCAGATTCTTCTCTCATAAGGCCAGTGTAGACCACGCCAAGCTTCATGATCTGGCGATGACTGAGAGGCAGGCTTCCCACTCTGAGGGAAGCAGAAGCATAGCTCGCTCCAATGTAAGACCCAGCCTGGGCAGGGGGGCATTGTGGAAAGGACAAAGAAAGGAGGGAAGGGGTGTTGGGGAGGTCAGGGGAGCAGGGGTGTTGAAGGGAAGGGTGTGACACACAGGTGCGACTTTGGACTTTCTCTTGAAGGTTCTAGGAAGCTGTGGAAGTGAATGACAGGGAAGCTGCTTTTAGGAAGGTCCTCTGGTTGCCTTGGGGAAGGGACCAAGGTCTTGAGCAGGTCTCATTATAGGGCTTGAGAGACAGAGGTAGGGATGGGTCCCAGTGATACAATGTCCACCCTACACAGATTGGACAGCCCGCACTGCTGCTGTATGTGGATGCAGGCCCTGAAACCATGACCCAACGGCTCCTGAAGCGGGGGGAGACCAGTGGCCGTGTGGATGATAATGAGGAGACCATCAAAAAGAGGCTGGAGACCTATTTCAAGGCCACAGAACCTGTCATTGCCTTCTATGACAAGCGCGGCATTGTGCGCAAGGTGGGGAGTCCTTTTGGTCTAACTTCGGCTCACAGTGGGACCTTAGGCCATCCCCCTCCCTCTGCCTCAGTTTCTCCTTTTCCCCTAGTCCAGTGAGTGGCTACCGGAGTGGGGTTGTGTGGATCCTGTCATGGCATCTCTGCCCCATCACCCATATCCCCACAGGTTAATGCGGAAGGCACAGTGGATGCCGTCTTCTCCCAGGTGTGCAACCACCTGGACTCCCTGAAGTAACCGGAGTCGGAGCCGTTGGCCAGCTCCCAGCCTGCCCCACCCTTGCCCCCTGACCCCAGGCACCCTGGCTTGAGCCCAGCACCTCCACCCTGCTGGACTGTACACAGACACAGGAAGCCACTTTATCCTGTCCCATGGACATCCTAGCACTAAAGGAATTGCCAAGGACATTTGGGCTCACTCCCTTTTTTTTCTTTGCTTCCAATTGAGGTGATTCCTGCTGCCACAGCTGGAGGCTCCAGCACCGCCTGGCCCATTCTTGCCTGCGCCTCAGCCCAGCTGTCTTGTCTCCCTCCAGCTCTGCTGGGATCCTAGGCCCTTCCTAGGCAGACCATGCCAAGCCTAGGGGCGCCTGGGTTGACAGGCTGCTCCTGGGGTCTAGAGTTCAGCTTCTGTTCTTCGTTGCCCTTGTGCGGCTTTGGTCCTAAGCCATCATCTCTCTGGACTGATTTTTCTTTTCTTTCTTTCTTTTCTTTTTTTTTTTTTTTTGTTTTGTTTTGTAGACAGCATCTCATGTGTCCCAGGCTGGCCTCAAACCCGCTATGTAACTGAGAGCAACTTTGATCCTCCTGCCTTGGCTTCTCTTTCTGAGTACTGAGACTGCAGTCCTGGTTTTGGGGGTGCTGGAGATCAAGCCCATGGCCTTGTTTATCCCAGGCCAACACCCTACAAGTTGAGCTATATCCTCCAGGTTGAGCAGGTTTTCTGTGCCCAACTGGATCCTGGACTGCAATGGGCAAAGGGCCAGGGGCACACCGACCGGGGTCATGTGGCTACCAGGTGGCTGCAGCTATGCCATGGGCATACAGCTAGGTGGAAGTTGAGGTTGGGGTGGTCTTTCTGAGGAAGGGACTCAAAGGCTCCCCTGGTATGGCCCTGCCAGGGCTCACCATCTTTTGAGCTGGTTCTAAAACTGGTTCTGCCATGCTGTGTCCCAACTCTGTGTCCTGACACCGAGGATGAGAACATACTGGTTAAGGACTGTTGAGTTGTCATAAATGTGGATGTGGGATCAAGGACCAGGCCTGGGACCTGGAGAGGACACCCAGGGATCCCCAGAAGAGCTGGCACCTCTTTTCTGCCCTTTTTGTTCTTTGATCTCATCCCATAGGAGGCTCTGTTGGTGCTCGCCGGTCCTTGGGCCCTGTCTGCATCCCTAGCGACAACTTCCAGATAGCCTGTAGCCAGCAGCCGCAACTGCCCCAGGGACACCTGTCCCTGGGGGTGATGGTGCTCACTCCCTCTTCTTTACTGCCAGTGGGGCCACCTTTCCTTTTGCATTGCCTATTTAAGCTATCCTTTAAAATAAATAAACATATTTCAGTTATAAAAGGTGAGTGTATTGAAAGACCTTGGAACAAATGGATGTTAGGAGGGCGAGGGGCAGGCATCACCAGGCATAGCCTTCTGCTGGGCCAGGGTTTGGGTTGAATTCTCTATGTCACACCCTCCATATAACTTATCTATAACTGGGCAGGCATACACCCTCACACCAACTCCCACTCACAGCCCTGCTGAACATGGTTGTTTTAAGGTCCGCATAGGAGTGAACAGAAAATGCACAGGAGAGGAGAAAGCTGGAGAAAAAGGCCTGAAAAATCCCATTATCTTTGTGTGTTAATTGTACCTCAGTTAATTCAAGTGGGCCCCAGTTTATGAAAACCTGGGTGATCAAACCAGAAAACTTTGTCCATTAGTATCTGAGGGAACATGGTTCCAGGATTCCTGAATAAGCTCAGTAAACCTAAGTCCCTTATGTAAAATGCTGCAGGAGCTTCCAGGGGACACCCGCCTGTGGTCCTGCATAGGGACATAGAGACAGGAGGAGGATCAGAAGTTCACGGCCATCCTCAAGGGGAGAGAGGTTAACTACGGACCTGGTAGTTTGTTCTCTCTCTCTTTTTTTTTTTTTTTTTTTTTGGTTTTTCGAGACAGGGTTTCTCTGTGTATCCTTGGCTGTCCTGGACTCACTTTGTAGACCAGGCTGGCCTCGAACTCACAGTGATCCGCCTGCCTCTGCCTCCCAAGTGCTGGGATTAAAGGCATGTGCCACCACTGCCCGGCAGGTAGTTTGTTCTCTGTCACAAGGAGGTGGAGGTCAGCCAGGGTCACAATGTAGACCTGATAAACAAAACAAAATGGAGGCCAGCCTGGTTTACGTGTCGAGTTCTAGGCCAATGGAAAAAAAGAAAAAGGCTGAATGTGGAAATTCACACCTTGTATTCCCAACATTCAGGATTTGGAAACAGGATCATTGAAAAGTCAAGCCAGCCAGGTATACCTGAGGATCTCCAAGCAGTCTATGCAACAGAGTGAGACCCTCTCTCAAACTCTACTCCCTGCTAAAGTAAGAAAAAAATAAAAAACTAGAACCCGCGTACACCTTTCAGTATATTCTACGTGGCCTCTAGATCACTGATAGTCTATAAGACAGTATAGATTATGTATGTCATTACACTGTAATGACAAGAAAGTCATTTCCATATAGACACAGGAAAAAAAATTCCTTTTTTGTTTATTTTGAGACAGGGTCTCATTATGTAGCCCTGGCTGGTCTGGAACTTGCTATGTAGAACATATTGGCCTTAGACTCACAGAGATCCTGTCTCTGTCTCTGGGATGCTGGGATTAAAGATCTGTGCCATCATGCCCTGCCGGAAAGTCACTCATTTGCGATGTGGCTAGCTGCGATGTCAGGGCTGATCTTGAGCTTGGAGCTCCAACCTCCTTCCTCCACCCCTGAGTGCTAAGATCACACCCAGGTGTGTCACCACACACTCACACAGCTGCCACAGTGTTCTACAGGAACTGAGCCACTGAGGAAACGTCCATCTTAGAGAATGACTAGAAGATGACTTGGTGGAGTCTGGACATTTTCCATAGCCTGTTTGGTAACAACAGGAGCCTTCCTGTCACCACGCCAGTACACGGATTTTATGTAGCTCCCTATTTCTTCCCAGTTGGTTTGCTGAAGCCAGGGCATAATGCAGGACCACACTTTGTGTTTGACCCTGCAGGACCTCATGCCCATGCCCACGCCCACACCGCGCACACCACGCACAACGCACAGGTGCTTCGCCACTGAGCTCCAGCTGGGCCAGGCCTCTTGGCATTGAGGACAGCTCCGCCCTCATTTTGGTTGAGCTACCCTGATGAAATTCCTCCTTCCAGGTCCTTCTCTGGCTTCTCCTAGAATCAAGCTTCCAAATGCTCCGCTGTCCCTGCATATCTATGGCTAGCTAGGAAGGACCTAAGTGACCAAGTTAAGCCTTAAGAGCAAGGAGTCCTTGCAGGTGGGGCTTTCGGAAGGGTTACAGCCAGATAGAAGGTATGACCTGCAAGCCAACCAGCGTTTCCTGAACATGGGACTCCTGAAGGACTTTGGGAAAAAGCAGGTTGGTTAGGCATTGTGGTGCACACCTGTAAAGCCAGCTCTTGGGAGGCTGAGGCAGGAGGCTCATCATGAATGCAAGATCAACCAGGGCTACAAAAGTGCTACCCTACCTGGCCATGGTGTTGTGTGCCTTTAATCCCAGCACTCAGGAGGCAGAGGCAGGAAGGCAGATCTCTGAGAGTTTGAGGCCAGCCTGGTCTACAGAGTGAGTCCAGGACAGCCAGGGCTCTGTAACACAGAGAAACCCCGTCCCAGTGCTGTATAAACTAGACATGGTGGCATACACCTGTCATTGTAACACTTGGGCTAGGAGGCAGGAAGATCAGAAATTTAAGGTCCTCAGCTCCATAGCAAGTTTGAGGCCAGCCTGGGCTACATGAGATCTTGTCTCAAAATATTAATTAAAAACAAAGCAGGTCAGGTGCAGTGATAGCCTGCAGTCAGCTGGCCCTTGGGTCACACTGCAGAAGCTCAGGACAATTACCTCTACAGCGGGAGAAAGGGAGAGGAAGGCAGCAGCCCCCTTGTGGGGAGCAGGCTCTTCTCTGGTTATTGCCAGAATAACGTGGGCGTGGTCGGCATCAGAAGGTCACCGACGCTGTCATTGTCTTCTGGTCTCCAGGGACATTCCAGGCAGTCAGCTGTTTATTGCAACATGGGGGAATGCTCTCCATAGCTTGTAAGATTAATGCCCCTAAACCCAGAGAGTCTCAGCCAGGACATATTCGATGGCAGGCATGAGTGGGGTGGTGGCCTCAGATGTCTTCCCCTGAGCGCCATCCCCATGCTTTGGCCTCAGGGCCCCCTGAGCGCCTGGGCCGGAGGCATTGAAGTGGGAGAGGAAGGAAGCGGGATGCAGAGGAGGCCAAGGCTGTCGCCTCCCAGCCCCGAGAGGGGCCTCGAGTAAACAGGAAGGCCTGGCGGCTCCACGATGGAGTGTTTAGAGGGCTGGGGGCCAGGAGCCCTTCTGAATATGCGCAGACGGTGAACACAGGGTTTCCTTGCTGGAGAAGTGCGCCCACAGAGCTTTCTTTCCCCAGGTCACAGAGCAGCGGCACTGTTCCCCTCCTGCTGGAGTCAAAGTCCTCTCTCAGTTTCCCCACTACAAACTCAGAACACATAATTCAGAGGTCCTTGAAGTCCTGCTCCGGAGCCCCCAGCCTCCTGGATGGCCCTATCGAGGGTTTTTTTTTTTTTTTTCGAGACAGGGTCTCTCTGTGTAACAGCTCTGGCTGTACTACACTCACTTTGTAGACCAGGCTGGCCTCAAACTCACAGAGATCCGCCTGCCCCTGCCTCCGGAGTGCTGGGATTAAAGGCGTGTGCCACCACACCCGGCCCTATCGATTTTTTAATATACATATGAAGGAATTTTTTTTTCATGTATATTTAAACTGCTTAGAAGTGTCAGGAGAATTAAGAAAATTAGGGATTCAGTAAGAATCCAATCTTTTTTGGTTTTGGGGTTTTTTTTGTTGTGTTTTTTGTTTTTTGTATTTTGAGATATGATTTCTCTGTGTAGCTCTGGCTGTCCTGGAACTCACTCTGTAAACCAGGTTGGCCTTAAACTCAGAGATCTTTTTGCCTCAAGTGCTGGGATTGAAGGCCTGTGCCACCATGCCCAGCAGAATCCTTCTTGATTTTTTCTGAGACAAGTTTCTTCCTATGTAGCCCATGCTGGCCTGGAACTCAAAATTCTTCTGAGTGCTGGGATTACTGGCCCACTGGTACTTCAGATCTTGGGGTACAGATTGCCACAGTAAGGTCCATGTGGCTCCTGCTGTGGGGAACAGAAGGTCACTCTATTCGAATGCAGGGGAGCCTGACCCCTGAGACCCAGCTGGGGAAGTTCTTTCTCCAGGGGACTCTGTCCCTAGGCTCACATGCCTCCACATATGAGAGAGACACACATTCTGGGGTCTCAGTCTATCCACTTAGGAGACCTGGCATCATGCAAGCAGGTAACAAGGCCCAACATGTGTTCCTCTGGTGTGTGTGGTGTGTCTGCTATTCCCAGCACCCCATCAGGGTGTTCACAACCACCCATAACTCCATCTCCAGGAGATCCCATGCTCCTGGCTTCCTTGGTACCACATGCACAAGCACATACCCACATGCAGACACACACACGCCTACACATAATTAAAAATAATACAAATTGAGCTGCGTGATGGTGGCACACACCTTTAATCCTAGCGCTTGGGAGGCTGAGGTAGGCGGATCTTTGAGTTTGAGGCCAGGCTGCCTCAAACTCAAAGAGTTTGAGCTCCAGGACAGCCAGGGCCACACAGAGGAACAAAACAAAGAAAAAGAACAAAATTGGGGGGACTGGAGAGATGGCTCAGTGGTTAAGAGCACTAGCTAGTGCTCTTCCAAAGGTCCTGAGTTCAATTCCCAGCAACCACATGGTGGCTTACAGCCATCCACAATGTGATCTGATGCCCTCTTCTGGATGCAGGTGTACATGCAGATAGAGCAACTCATATACATTAAATAAATAAATAAATCTTAAAAAAAAACAACCAAAATATGGAAAATCTGTTTAAAAAAAAAGAACAAAACCACACAGCCCTTGACCTCAGAAAACTTCTGTCCTTGATGGGAAAGGACAACGTGTGTGTGTGTGTGGGGGGGGGGTTGCCCATGTGTCTATCTGTGTACCCCAGGTGTGCCTGAGGAAACCAGAAGAGGGCATTGGATCCCCTGGAACTGGAGCGACAGATAGTTGTGAGCTGTCCTGTAGGTGATGGGTCCTCTGGATGAGAAGTTATTGTTTTTAAAGGCTGGGACATCAGGAGAGGCCATTTTAAAAGGAATGGTCAGGGGCTGGAGAGATGGCTTGGTGGTTAAGAGAACTGACTGGCAGAGGACCCGAGTTCAATCCTTAGCACTCACACAGTGGCTCACAAACATTTGTAACTCCAGTTCCAGGGGATCCAACGCCTCTTCTCCCCTCCTTGGGCACTGCACACGTGTGATACATATTCACACACACAGGTACACACACACATAAAAATTCAGTGTTAGGGAGCTGGAGCCACTGTCGCTGGACCCAGACCACGCTGCTGTGCACCCGACCCTCCCTCCTTCTTCGTGCTTGAGCGGGTCCCAAAGGATTCAAAGTCCAAGATGGCAACCCTCAAGGACCAGTTGATTGTGAATCTTCTTAAGGAAGAACAGGCCTCCCAGAACAAGATTACGGTTGTTGGGGTGGGTGCTGTTGGCATGGCTTGTGCCATCAGTATCTTAATGAAGGACTTGACAGATGAGCTTGCCCTTGTTGATGTCATGGAGGACAAGCTGAAGGGTGAGATGATGGATCTCCAGCATGGCAGCCTTTTCCTTAGAACACCAAAAGTCGTCTCAGGCAAAGACTATAGTGTGACTGCAAACTCCAAGCTGGTCATTATCACAGCGGGGGCCCGTCAGCAGGAGGGAGAAAGCCGGCTCAATCTGGTCCAGCGGAACATGAACATTTTCAAGTTCATCATTCCCAACATTGTAAAGTACAGTCCAAACTGCAAGCTGCTTATTGTTTCAAACCCAGTGGATATCTTGACCTATGTGGCTTGGAAAATAAGTGGTTTCCCCAAAAACCAGGTTATTGGAAGTGGTTGCAATCTGGATTCAGCTCCGTTCTGTTACCTGATGGGAGAAAGGCTCGGAGTTCACCCCCAAAGCTGTCATGGATGGGTCCTAGGGGAGCATGGAGACTCCAGTGTGCCAGTGGCGTGAATGTTGCTGGCGTCTCCCTGAAGAATCTGAACCCAGATATGGGCAGTGATGTAGACAAGGAACAGTGGAAGGAGGTTCACAAGCAGGTGGTTGACAGCGCCTATGAGGTAATCAAACTGAAAGGTTATGCATCCTGGGCCATTGGCCTCTCTGTGGCAGACTTGGCCGAGAGAAGAACATGATGAAGAATTTAAGGTGGGTGCATCCCATTTCCACCATGATTAAGGGTCTCTATGGAATCAACAATGATGTCTTCCTCAGTGTCCCTTGT
>CAJQZJ010031933.1:1843779-1861596 GCA_907164525.1 Lophiomys imhausi | reverse complement strand
AGGGTCTCTATGGAATCAACAATGATGTCTTCCTCAGTGTCCCTTGTGTCCTGGGACAGAATGGGATCTCAGATGTTGTGAAGGTGAACCTGACTCCTGAAGAGGAGGCCCGCCTGAAGAAGAGTGCAGACATGTTCTGGGGGATCCAGAAAGAGCTGCAGTTCTGAAGACCCCCAATGACCAAGCTCTTCACTGTCCAGGCTGCAGCAGAGTATCTGTGGAGACCACACGCTGTCTCTTCATCTGAGCTGTGGTTGGTGTAGTTGTGTTATGGTAGCCGGTGGAGAACCTCAGTTCCCACAGCTCTACCCTGATGCCAAGTGGTACTTGTGTAGTGGTAACCTGGTTAGTGTGTCAGCCCCACTGTCTCCGGGACACACACGGCCAATTGTGTGCAGGCTTCAGTTATGCTGGAATCCTGCTGTGTCACTACTGCTGCGCACTGTCACCAAACATGCCTAGGCCAACGAGTTCCCAACTAGTCATAACCTGGCTCCAGTGTGTAAGTCCATTGCGCATATCTTGTGCACGGCAGGATATTGTTTTGTGTATTATATGTGTCTGTAGTGTACATTGCAATATTATATAAACGTGAGATCTGCATATGGATGATGCAATCAACTACCCAAGTGTCATGCCAATGAAAACACCAAATAAACCTTGGAACAGTGAAAAAAAAAATTCAGTGTTAGAAGGGATGGTCAAAGGAAGCCTTGGTGCCCATGGAGAGGGGAAAAAACCTTGTGGTCCCTAGAGGCAGAGAGAGTAGAAACATCATGCCCTGAGGTCAGCATGTTCAAGAAACCCTGGTACCAGTGTCACTGAGGTGACATGTACAAGGAGCAGGGAGAAGAGTGAGAGGCCAAAGAGGGGGAAGGGTGCTCATCAGCGTGAGAAGTCTTGGTTGCTGTGGACGGTCCCAGGCAGAGCAAGGAAAGTACTGGGCTCCTCTTGGACAGGTTTCCTGCCCAGAGCAGAGAAAGGGCGACGAAGAAGGAAGCAGAACTCGGCGAAGAGATGACCTTCATGTCCCTAGGTGAGGCCTGCTAGAGCTTGGATGGAGTGACAGTCTGAGGGTTGTAAGTGACAAGAGAGACTGAGGCAGGGCAGCTGATGAGACGGACGACTAGACTAGAGCCCTGCCGAGGTGTAGGCAGTCCGAGACATCCTGGAGCCCTGAGCTGGGGAGAGTCCTGTGGGGAGGGTGGAGGGTCCACCAGGCATGGAAAGCTCTTTGTGTGGTCAGTGCCACAGGGAACAGAAGTTTCCCAGTTCTGAACTGGAGTAGAATTCAAAACAGTCCCTGGAGATGCTGAGAAAGTACCGGTCTGCCCGATTGATGTGATTTGGGTTTGTTTTTTTAAATAAAGCCTCCCGTAGCCCAGGATAACTTGGTACTCTTTGTATAGTCGAGAATGAACTTGAACTCCTGATTCTCCTGTCTCAACCTGCTCGAGTGCTGGGGTTACAAGTGTGTACTTCCTCAAATCGGTACTCTATCAACTGAGCTGTACCCCCATATCCTTTTAGAAACTTTTATGTGTGTGTGAATGTGTGTATGTGTGTGTGTGTGTGTGTGTGTGTGTGTGTGTGTGAATACCATGCCATATGAACATCAGAGGACAGCTTGTCAGAGATCTTTATCCCCTCCACCATGTAGATTCTGAGAGTTAAAGCCAAGGCCAAGTCATCAGGCTTGGTTGCAAGTGTCTTTAGCCCTGTGCTCTCTAATTCGGCTTTTCTTTCTCTTTTTAAAAATTATTTGGTTTGGGCTGGAGAGGTGGCTCAGAGGTTAAGAGCACTGGCTGTTCTTCCCAAGGTCCTGAGTTCAATTCCCAGCAACCACGTGGTGGCTCGCAGCCATCTACATTGAGATCTGCCTGGGCATATATGTAGAGCAAATACTGTGTACGTAATAAATAAATTAATGCTTTAAAAAAATTATTTGGTTTTATTTTATATGACGTTTTTGCCTGTGTGTGTATATATACATACCACGTGTGTGCCAGGTGCCCAGGGAAACCAGAAAAAGGTGTCAGTCCCTAGATCTGGAGTTACAGGTATGGTGAGCCACTGTGAACCAAACCAGGGCCATCTGCAAGAGTAGGAAGTGCTCTTAGCTGCTGAGTCCTCTCTCTGCCCTGGCTTGGCTTTTTTTGTTTTTTGTTTTTTGGTTTTTTGGTTTTTCGAGACAGGGTTTCTTTGTGTAACAGCTCTGGCTGTCCTGGACTCACTTTGTGGACCAGGCTGGCCTCGAAGAACTCACAGAGATCCGCCTGCCTCTACCTCCCAAGTGCTGGGATTAAAGGCATGCACCACCACCGCCCGGCTTGGCTTGGCTTTTTGAGACAATATGCAGACTAGGCTAACCCTGAACTCATGGAGGACCACCTCTGTGTCTCAAGTGCTAGCTATGACCGCAGGCCTGTGCCACCGAGCCCAGCTGAGGGTCTGTACTTGCAACTAGTTCCTAGAAGAGACCTAAACCTCACCCCTTAGACTAGGAAGAATCTGCCACACTATGTTTCATGGTCAAGACCCATTGGTGGGCACCAAAGTCCCAGTGGCTTGTGGTCAGAACTGAGGGGAAATGGCACAAGATGCCTGTTATTTGAGGAAATTGCAGAAACAGAGCACAGCCAAATTCATAGAAGTCTGCCCCCTCCTTACCTAAGCCCAGGTCTCCCAGGTGACTTGTCCCTGGGCTAGGACATGGTGTCAATGGTCACCAAGGTCTGAGAAAACCTAATTTGGAAGTAAGAGTGAACAGAAAAGGAAAGAGTGCAAAGGTCAAGCAGGGGAGAGGGGACGGTGGAAAGGGACTAGTGACAGATAAGGTGATGTGGAATGCAGCAAGGAAACTAGAACAGAAGTTTCGAGAAACAAGGGAACACCGACAGGTCCAACCCTACACAACCTCTGCCTCACTCCGGTTCAGTGGCCTTGCACATCCCAGTCTTTCTTCCATGCTAAAAATGAGGATGGACTGTGAAGAGGCATTGTCTGCTGGGCCAGGTAAGCTCATGAGTGACGGAACCCTCCCACTCTTGAATCCTCACGAACTAGCTGGCTGGCTCTCCACTGCACAGGCATTGAGGCTCCAGAGAGTCAAAATGCCTTCCCTTAGACTCCCTGGCTAGCATGGGGCAGAGTGGGGTACCCAGACTCTTCCTGGCCTAGCGTTCCCATCTCCTTGCCTGAGTGGATCTGGCTTTGCTGTTACTAACATCCCCTGGCTGCAGGCCGGTACTGGAGACTCACAGCCGGCCGCCTTGGGGTCCTCAGGGGCCGCCTGACATTCCTTTGGTGGCTGGGGGCCAAGGTAGACGTGCTTCATCTTTTCCTGTTGCTCAGGCCTTCCCGGCCCCACCAGGAGGAGGATGGAGCCCACTGTGGGGGCCAGACACAGGGCCTGGCCAGGGGCCATGTCTCTCCTGGAGCGTGCACAGGAGGTACCCGAGAACATCTGCATTGGCATTAGGGCATCTGCAAGAAACAGACAGCAGGCTCCTAAGGGGCAGCTTTAAGAGACCGTGGTGAGGGGTGTATTTACACAGGTGTGGTCAGTGTGCTTGGAACTATCACCCTGTGTAGATGAGTGCTTGGCCTGACAGGTGAGGAGAGGGACTCAGTTCCTGGGCAGTATTGGATAGGCCTTGGCTGGATTGTGGTCCTCAGGGAGAGACCCCTGATGTAGGGTCAGTCTTTTGGGGACTAAGTAAAAGGATGTATTCTTCTTTCTTGCCCTTGCCTATTCTTTGGGGTCAGGGGAGTGGGAAAGCGTATGTATCTCCCAGGTGGAGACAGCACACTGGAACTGAACCACAGCTTGCTCAGGTCTGTCCCTTATTTCTGTGATCACTGAACCTCTGGGGACAGAACAACCAGCTTTTGGGACCATCTTCTCTATGCCTCAGTTTCCCCATTCCCACAACCCCCAGTCCCATCTTGGCTTCCAGTGCATTTTTCAACAAATATATCTTGCTGTGTGTAGTTGTGCACATCTGGAATCCCAGCACTTAGGAATCTGAGGCAGGGGGATTGCAATTTGAAAGGCAGCCTTCTCAATCCTCCTAGAAAAAGAAGCATACCTCAAGAAATAAAGTCTCTTGCCTCTGAAGGGACAAAGCAGCAGAGATCATCAAAGTCCCTGGGACTTTTAGTGATGTACACTGGACTTTGAGGTACCACCCACACTGTGAATTGGCAGGGATGGCCTCTATGCTCAAAGCTTCCAAGACAGTGATCCCACACCCTTGATTCCCTTCGGAGGTCCCTGCTCAGGGCCCCCTAAAGTCTACTGGTAAGGCTTTCTCTCCCTGGTTCTTGTCTTTTTTATTTTTTATTTTATATTATTATTTTGGTTTTTTGAGACAAGGTTTCTCTGGGTATCTATCCATGGCTGTCCTGGAGTCACTTTGTAGACCATTCTGGCCTCAAACTCAGAGATCCTGCCTCTGCCTCCCGAGTGCTGGGATTAAAGGTGTAGGCCACCACGCCCAGCTCTTTTATAATTTTTAAGTTACGTTTTCTTTCTTGACTTACTGTGTTTTTATATGTATATGTGTGTGGACACACATGGGCCATGGCTCATGTGGAGTTCAGAGGACAGTTCTGGGGAATCAGTTCTCTTCTTTCTCCATGTAGGACTCAGGGATCAAACTCAAGCAGTTTTATTCCTTGAGTCATTTTATTGGCCCCTCTTTCTTTTTATTTCCTTTCTGATTTGAGACAGGGTCTTGCTATAAAGCCCTGAGCAGTCCAGACCTTGTCATATAGATCAGACTGACCTTGAATTTGTGCTCATCCTCCTGCTTCTGCCTGTGAAAAGCTGGGATTATAGATGAGTCCCATTAGCTGCCACTCCTCCACAGATCCCTCCTTGTATCAGCCTCCGTTTTCTGGAGAATGCATAGGTCTTTGTTTATGATCTGAAAGGGGATGGGTTGGGCTGCACCCCTTGTCCTTGGGAACCAGGAGTGGTCGTACACACCTTTAATCCCAGCATTTAAGAGGAAGAAGCAGGTAGATCTCTATGAGTTTGAGGCCAGCCTGGCCTTCATAACTAGTTCTAAGCCTGCCAACACCTCACAGTGAGACCTTGTTTCAAAAACTAAAAAATAAAACAGGGCTAAGAAGTCACCAAGCTTAGGCTAAGGCATGGAAGTGGGAAGTACCTGGATTACCCCGGCACAACAGGGTCTGTGGCAAGAATAAGGAGCGGCAGACTAGCTCATCTCTGGAAGGTCCTGGAACACAAGGATTTTGTCCTGGGGTTCCAGAGGATGCCCTGGATGTCGCCTCACCCTGTGATTCTCACAGTCTTTGTACAGCTGCCCGCTCTGTCCACTCCACTCAGGTGGACCAGCAGGCATGGAGCCAGGTTGAGGTCAATCAGCCCTGAGGTGTCTCCTCTGCACATTCTTTATCAAGTCGGCCTCCCCCACCTGTGTAAAACAAAACCTGAAAGAGCAGCCTTCTAGTCCGTGGTGACAATTTGATACTGATAAGGTGAACGCCCAGGGTGGGCCCTGGTGTAGAGCGTAGTCCCGGGGCTGGGCTGACTGCTCCCAAAACAGATTCTGTTAGGCCCTGTAGAGAGACACTTCACAGCCTCGCTACCACCACCCCATTCTGCCCTCTGGAGTCCTCCTGGCGTCTATCTGCCCCCTCCAAGGCTGAAGGGAAGGGCAGATCCTGCCATCCCCAAGAGGTCTGGTGAGGTTAGGTCTCCCATGCTGACCTTCCTCCAGACTGCCTTCAGGAACCACACCCACCCTCCCTGTCTCATGTCAGCCCCTGCAGAGACAAACTGCTGGCCTGGTTAGTCACTCAGGCACAAAAGACTGGAGGGCACCCAGAGGCCAGGACTAAAACCCCAGGCCAATGTCTCCTTTCAGAGAATGTGCTTCTCAACCTTCTTCCTTCTCTAGCCTAGTGACTCCTACTGGCCCCAGGGATAAAGTCCCTGGGTTCAGGGCCTCCCAGAGGCGGGCTTCTTAACCTCTCCTATTGCTCCAGAATGATCCAAGCATCATCCTACGTGAGTGCTGTAGCCTACATTTGGTCCTTTCTTGGCCTCCTTTGCTTGCTCCATCTGGACTCCCCCAGTCTCCTACACTTCTCCAGGCAGCTTAGGTTTTCTTACCCAAGCTTTCCTGGACTTGACCCTAAGCGTAACTTGGCAAGACGGTATGCACACATTATGTGTTTACTAGTTGCAGACCGAGCATGGGCCTTTCTGAGATTATCACCTCAGCTGAGGGCTGGAGTATGGATCAGCAAGCAGCTCCTGCAGGCCTAGCCCAGGGCTCAGTGGTGTAGCTGGCATCTATCTAGTCCTCAGGAATTTCCCAAGAGCCTGGGGACATAGCTGTACCCTGCGTGACAAACAGGGTACAGTCCTCAGGTAACTGACCCTGAGGACTCAGCCCCATGTCTTAGCTGCAAATAAGCAAAGCAGGTCCAAACACAGGGCCATTAGACTTCAGAAATGTCATGAAAGTCTGTGCCTGTCTCCCTCCTTTGAGACGGGATATCATTATGCATACCCAGGCTGGCCCCCAATTCACAGCCCTCTTGCCCTAGCCTGCAGGGGGTGGGAATTACAGGTGTGTGCCACCAGTCAGCTGTGTTTTTTCCCTGCCTTTGGGGTTGTGTGGGCCCTAACCATCTCTGTGGCCTTCTCTGTGCCCAGTCAGTACAGCTTCAGCTACACTACTCTGCTAACCTGGGAAAGAGTCTTCTTCATGTTGGGCCTCAGTTTCCCTGTCTATAATACAAGGGGTACAACCAAGAGCAAGGTTTCTGTAAGTCTGTGTTGACGCTGTCAGGGACCAGCTAGAATCCTCAGCACCATCATCTTTCCCCTAAGGCTATCTCAACCCATCATTTGTTTCCTCGTCTGTAGAGTGGACCCTGAGTTACTGGGGCTTCAGCAGACCTTGTCCCCCTGTAAGAGTCCCAGATGTGCCCTCACCAGCTAGCCTTGGCAAGGGTAGATGGAGGGTAGGGTGAATGGGGGAGGTCTGCCGCCTGGGCCCTCCCATCACCCTGCCTCCCCCCATCCCCGGGTCCCCCCACCCAGCGACAAAGCCTGTGGCACTTCCTCTACTCGCCTGGCAGGCAGCCTGAGCCAGCCCCTTCTCTAAGGAAGCGCATTTCCTGCCTCTTTGGGCCGGGCTGGATGAGCTGAGCTCCCTGCCGTGACGGTCAGACCCCTGCCTCCATCTGTGTCCCGTCCCCAGGTCAGGACCGCCGACGACGGCTGCTGTCTAAAAGAGCCCAGTGTCTCCTTCCCACCATCCAGTCAGCTAGAGACCCTCGCCCTGCTGTGAGTCTCGAGCCCACTTCTCCTGACTTCTCCGCCGCCACCTCAGAAGGCTGGAGCAGGGACGTGGTCGCTCCGGCCGCCTGCTCCCTTCGGGTCCCCGTGCGAACCCACGCCGGCCCCGGCGCCCACCAGCAGCCCTGCCTCTGGATACCGGATAAGGCCCAGCGCACAGACTCCCTGGTGGACAGCATGGACCGTGGCAAGCTCCCTGTGGCCATTACCCTGCTGCTGGCCATCTACAGCTTCATGCCCGCAAGTAAGTGCCCAGCGCCCTGAGTAGGGACACAGCCCAGGCTAGGCCCTGGGTGTTCCAGGTCTTAGTCCTGTGTCCTGAGTTCATAGCTGATGAGGCCACCTCCAAGGTATTAGGAGGTAGGAATGAGATCACCAACGATTTCAGTTTAGTGGGGACTAAAAGATTTCACAGGATGCCAAACTTAAGCATTAAAAGTCTGGAGAGACATGGGATAAGCTATTTACTTTAGCCCTGGAACCTGCCTGACTGTTACCCTTCCTGCGAAGTTCAGCTCTCAAAGGCCAGGAGCTGGAATGCTGTGTGTCACTGGGAGTATTCCCTCCCTTCTCTGAGCCTTGAGTTTCCCATTTGAGGAAGTTCAGGAAGGAGGGCACAGGAGAAATTTAGGCTCTGGGTCCAACTTTGACCTCCTTTCCTGTGTTTCCTGGGTGATCTTGGGGAATGACCCTGAGGTCTCTGAGCCAGAGGGTGCTATAGTAAAGGTTGGCAGTTCCATCATTTGTCCGAAGAGTTTCTCTTGTTATTAGCTTCAGGTTCTCCCGCTTTCTCCGGGCTTTGCCTGCTCCTGGAACCCCACTGAACCCACAAAGGCCACGTGCTTTGCCCTGCCTCTGTTCCCCTTTTCAAGAATGGTGTCACAGGCTTGGGGGTTCTGTGGGTTTTCTCAGCCAGGATGAGTATTGAAAGTGACCTGAGGAGGCCTGGTGAGGAGCCTGGACCTCAAGTCAGTCCTACTCACAGTGGGTCTCAGTGGGGCCTGTTCCTCAGCCACCCTCCTTGTGGGTACCTGCCTGCCCACCTGCAGATTCAGTGGCTTGTTCGAGGGTTAGGGTGGACTGCCAGGAGGCAGGAGTGTGGGGAGGAGATGGGACCACCTAGGCATCTTAAAGTATGTAATTGATGGGAAATCTCTTGTCACCACTTTACTGGTCAACCAGAAATTGAGTCTCAGAGGCACTGAGTGACTTAGCAGGGATTTGACTCAAGGCCTGTGGCCCTTGACCCCAAGAACCCTTATTCTGACCACACGTGACCCTGCAAGATGGCTGCCACAATTAACCCATTTACCAGAAGAGAAAATGGAGGCTGTGACCCTTCAAATCCATATACTGTAATAGAGCCTGACCCGAGCCTGGGACAGGATTCCAGGCCTTCTTCCTGTGGCCTTGGGGAGACTCGCAAGACCCTTAGGGCCTGACTTGTAGGCTAGCAGGTAAGGTGTTAATGTCTAGGTAACTGTACAGATTACAGATCAGCAGATTGTGTAGTATGCTCTCAGAACTGACTTCAGGCCACTAACCCTCAGCTCTTATTTGGAAACCTGAGTTCAATGGGACACAACAGTCACCTCTCTCCCCTAAAGAGATCAGAGGTGCAGACACCCTCCTCGGTGTGGATGATGGTAAAGGATAATTAGAAAAATATTAGGAAATAATATTTGTTATAATATATAATATATATAATAATTAGGAAATAAATATTACCTGATCACACAGCTCAGTGGCAGAGCTCTCTTACCTGCCACATGTAAGGTCCTGAGTTAAAAAAAAAATTAGACACATTTACATTTACTCATGCATATATATTTACATACATACCTACATATTTTATTTTTATTTTACTTCTTGAGGAAAGGTCTCACCACGTAGCTTTGTCTGGCCAGGGCACAGAACTTAGATCCTCAGTGGATGGGGTCACAATGGAGGGTGCAAAAATGAGCCCAGTCTGCACAATGCAGCAGAATTCCCTAAAGCTAGAACTTGTAATGTTTCACCCTCACAACTCAATTTCAAAAGTCAGCCCTAAGCCGGGTGTGGTGATACACAGCTGTAATCTCAGCACGTGGGAGGCCGAGGCCGTAGAATCCACATGAGTTCCTGGCCAGCTTAGATTACATAGCGAGTTCAAGACCAGCCTGGACTACATAGTAAGATTCTGTCTTTAAAAAAAAAAAAAAAAGTCAATCCTAGAGCGTTACCTGTCAACTCTGTAAGGACATGTGGCCCATAGGTACCTGTAAGAAACCTGGTGACTGGATTCCACCCAAATGTCCATCAGCCGGGGTCTCATTGAAGATGCCGTGATGTCTCCGAATGCCATCCAGCCGCTGCCACGGAACCAGTGGATCCATTCACCACGCACGACACACAGATGTATAGAGCACATCACATGGTTAGGACCCTAAACAACAATCCATTTCTGCTTATGAAACAGCAAAGATGCGGTTTTGCACAGAGAAAATTCTGGAAGGATGTGCACTCAGTGTGACTGTTCTCCAGTGTGGGGTTTTCTCTAGACTCTAGAGTCTAGAGGGCTTCCTAAGACAAATTCTTCTGTCGCGAATTTATTTGTTTTTTTTTGCCTCGTGTGTATGGTTGTTTTGCCTGCATGTATGTCTGTGTGCCCAGGGAGGTACAGACAGTTGTGAGCCTCCAAGTTGATGGCAGGGATTGAGCCTGGGTCCTCTGGAAGAGCAATGAGTGCCCTTAACCACTGAGCCACCTCTCCAGCCCTGGAATTCCTTTAAAGAACATGCATGTGGAGATTCTTAAAGAGCCTGTTAACCATGTGTTTGCTCCTTAAAGAAACAGATGAGTGAGGGATGCTGGGATAGAGGGCAGAGCTCGGTGGCAAAGCCATGCTTAGCAGGCATGAGGCTCTGCCCAAAAGAGAGCAAAGGGCAGGGGAGGAGAGGGAAGGGGAGGGGAGGCATGGTGGGCACACCTATAATACCAGCACGCAAGAGGTAGAGGCAGGATCAGATATTTGAGTTCACGTCGAGATCAAGGCCAGGCTGGACTAGATAAAGACCTGTCTCAAGAGAACAAGAAGAAAGAGAGAGGGGCAAGGGAATGGAGTGGGAGAGAAAAAGAGTGAAGGGGAGGGGGAATGATTTTTAAAATCTTGGGTCCATGGGTCGAGAAAATGGCTCAGCGGGTAAAGATGTGCTGCCAAGGCTGACTAGAGTTTCAACCTCAGAATCTACATGACGGGAAGAGAGAGCTACATGCTACAGTGGACACACACACAGACACACAGGGACACGCACGGACACGCACAGACACGCACGGACACATGCGGACACACCCCCCTCCCGATTAAGGCTGGAATATCAGTGGCAGAACATTTTTCTAGAATATTCCAGGTTCAGTCCTCTGCACTGCAGGCAAACACTCCCAGGTGTGTGAGCCTCTGTAAACTGCCTTCTAGGTTTTAAAAGGTATTCTGCTCCTGCAGATGAACACGTGAGAGCCGTGTGGGCTCTTCTTAAGTGCCGTGTTATTTCCATGTCATCATTTGGACTCTCTAACTCTTGGCAGTCCTGGACTACCCTGTCCCATCTGTGGGCCATCATTTGAACACTAAGTCCCTTGATGACTGTTTAAGTGGTTTCCCTTTTCTTCCAGTTTGGTGCATGTACCATTCCCCGTGTTTTGGCTTATTTCATTTGGAAGCTTCTGGCAGTGTGGTGTGAGCCTGGTGACTGGAGTTAGGCACCGGGGTTGAGTGGTGTTTCCAAACTTTAGGTGGTCATTTGCCTGAGGCTGGAGCAGAGTGTGACCTGGACCTCCGTACGGCTGGACACGTGGGTGGAAATCTGGGACTTGATGCCGAAGGGGCTGATGGCACATGGCAGAGATCACATCCATGGTTTCAAGGCTGTATGGCAGAAGCTTCCCAGAAGGAAAAGGGGATGAGGCAAGAACTGCATTTGCCAGGACAGTGGATCCCTGGGATCTGTGGGGGCATGAGCACTGAGATTCCCCCTCCACACCCGAGTTCAGCTTACACACATTACAACCACCTGTAACTCTAGTTCCCAGGAATCCCGTGCCCCCGGCCACCACAGCCACCTGCACACATGCACGCAGTGCACATATAAACTCATGTAGGCACATACACATGAATAATAAAATGAATCTTAAATATTAAAAGAAAAAAATATTCTCTCTCATCTCAGCCAGAGAGACAAAGATGCTGAGGCAGAGGGACAGAGTACTTGCGATGTGTCACATCTGGGCCAGTGCTGGGGCCTTGGAGGACGAGCCAGCTCCATGTGCTCCAGGACCTTCAGGCAGATCTGGGTAAGAGGGAGGTGATCTCCTCTCTGTGCCCTTGGTGTGTCAGGCCCAGTGAATGGTTGAGGATGTTCAAGTTCTCAGTTAGGCGTCAGGTCCTGATTCCCACCCTAAGCTGTCTGCTCCTAACCCAGCTTCTTCTCTGGGCCCTTCGGTGGCAGGCTAGGCACGGGAGACTTAGAAAGCTGGAGGCCCGATTCTGTGCCCCACCTCTGCCTCCAGATTAGGCTTTGGCTAGGAGTCTTGCAAGTTGGGAGCAGGGGCGCTCATTCCAGAGTAAACTGGATTTAACACGGGTGCATAAGTACAATGATAAGTATGTCAGCTGACACTTAGGGGACAACGGCGCTGCTCTAGGCTGTAATCCCTCTGTTACGCTGTGGTCTAGGAGATAAGAGAAATTGCTAAGTAACACCAACTAGGGTGGATAGCCAGGGCCTCAAACCTTGGACCAGCCATTTCCATGAGCTCAGGGGAGAGACAAGCATCTTCCTGCCGCTTGATCCACACATTTCCGGGACTTGGCCCCTTACATATCCCAGCCCTGCAAGGGCCTCCCTCTTAGAGGGGACCCTGGGACGCTGCCTTTACTGTCAGTGTCCTGCCTTCTTACCTTTATCCTGGATTGAACCTCAGGACATTTCTCAGACCCCAGAGAGAAACTGAGTCCCAGAACAGTAGGAGAATATGACAGCAAGTTAAAGATAAGCCTTTAATATGTGTTCTGGCCCACCCCAGCCCAGACAAATGACAGGGACACGACGAACAGGCCTGGGTGCAGACACGACGAACAGGCCTGGGTGCAGACACGACGAACAGGCCTGGGTGCAGACACGACGAACAGGCCTGGGTGCAGACACTCAGAAGAAGCTAAACAGCTGCAGCCAGGGGTGGGTGCACTTGGGAGTCAGAGGCAGGAGAATCAGGAATTCAAAATAAATGCCAGATACATAGCAAATTTTAGAGAAGCCTGGGCTATAGGAAATCTTGTCTCAAAAAAACCACCCAACATCACAGAGATGGCTCAGGGTTAAGAGCATTCAGAAGACATAGGTTGGGTACCCAGAATCCACATCACATAGCTCACAACTGTCCGTAACTCCAGCTCTAGGGGATCCGATGCAGGTACCTGTACACACACAGATAATAATTAAATGAATCTTTAAAAGAGAAAACCAGAGGTTGGAGAGATGGCTCAGTGGTTAAGAACACTTGTTCTTGCAGAGGACCCAGGTTCTGTTCCCAGCACCCAGATGGTGACTCACAACCATCTGTGACTCCAGGTCCAGGGGATCTGACTCCCCTCCTCTGACCTCTGAGAGCAATGGGCATGGTTGTGGTACACACACACACACACACACACACACACACACACACACACTCACATATAAAACACTCATACAGAGAAAAATAAATAAATCTTAAAAAAAAAGAAAACCAGCCGGGCGGTGGTGGCGCACGCCTTTAATCCCAGCACTTGGGAGGCAGAGGCAGGTGGATCTTTGCGAGTTCGAGGCCAGCCTGGTCTACAAAGCGAGTCCAGGACAGCCAGAGCTGTTAAACAGAGAAACCCTGTCTCGAAAAACCAAAAAAAAAAAAAAAAAGAAAACCAACGCAGGCCAGGCATGGTAGAAGACACCTCTAACACCATCACTCATGAGGCAGAGGTGGGAGATGGGATCTCTGTGAGACTGATCAGCCTGGGTTACAGAGAATGAGACTCTGTCTTTTTTTTTTTTCAAAGACAGAGTTCTTCCGTGTAGCCCTGGCTGTCCTGGAGTTTGGTCTGTAGATCAGGCTGGCCTCAAACTCAGAGATCTGCCTGCCTCTGCCTCCCGAGCGCTGGGATTAAAGGTGTGCGGCACTACCTGGGTAAGACCTGTCATAAAATTTTAAAAACAAGGCTGGGGCAATGATTGTTCTGCTATTAAAGTGTTTGCTATGCAAGCATTGAGGACCTGAATTCAATGCCCAGAACTCATACAATAATAATAATAATTTATAATAATTATTATTATGATTATTAAATAATAACAACAACTGGGTATGGTACTGGGTACATGCAATCTCAGCGCTAATGAGGAGGAGACAGGAGGATCCGTGAGGTTCACTAGCTAGTCAGCTGAGCCAGTGAGCTCCAGTCCAATGGAAGACCTTTTCTCAGAAAATAAGTTGTATGGTGCTGAGGAACAACCTGGGTTTAAGCTGCACACCTGCACAAGCACACATGCACACCCTCACATACTTACACCCACACATAAATCAGAAACAGCCCTAACCTATCAAAACAGACAAACACAGCCAAGTCCCTCCCACCTGAGCTCATGTGACCCTGGGACATCAGGTCCCAAGGCACCTGTCTCTTTCTCTCTTTTTTCTTTTCATTTTTTAAAAATTTGTTTGTTTTGTTTTGTTCTGCTTGAGGCATGGTTTCTATGTGTAGTTCTGGCTGGCTGGAACTCACTCTATAAACCAGGCCGGCCTGGAGCTCACACAGATCCACCTGCCTCTGCCTCCCGAGTGCTGGGTTTAAAGGTGTGCACACCACCACCACCCGCCTAGGAGGCACCAGTCTCAAGTTGGTCCGGTGGTCAATAAAAGATGGCCACCTGGGTAGGGGTGGGGGCTACACAGATGACTCAGCACTTACCAGCACTAGCTGTTCTTGTAAAGGACCCAGATTTGGTTTCCAGCACCCACATGGCAGCTTACAATTATCCATAACTCTAGTTCTTCCAGGGGATCTGACGCCATCTTCTGCCCTCTGTGGGCACTGCATGCACATGGCACACATACACAACTGCAAGTACACACATATGCACACAAAACTAAAACATATTTTTTTTTGTGACAGGGTTTCTCTGTGTATTTCTGACTATCGTGGACTCACTCTGTTAGATCAGGCTAGCCTTGAACTCACAGAGATCTGTCTGCCTCTGCCTCCCGAGTGCTGGGATTAAAGGCATGTGCCACCACGCCCGGCAATTACAGACAGTTGTGAATTGCCATGTGGGTGCTGGGATTTGAACCGGGGTCCTTTGGGAGACCAGTCAGTGCTCTTAGCCGCTGAGCCATCTCTCCAGCCCAACAAATAAATCTTAAAGGATGGCCAGCACTCTGAGAAAGGGCAAAGGCAAGCAAGGTGCATTTGGAGGAAATGTTTACCTCTGATTAGAAGGATGCAGTCGGCACAGCAGTTCCTGAGCAACTTCCATTCAGAAGCACAGTGTGCATGTGACAGCCTGGGAATGCTCACCAACTCTCTGAGAGTGGCATAGGATTTTCGACACCCTGCTGTATAGATCATAATGCCGAGGCGTGAAAAGGAGCCTGGGAGGTGCCACAATTGGGATGGAAACCTTTGGCATTTGTCAATCTCTCCATTGTTTGACCCCACTTTAGGCTCCAGTGTGTGAATTTGACTCTGTGGGTGTTGGGAAACTATGCGAAAGACACACAAGGAGGGGAACTGTCTTGCTGGGTGGCCTGGCTGGGAGATGAGACATCTATGAGGTGGTTATTGGACTCTAAAAAGAGCAGAGGGTGGCTGGGTGGGCCGTGAGGTAACTGAAGACATCTTCTGTCAGAAAGCGTCCTCCTCAGTGTCACAGACATTGGCCACTAAGTACTTTATCCATCAGAACTCACTCACATAGACATGCAAAGCACATGCCATAGTCAGAGCTAGACCCTCAGAGTTCAAGGCCAGGCGCTGTTGAGTATCTGGGTCTCCTAGGGAAATTCTTTCGTCTCCCTAACTAGCTGTGAAGTGGGCATAAGAGCACACCGCCCTCGCAAGGTCTGCTGTAAAGATCCCAGGAATCCACAGGGAACATGATGGAAGCTTCTCTGTGGTTACTGTGCCTACAAATAAGGAAAGTGAGGCCCATAGTCCTTTGCGAGCCCAGAATGAGTCCCAGAGAGGTGACCAGGCTGAGCTTTATGACCAGGCCATCGGGCTGCGGAGGGACTTGGTTTGATGACCTCCAGCAGCTATTTGGGGTAGAATGGGGGCCGGCTGTGTAAGGCCCTATGCCCGTAGGTGAGGAAGAAGGAAGAGGGGTAGGAGGATGCTCCAGACGCTCAGTCATGAGGTCAGGGTCACCACGTTCCCCAACAGTGACTTCTAGGTCCCCGGCGACGGCGCCTCCTCCGACAGTTCCCGGGAGGCCCCGGCATTTCCCTTGGTGCCAGGGGATTGTTTTCAGCTGGCCTGGTCCCGCCTTGGGCTGCTGGAGACAGGCTCAGGCGTCACACTCCCTCCTGTCTCCCCATTCTCGTCTGTGGGGTGGGGGCAACCAGTATTCGAAAAGGCCCCAAAATAAATGGGCCTCTTATCTGATCTCCCAGCCTAGCCTGTTATCTGATCATTACATAATGGCCAGGCCTGTGGCCTCTCCTGCTGGCGCTGGCTGACGGCATGGAGGAGGCGGCCTGAGGCGGCCCCAGGCAGCCCGGCAATGCCAGAGGAACTGGGGTTCCTGGAAGTCTGGGGAGGGGAGCAGGGAAAGTCCAAAGATCTGTAGGCAAGATCATGGGTCATGTCGGGAGAATAGTCGGAGACCCAGAGACCCGCAGTATGTATGTATGAGCTTGGCCTAAATATCCTGTCTGTCCAGGCCACAGCATCCCCTCCTAGGTAGGAACAAGCCCATGCTTAAGAATGGGAAGGAGTGCGGGTGGCTCAGAAGGAAAATTGACAACAGGAGAAGGTACCAACCCTTGAGTCTATTGAGGTGAGGGGAACCTCAGCGATCTGCCCTGCCTTCCCACTTTACCCCAGCCCTTAAACAGTCAACTTCCGTGGCACATGCAGGCAAGAAAATTACAGAAAGAACCACCATATGCTCCACCTCACACAGGGTTTCCAACAACCTTCAGGGCAGTGTACTTTCCTTTCCTATTGCTGTTATTCAGACTAGGAAACTAAAGCCCCAAGTGCTGAAATCATTCCCCCAAACTACACAGCTACTCAGAATTGGATGTCGGGCCTGGCTCCCAGAAACTTGCTTTGAACCAAAATACCATATTGCTCAAACACACGGATGTCTCCAGCCCACTGCAAATGGGACTGGGGCAATGTTGATAAGGTTTGGGCTCCTACAGCAGCAAGATGGAGGTGAGGGATAGTGTTGACAGGGTATGAAGCAGCCATCTCTTTCTCTGACCTCAGTGGCTTTGGGCCCAACAAACTAGCTGTGAAGGCAAAGGCAGGGAAGAAGGCTGCTCAGGCCACAGGCGCCTGGGGTTCAGGAAGAGGTAGCCTGCCCCCATCCTCAGCACTGGCGTCAGCTGGATGTGAAGCCTGGCCCTCCTCACCCATCTTTGATCTCCAAGAAAACAGGAAGTGAGCACGACAAGATGGAGACATAAACTTCCAAACAGCCTCCCCTTCTCTGTCCCTCCTCCACAGCCCCCCTTCCCCTCAGCACATTCCTTAGGACGAGGTGTAGGGGCCTCATTTCCTCTTCCTCCTCTGCTGGGTCAGGGTGAAATTCCATTCCTCTCCCTTGGGACCCATGTTTCCCCGGCCGCCCTGCAGCGGGCTGTGAGGCCTGCTTCATCACTGCCTTCAACATGGGCTGTTCCCCAGTCAGGAAATTCCCTCCTCAGAAACAGCCTCTTAGGGATGGACACCTTGAGGTCGGAAGAGGGGGAACTGTCTCCCTTCCTCAACCCCCACCTTCCTTTGGATTGAACTGGCCTCAAGACTTGAGGTCCACCATGGGCCCTGCCACTTTGGGGTCACCCTGCCATTAGTGGATAGCTGGGCACAGTGGCGCCTGCCTTTAATCCCAGCACTGGGGAGGCAGACACAGGTGATTTCTGTGAGTTCAAGGCCAGCCTCGTCTACAGAGTGAGTTCTAGGCCAGCTAGGACTACACAGTGAGACCTCATCTCAAAACAAACAAACAACACCTCTCATGAAAAAAAAAGTTAAATTTGAATTTCAGATAAACAATGAATTTTTTTGTAGTATAAGAATATAATCGTAGCCGGGCAGTGGTGGCGCACGCCTTTAATCCCAGCACTTGGGAGGCAGAGGCAGGCGGATATCTGTGAGTTCGAGGCCAGCCTGGTCTACAAAGTGAGTCTAGGACAGCCAGAGCTGTTATACAGAGAAACCCTGTCTCGAAAAACCAAAAAAA
>CAJQZJ010031933.1:1812654-1843679 GCA_907164525.1 Lophiomys imhausi | reverse complement strand
AAAAAAAAAAAAAAATAAAGAATATAATTATATATTTAAAATTATACCTTAAAATGATTCATCATGTTCATCTGAAATTCAGACTTATTCATACCCTGATTTTTTTTCCCCAACATTACACTTAGTAACACTATGACCCTGGGAGAGACTTTCTCTGACTGAGCCTCAGTTTCTCCACCCATGGAATGAATGAAATGATATTTACCATGTAGGGTAGCTATGAAGATTCCATGACTCCTTGAGCTCTGAGCTCATATCAAGTACCTAGGAAATGTTCAAAAAATGAACGTGATTGTATCCAGGCCTCGTGGTACACACCTGTAATCCCAGCATTTTGGAAGTGGGGGCTGGGAGAGCAGAAGGTCAAGATTGTCACTGGCTACACGACAAACTAAAGCCAGCCTGGGCTACATCAAACTCTGCCTCCAAATAACAACAACAATAATAACAATAGTTTCTTTTTTTTTTTTGGTTTTTTGAGACAGGCTTTCTCTGTGTAACAGCTCTGGTTGTCCTGGACTCGCTTTGTAGACCAGGCTGGCCTCGAACTCACGGAGATCCGCCTGCCTCTGCCTCCCAAGTGCTGGGATTAAAGGCGTGCGCCACCACCGCCCGGCTAATAACAATAGTTTCTTAAAAGAATGAGCATATAGGGCTGGAGAGGTGGCTCAGAGGTTAAGAGCACTGGCTGTTCTTCCCAAGGTCCTGAGTTCAATTCCCAGCAACCACATGGTGGCTCACAGCCATCTACATTGAGATCTGCCCGGGCATATATGTAGAGCAAATACTGTATACATAATAAATAAATAAATGTTTAAAAAAAAAAAGAATGAGCATATAATTAGTACTTCTTCCTCATAGCGCTAGGGCCTTGCCCATGCTCGGCAAACATTCCTGGCCCCCTCCTCTTCTTTCCTAACTTGCTTGCTTTCCCGCTGTGCTTTCTCAGCAGGTCTTGCAGAAAGAGTCCATTGTGATCTCCAGCCTGTGGACCCTGCAAGGGGTGAGGTGACGTATACCACCAGCCAGGTCTCTGAGGGCTGTGTAGCTCAGGCTGCTGATGCTATGCACGAAGTCCACGTTCTCTTCCTGGATTTTCCCAATGTGAGTAGCTCGGGCGTGTTTGGCAGGAACCCATAGGAAGCGGAGGTGACAAGGTGATGCCTTCTGGTGGCTCTACTAGGGTCTCAGCCATAAGACTGATAGGACATCTCCTGGAGGGACCTGTAAGGAGTGGCCTCTTGGTAGCCGGGATGATCTTCTGGAAAAGTATCACAAAAGCCAGCTGGAGGCCAGTGGCATGGCTCGTGGTGAGGGTCCTTGTGGCTCCCCGGGTGAGGATGTTTGCTCCAAGCATGATGACCTGAGTTCAATTCTCTGAACCTACATAGTAGAAGTAAAGGACACAGCCGGGAGTGGTGGCGCACACCTTTACTCCCAGCACTTGGGAGGCAGAGGCAGGCAGATCTCTGTGAGTTCGAGGCCAGCCTCGTCTATAAAGTGACTCCAGGACAGCCAGGGCTCTGTGACACGGAGAAACCATGTCTCGAACCCCCCCCCCCCAAAAAAAAAGAAGAAGAAGTAAAGAACAACTTCCTCAACTTTCTCTCTGACTTCTGCTGTTCACACACACACACACATACTTAAATGTTAAAAAAATAATAATCTAAAGACTTTTTTTTTCCAAGACAGGGCTTCTCTTTGTAGTTCTGGCTGTTCTGAAACTCACTCTGTAGACCAGTCTGGCCTCAAACTCAGAGATCTGCCTGCCCCTGCCTCCCAAGCGCTGAGATTGCCACCATGCCTGGCAAAAAATAATTTTTAAAGGAGGACCCAGATACAAGCGGGTCAGTGTGAGCCAGGGGAGCTTGTGCCCAAACACCTCTAGTGATGGGGTTCTCATAGCTTTTCAGAGGACATGACCCCACTCTGGCCTGGACGTTGGAGAAAGGGGTGGGTTCTAGTCTTTCTCGAATCAAACATCTGTGACTCCGCCCGGTGTCCTCTGAGATCCAAACCCAGCAAGTCAGACTCAAGGCTGATCCCCAGCGGGGTCTTCCTGAGGTCCGCCCCTAGCTTGTCTAGATGTGCCTCTTATGAACAGTAATAGCCCATTTGTCAAACGTTTGCTGCATCCTAGGTGCTGGGATATAGCCTACTGTCAGCTGGGAAGTAGCTTGGTTTGTTTGTTTGTTTACATTAAGGTTCATGTTGCCCAGGCTAACCTCAGACTTGCTATATAGCTAAAGATGACTCTGAACTCATCATGTGTATTCTTAAGGGTTCATTAGGGTCTATTAATATTCTCATTTCTTGGAGGAGGAAACTGGGTCTGGCCTTGAGAAATAAAACATGAACATAAAGCCAGAGGGCACACCAGAATCCTAGGGATCTCAGAATCAAATTCAAGTTCATTGGCCTGCCTGGGCTGCAGCACACGCCTGGCCGATATGGACTAAGGAAACAAGAGTGAATTAGAAGCATGAGGTAAATTTGTGGCCAACCTGTCCCTAAAACTGTTGAGTTGCTCTGCATTTTGTGTTGTGATAAGAAGGTGCCCAGACCACCAATATCGGGTGGCCCTGCCTGCCACAAGGACTGTGGGCTTTGATAATCCCTAAGGTACAGATAGCACCAAATACATTTTATGGTGGCTTTCATAAACGTTGTAATTGTTTTTCAAGTTTGGTGATGATATGAAAAATAAGCTTCTGGAAGTTCATTTTGTGTGTTCTGAGGCTTAGGGCTTTGCACCTTTTCTGGATGATTGGGGTCCTCCGACAGCGGAACCAGGCAGAGGAAGGCCTCAGCCAGATATCCAGGTCTCTGGGACACAAGTGTGTAGACAGCTCTAGCCAGGATGCAGGAGGCTGGTGCACTGGCAAGGGGTCCAGGGCAGGGTACTCCAGCTGCTAAGGGCTTAGGCAGGACTTCCTGAAAGAGGTGACAACACAGAGTAGCTAGGACCGGCTGTGGTAGACAGTGAACAAGTGCAGCAGGGGCAGAGAGTGCATGCAGAGGGACAGATCTGCCTGCTCAGAATCTGCACATGACAGGGCCTTGCCGTTCATCTAAGAGCAGAACTGGGAAGACAGCGGGAAAGACCTGCCACTTAATGGGAGGGTGGTTTTTAATCTAGGAGCAATGGCGACCATTGAAGGATTTTTAGGGCTGTGGTGGGTGGAGGACCACAGTCACTCATGGCAGTCCTGGGACTCCAGTGTTTGCGACAACAGAATTTCCTGTCCCTCTGCCCCTTCCAGAGAACTCAATCAGATCCTTTTCTTCCTTTTTCTTTTCTTTTTGGTGTTTTGGAGGCAGGGTTTCTCTGTGTAGTCCTGGCTGTCCTGGAACTCACAGAGATCCACTTGGCTCTGCCTCCCAAGTGCTGGGATTAAAGGTGTGCTCCGCTGCCGCTGCCGCCACATTGCCCAACTGATCTTGTGACTTCTAACCCACCAGGCCAGGCTTCCAGCTTTAGAACTCTGAAGCACATGCATTTGAAGGGGTGATAGAGAGAGCTGGGGTCCAGGAAACCCAGGGTTAGTTCTGGGCCTGTCATTGTCCTGCACCTTGCATGGTGCATTTGCTGCAGAAGGTACATCCCCTCATACTTTTCTTGGGTTCAGAGGCTCACCCAAGAATTATAAAACTATAACCAGGACAAAAAGAATACCAATTCTGAGGGCTGGAGAGATGGCTCAGGGGTTAAGAGCACTAGCTGCTCTTCCGAAGGTCCTGAGTTCAATTCCCAGCAACCACATGGTGGCTCACAACCATCCACAATGTGATCTGCTGCCCTCTTCTGGTTGCAGGTGTACATGCAGATAGAGCCCTCATATACATAAAATAAATAAATAAATCTTAAAAAAAAGGAATACCAATTTTCAAGCCAGTCAGCCACATCGTTCTGTTGGCAACCTGTCTGAACCTTGACCTTCCCGAGGGAAACACGGAATGATAGTCATTCCTACCTCACAGGTTACTGTGAGACTCCCCGTGGGTAATTCAGGTAAAGACAGAACACAGAACCTGCCCATAGGGAAAGCTATAGTTTGAGAGCTATGTTTTGTTGTACTTTTTTTCTGGGCTCCATTTCTTACCTGTAAATACTTGGGCATGACTCAGTTCCAAACATCTTCCAAAAAAATTTTTTGTTGTTGTTGTTTTTGAGACAGAGTTTCTCTGTGTAACAGCCCTGGCTGTCCTGGATTCACTCTGTAGACCAGGCTGGACTCGAACTCACAGAGATCCGCCTGCCTCTGCCTCCTGAGCGCTGAGATTAAAGGTGTGCGCCACCACGCCCGGCCTTCAAATTAGATTATTCTTTAGGCCTCATACTAGTTTGGACCCTATGGAGAACAAGAGGCAGAGAGAGCAGAACCGTTTGTAGGCAGGCTAACTGAGGTCCAGTCTCACGGAGTTCCTGACCACCTTGTCTCAAGGGTTCTATCTGTCTGTGACCCTGTTCAGTCCTGGTGCTGTGACCACCAAGGAGCCCACGACTTTTATAGGACTTACCTTCCTTCCTGACAGTCCCCAAGAATGAGGTCCATGCAACTTGACAGTCCTTCGCCACCACCTCTACCCAGGTGCTATCCTGTGGTCAAGGATACAGACAGAAAGTAAAGCCAATCCACTCACAGGCTAAGAGTCCCTATAACTGAGCTGTGGAGTCAGCCATGCTGGGGGCAGGGAGAGGCTGTGGGTGACAGTAATCGCTTACCGTAGAGAGGAAGGGATTTGTGGGTAGAACATGTTGCTCAGTTGTTAGAGGGCTGCCTACCACGAGGCCCGGGTTTGATACCGGCATCTCCTAGACCAGGAGGAGTAGCACAGCACCTGAGAGGCAGATGCAGGAGGATTAGAAGTTCAAGGCCAGGCTAGAGTGATGGCTCAGCAGCAAAGAGCACTTGTTGCTCTTTCAGAACACCCAAGTTCTCTTCCCAGCACCCACATCAGGCAGCTCACAACTGCCTGTAACTCTGGCTCCAGAGGGCTCAACACCCTCTTCCGGCTTCCATGGGCACCCACATACAGACACATACACATAATTAAAAAGAATTTTTTTTTTTTTTTTGGTTTTTCGAGACAGGGTTTCTCTGTGTAACAGCTCTGGCTGTCCTGGACTCGCTTTGTAGACCAGGCTGGCCTCGAACTCACAAAGATCCGCCTGCCTCTGCCTCCCAAGTGCTGGGATTAAAGTTGTGCGCCACCACACCCGGCTAAAAGAAATTTTTTTTAAGTTCCAGGTCATCCTTGCATATGTAGTTTTTTGAGGCCAGCCAGGGCTACAGGAAGATATTGTCTCAAAAAAAAAAACAAAAAAAAACAAAAAAAGATCTATGTCTAGCTAGAAAGATCCAAGGGCATGAGACAGCATGGCACGTGCAAAGGCCTAAAGGCCGCATGCATGGGCTGACAGGCCTAGGTGAGGTGGCACTGTCCCTACTGACCTTTGGCCTTCTTTGTCAGTCCCTGGCACAGAAAATGGTTTTCCCGGTTATCCCCACATGGCCTCAGAACCCTCAGATTTCCTGTGTGTGGGTAGCAGATGAGTGTTGGCAGCCAAGAACCCCAGGAAAGTGGCATTTGGGATGTGTGTCTCAGTCTGTCTCTGCCTGCCTGCCTGCCTGCCTGTCTGCCTGTCTGTCTGCCTGTCTGTCTGTCTCTCTCTCTCTCTCTCTCTCTCTCTCTCTCTCTCTCTCTCTCTCTGTGTGTGTGTGTGTGTGTGTGTGTGTGTGTGTGTGTGTGTGTGTGTGTTAAGGAAGTCTGTAGACAAACCAGGGACTTCTGGGCAGGGGTTATCTCACTGGGTCCCCAAAGGACAGGCCGGAGCCTGGATTCCGGGAGGGGCCTAGGGTCACATCCTGACCTCAAGACAGGAACAGGCCTGGTGCCTCAGCGATTCCCGTCAGGCTGACTACACTGCTCTGCTGTCCCAGACCTGGACAGCCAAGCTTGGCTGGCTGCTGATTTACTCCCTTCTTGGGAAAACTCAGGGAGCCCCTTCCTAAAGAGAGCAGGGAGCCAGGCTCTGACTCACGCCTTGCCAGAGAGGGCAGGCAGGGCTGCTGAGACAGAAAGTGAGCCAGGGGGAACCTTCAACAGTGTCCCTCAGGCCATCACAGGAGACTGTGAGGTGCTAGGGAAGGCAGAGTGGCCCTCAGATGTTGCTACAATGAGTAGCCTCTGTGTCATCCTTTTTCAGTGCCCCCCCCAACTCGACAAAGAGAACCTGCGGTGCTGAAGGGATGTATCTGGAGCCCCTCTGTTTACACTGCAGATCCAGCGCAGGATACCAGGGTCCCTGAGTTTCTTGCTCAGTTGTCTCTGAGCCTATTCTGCAGGCTGCAGGGGAATGGCTCTTCCTATAGCCTCCAAAAAAGGCCCTGGGCTGATGTGCGTTCTTCTCTCCCTGAAGAATGGCAGGGCTGGCTCTGGGGGAGGCCTCTGGGCTGGGCTTCCTCTATCTGGACACATGAGCACAGTCACTCTGCAATCAGAAGCATGATGAAGTGAGACTGAAGGCCCTGGGACTGGGGTTGCCTTTGTGTCCTTGTCCAAAGCCTTGCAGATGATGAGCAGGTTAGGGAAGGGATGTAGCTAGGTCGGGTGGCTGAGCGAGGACTGTCGTCATCTCCCCAGCTTTGGCGCTGAATCAGCCTGAGAGTAGATATTTGTTAGATAGATAGACAGATGGACAGATGGGTAGTAGACAAAAAAAAGGGACCATGGAGCCAGAATAAAATGGAATGAAATATTTTTAAGTCCTGAAAGTAAACAACTGTGAGCCAAGAACACTACACCCTGCAGAATTATCTTCCAGAACTGATGGAAAAATAAAGGTAGTTCAATACAGACACAGACGAAGGCAACTCATGATAAGCAAGCCAGCATTACAGAGAGCTCTCGGTGGAATACTTTACAGGGAAGAAGACAAAAGATAACCTAGCTAAACACACTGGCCTGGGAAAGAAACCACAACGTCCAACACAGTCACTCGGCAAGCCCTCAAACTTGTATGGAAGCAAGAAAAGAAATAGCAAGAATCCCACAAAACAGAACAAACCTAACACATTTACAGGAAGTAGCAAAATCCCTTCTTACATGTACATTGTTTCTGCAGTTTCTCTTTTTGTTGATTTTCAGCTTTAGTGCATTATGTTCCATAGGACATAAGGGATTATCTCTATTATTATTATTATTAATTACTACTATTATTTTTTTTAATTTGTTGAGTCTTGACTTGTGCCGTAAGACCAGTCTTGGAGAAGGTTCTGAGAAACGCTGCTGAGGAAAACATGTGTGTTCCCTACCCACTGGGTGGAATATTCTGTCCATATCCGTTAGATCAAGTTCATCCATACTGTGTTTAGCTCCGGAGCTTCTTTACTACTTCTTAGCTTGGATGACATGCTGAGTATGAGAGTGGAGTATTGAAGCCTCCTGCTATTACTGTATCAGGACCTGGTTGGTCTTTGTGTCTTCCAGTGTTTGTTTTATTCAATTAGAGGTTTCGAAATGTGCATAAAATATACAATTGCTATATCTTCTTGATTTTTTTCCCTTTTATTATATATCATGTACCAGCCTGCAGTAGTGGCTCACACCTTTAATCCCAGCACTCAAAACACAGAGGCAAGTGGATCTCTGTGAGTTCAAGTCCAGCCTTGTTTACATAGTGAGTTCCAGACCAGGCAGAGCTACATAGAGAGACCCTGTCTCAAACACAGACAAACAAACAACAGCAACAAATGCCACATCTCTTTTTTTTTCTCTTCTAACTAGTTTTGGATTGAAGTTTACTTTGCTGCTGTAAGGGTAAGCTTCCATTTGCTTGGTGGTTTGTTTTCCATGCTTTTTGATATGAAGTTTTGGGTATCTTTGCTGGCTAAATGTGCTTCTTGGACAGGGCATATCACTAGTCCCTGTTCTTTATCCACTCCATTATCTGTGTCATTGACCTTCCAGTGGTTCTTGTGCCTTCCAAGTGCCAGGATTACAGGCGTGTGCCACTGTACCTGGTTCAAACACAATTTCTTTTTTTTTTTTTTTTTTTTGGTTTTTTGAGACAGGGTTTCTCTGTGTAGCCCTGGCTGTCCTGGACTCACTTTGTAGACCAGGCTGGCCTCGAACTCGCAAAGATCCGCCTGCCTCTGCCTCCCAAGTGCTGGGATTAAAGGCGTGCACCACCACTGCCCGGCTTCAAACACAATTTCTTTAAAACTGTTTTCAGACTGGAGATGGTGGTACATCCCTTCAGTCCCAGCACTTGGAAGGCAGAAACTTGAGGCCAGCCGGGTCTACACAGTGAGTTCCAGACCAGCCAGAGCTATATAGTGAGACTCTGTCTCAAAACAAAACAAAAACAAAAAGCTGGACAAGGTTTAATCCCAGTACTCGAGAGGCAGAGGCAGGTGGATCTCTGAGTTCTAGACCAGTCTGGCCATCAAGGCTACACAGTGAGACCTTGTCTCAAAAAGGAAAATAAGAAAATCAGAATAGGGCTGGAAAGATGGCTTAGCCATCAAGAGTACTTCCTGCTTTTGTAAGGGACCCCAATTTGATTTCCAGCACCCATGTTAGGTAGCTTATAACCATCTCTGACTCCAGCTCCAAGAGACCTGATTTCCTCTTCTGCCCTATACACACACACACAACTTGAAAACATTCCATTCAGGAGGCAGTTATAATAGCACACACCTGTAACCCCAGTACTCCAAGACTGAGGCAAAAGGATGTTAAGTTCAAGGCCAGACCTGTGCACAATGAGATCCTGTCTCAAAATGAGATGGTGGTACACACCTTTAGGGCTACACAGAGAAACCCTGTCTTGAAAAGCCAAAATGATGATGATGATGATGATGATGATGATGATGACAACAACAATAATAGTAAATAATCTGGGCCAACTATAGTGTTACATTCCTGCTTCCCAGTTCCTTGGGAAGCTGAGGCAGGAGAATCACTTGAGTGCAGGGCAAGGTGCCATCTCTTAAAATAAAAATAAAGAATCCCATCTGGGTTAGTAGAATCTACCAATGAATCCAGAGGGGCCGAGTAGGTTGAGCTGGGCACCGCACAATCAGCTACAGGGCTGAATTCACTGTATCCTCACAAGTACATGAGCAGATACATTGTCCAGCTCGTGCTCCAGATCAGGGAGCCGAGGCCCAGAGAGGAAGACTGACCGTCAAGAGTCACAGAACCATGTTTGAATTCAGGATGGTCTGGCTCTGAACTCTTTCCCCGGCCACTCTCCCTGTGCGCACTGTTGGAGTCTGCTGAGGCAAACCTAGGCTGCCTCTGGGCTGGCCCTGGGAGGGTGGGAGCTGCAGGCAGACCCAAGGCTCCATTCCTAGAAGAATTGCTGGAAACGGCTTTCTATAAGTGGCTACTAATACTCAGGGCCTCTTCACCGAAATCCCCCTTTCCCGACACCAACCACTGGGCTAACAATGGCATCTGAGAAACATCTGGTACAAAAATAGCTACTGGTCTCCCACCCACCCACTCAGGGAGGAAGAAGGGCAGGCCCATGCTGGCAGGCCTGGTGGCAAGGAACTGGCACATACGTCATCCTGGCTGGGTCTCCAGATACCCAGGAGCCCATCCTGAAGATGGACATTCCAGGCTGTGGGCAAGCAGGCCCCTTTCTTTACCACTCAGGGGATGAAAGAGGGAAATCAGTATGCGTGCAAATGGCCACCATGGTGAGTCAGAGTGGAGGGGAAGGGAAGTGTTTGCTGTGGAAACCCTGGCTGAGTTTTTCTGGTAACTGGTAGTCGTCAGCTAGGTCTGGGAGCCCTGCTTTTCAGTCTCCCCATGTTCCCACATGGTTCACTCTGTGACCCTGGCTTGTGACTGCCCTACTTTGGGCCTCAGTTTCACTTAACCCTCTCCTTTGTATGGAAGGTTCTGGTGACAATGGAGTTATGGGCTTGCTTTACGAATTCTGGAAGAATTGCTGAAACCCGTCACAAGCATCCCCAGCCTCCTGACCCGTGGTCCTCAGCAGCATGACCGTGCCCTGACCTCTGCTTCCTTTTCTTCACTTCCTCTATCCATGGCCCCTCCTGATCTTGGCTTCCAGCCCTTTCCCACTCCCATTTCACAGATGAGGAAAGGGAGGCACTGAAGGATAGGAACTGTGGTCAAGACTGATGGACAGAGCACGTTCTTCCTGCTCACAGTTCCAGCTGCTGCAGCTCAGGGGGGCCATCCCAGATGGCATAGTCTCATCTCGGTATAGTCTGCTAAACTACTGAGCCCATCTATTTGCTATATGTGTGTCTTCCCTCTGGAGGAACGTGGATGGAGCTGGTGGCAGTCTGGGTTAGAGGGAGACAGAAAAGGATACACTCTTGGGTTGCCACCGGGTGGTCAGGTGGTATGGGCTGCACTCAGGCATTGGCTCATGTGCCCTGTGCTGTTGACTCCACGCTCTCTCTGGGTGACCTCCATCCTAGGTCCTCTGTTTCCACACCTGTAAGCTGGGGACTACCTGTGTCCGCTTTGGTCAGCCTGCACATGCTGTGTGCTCCGCACAGGGTTTAGCATGAATTCCACTGATTTGAAGTGTGTAGTCCAGCTGAAATGACAAGCTTCAGGTTCAGGGAGAGACCCTGTCTCAAAAGAAAATACAGACACATAGCTGTGTAACCAACCTGCACTGTTTGAGCTAACGGTACATAGCAATCAGGGTGAGCAGGCTGAGCCCAACACCAAGGCGGGCCACATGCTTTCCTCCAGTAAATGTCTTTTGTTCTTTCTTTTCATTTATGTATATTTGGGAGAGCAGAGGCGATAGATTTCTGTGAGTTCAAGGTCAGCCTAGTCTACTGTTCATACCAGCCAGGGCTACATTGTGAGACCATGTCTCAAAAACAAAACAACAACAACACACACACACACACACAAAAACAAACAAACAAACAAACAAACCCATAAGCTGGTGTGGTGCACGCCTTTAATCCCAGCACTCGGGAGGCAGAGGCAGGCGGATCTCTGTGAGTTCGAGGCCAGCCTGGTCTACAAAGTGAGTCCAGGACAGCCAGAGATACACAGAGAAACCCTGTCTCAAAAAACCAAAAGCAAAAACAAAAAAAACCACATATATATGTATGTATGTATTTATAATGTATGTCTCAGTATGTAGATATGACACATGAGTGCAGGTGCCCATAGAGGCCAGAGATATTAGATTCACTGGAGCTGGATAGAGTTACAGGTAGTTGTAAGCTGCCTGATGTGGGTATTGGGAACCAAATTCAGGTTCTCAGGAAAAGCCATGAAAACTCTTAACTGCCAAGCCATCTCTCCAGCCTCCAGCATTTAAATTAATTTTAATGTTTGAAATGTTTTATATATATATATATATATATATATATATATATATATAGAGAGAGAGAGAGAGAGAGAGAGAGACTTTTTTGTTTGTTTGTTTTTTGAGACAGGGTTTCTCTGTGTAACAATTCTGGCTGTCCTGGACTCGCTTTGTAGACCAGACTGTCCTCAAACCCACAGAGATCTGCCTGCCTCTGCCTCCTGAGAGCTGGGATCAAAGTATGTACCACCACACCCACCTTAAAATGCATAATATTTTTTAAGATTAGTAAAACAAGATACTTATGGAATCAAATTTTAAATGTTAATGTGGGCTGGGGATTCAGCTAAATGGTAGAAGGTTTGGCAAGCATGTGTAAGACCCTGTTTACTCCCTAACATTACAGTTTATTTATTTATTTGTTTGTTTATTATTTCCCCACATTTGAAATGCATCTTCGCTTTATATTATAAGTTACTGTGAGAATACTTATTTAAGAATAATAACCCAAGGCTCTCAAGATAGCTCAGTGGATAGAGGCACATACCACCAAGACTGAGGAGCTGAGTTTGAGCCCTAAGTCCCACATAGTGGAAGGGGAGAACTTGACTCCCCAAAGGGATCCCCTGACCTGCACATATGCACACACACACACACACAAGTAAAAAAAAAAAAACAAAAAACAAAAAAAAACTAAAGAGGAAAAAATAACCTAGGACTGGGTCAATGCAATGGCTCAGTGCTGCATAAGCATTCGGACCTAAGCCTGGATCCCCAGCACATACCCAAAAGCTGGGCACAGGCTCAGCTGTGTTCCCTGTAATCCCATTCCTGGGGAATAGGAGACAGCTAAGTCTCACTTCTAACCCAAATTGCAAGTACCAGATGTAGTGAGAAACACTGCCTCAAAAATTAAAGAGGAAAATGGCAGAGAAACATACCCAGAATCGAACTCTGACCTCTACATAGGTAAGTGAATGCATGCATACGTACATACACCACACACACACACACACACACACACAGACACACACACACACACACACACTAATAAGAATTGAAATAGGGGCTGGAGAGATGGCTCAGTGGTTAAGAACACTGGCTGCTCTTTCAGAGGTCCCAGGTTCAATTCCCAGCACCCACACGGCAGCTCACAGCTGTCTGTAAGTCCAGTTCCAGAGGATCTGACACCCTCACACAGAAATACATGCAGTCAAAACACCAATGTATAAGATAATTATTTTATAATGTATAAATAAATTATTTTTTTAAAAAAGAATTGAAATAAAGGGGCTGGAGAGATGGCTCAGTGGTTAACTGCCCTTCCAGAGGACGGAGGTTCAATCCTCAGGTCATGACTGCCTGTAACTCCAGTTCCAGGGGATCTGACGCCCTCTTCTGCCTCCATAGGCACCAGGAATGCACATGGTCCACAGCTGTGCATACAAGCAAAACACACATACACATAAATCAAAATAATAATTTTTTAAAAAGATTTATTTTTTATTATGCATAGAGTGTTCTGTCTGCATGTATGCTTGCAGGCCAGAAGAAGGCACCAGATTTCATTATGGATGGTTGTGAGTCACCATGTGGTTGTTGGGAATTGAACTCAGGACCTCTGGAAGAGCAGCCAGTGCTCTTAACCTCTGAGCCATCTCCCCAGACCAATAATAAGTTTTTAAAAGAATTAAAATTAGGGGGCTGGAGAGATGGCTCAGCGGTTAAGAGCACTGTCTAGTGCTCTTCCAAAAGTCCTGAGTTCAATTCCCAGCAACCACATGGTGGCTCACAACCATCCACAATGTGATCTGGTGCCCTCTTCTGGAATGCAGGTGTACATGCAGATAGAGCACACATATGCATAAAATAAATAAAATAAATCTTAAAAAAAAAAGAATTAAAATTAGGGTAATACCTAAAAGAGAACAGTAACATGACAAAAGCCATTCATTGCACATTGAAAACAAATGACATTATTTTCTCTTTTCCTCTTGTTGTTTTAAAGAGTTAACTTGAACACAGAGAGTAATTAGGAGGACCATTTACTGAGTAGTGGAAATATTTCTGAGCAGATTTTTCCAGGGGCTGAAACTCTTGTCTCTGGCTTTGTGACATCAGTTGGAAAACAACAGGGAGATGATTAGAAGCCAGACCCTAAAACTTTCCACTGATGTCTCTGTGGAAAACCAGTGCTCTGCTCTTTGCTCTCTGATGGAATCAGTTCTTGGGCTTCACACTGCTGGCAGGAACTGCCAGAGACTGCGTCTGGAAAGATTTCCATTTGTCTTTGTTCTCTGAGACACCTCTCGGCTTCTAAGGCACTGAGCTAGCTTGCCCAGGCGCCCTTCTGTCCTGTTCATCTTCCCACTCTCAACCACCCCCAGGCTCAGAAAACTCTCAGAATCATTTTGATCTGGCCATCTTTTCTTTCTTCTTACTCTTCTTGACAGAGAAGTGTGACATTCCCAACTTTCCCCGTGATCATGGGCAAGTGACTTCACCTCTCTATGGGGTTTTCTATTTTGTGTGAGTTTTAATGGTACCTGGCAAATAGGTTGGTTACGTGGGGCTCATGTGTAAATGCAGGTGGAACCAGGGGCGTGTGTGTGTGTGTGTGTGTGTGTGATCTGTCACTGAGCCATATCTCCAGCTTGAGGAACAATTGTGAATCCCTCACATGAGCTGGGCCTCTTCCCAGGAACAACTAGAGAAGGAGAGAGGACAGTGAAAGAGGAGTCACTTATTCCATGCATAGGTTTTTTTGTTTTGTTTTGTTTTTCGAGACAGGGTTTCTCTGTGTAACAGTTCTGGCTGTCCTGGACTCGCTTTGTAGACCAGGCTGGTCTTGAACTCACAGAGATCTGCCTGCCCCTGTCTCCCAAGTGCTGGGATTAATGGTGTGCGCCACCATGCCCGGCTTCTTTCTTTTTTAATTTAACTCATTTTTTATTTAATTTACACTACTTGCTGATCATGCGTGTGAGATTGCATGTTTATACCCCAGCACTGATATAGAGGTCAGTGGTCGGCTTGCAGGAGCTGGTCTCTCCGTCCACCATGTGGGGTCTGGTGAATGAACTCTGGTAGTCAGGCTTGGTGGCTGATCCAGTCCCTCTTATGTTTCCTGGGCACATAAGAGGTCAGGTGCTACTTGGCACACAGGTAACCTCAGAGGGTAGGTTAAGCCAAGTAGGGCCAGGAGAATGGCCTGCAAACCACAATATATGAATCATTCCTGCCCCATCCCCGGCAAATCTGACTGATAAATCTATGTCCCTGACTCTTCCTCAGATGTTGTCACAGCTGGAGCTGACTCTTCAGGCATCCAAGCAAAATGGCACTGAGACCCGAGAAGTATTCCTGGTCCTCGTTTCAAACAAAACAGTCTTCGTGAAGTTCCAGGCCCCGGAAACCCCACTGCACTTGGCCTACGTGAGTGTATGACCCCTAACTCCAGGGCCAGCTGTGGAAGCCCTTGCCTGGTGTCCCTCTTGGTGAGCCAGAGCCCAATATCCAGGGTAACCATGACTCAAAATAGATGTCATGCCTTGAGTTCCCACAGGTGGGCTGTAGAACACCCAGGGATGAACAGGACACAATTCAGGATACCATACAGGCAGAGGGAGGGAGGACAGGACCGGAAGGAAAGCCCAGAGGGGCCAGAGGTGGGCAGTGGAGTAGATGGACAGATAGACCAGCGTGATAGAGACGCCCTGGGAAATCCCCTGCCAAGTCCAAGCACAAAGGCCCAGCTTCCCTTCCCACAATGTCCTTCCCCTTATCACTGAGAGGGGGACCAGCTCATGGTGCCTCGGCTTCCACTCCCATTTTCCTCCTCCTTTCCAGTGTTGGGGAGCCAGCCGGTCCTGAATGACTTAAAACACTAGCACTGACTGGAAGGGCCGCGGCGGCCCAGTCTAGCTCGGTTGAACCCTCACAGAGCCTTGAATCTTCTGTGTGCAGATCACAGGGGGCCAGAGGCCTGTCTTAGTGTCAGGCCCTAAGCCAGGAGACTGACAAGCGTCATGCTCTTTAGTCATTGCCATAACCCTGTTCTACTGAGGTTAATGCCTGCAGAGCAGTCCGTGCGGGCCATTGCACCTCCTCTCACTGTCACGTGGCCCTCCTTAGTATCTGTCCTGAATCCTTTCCACTGCTGCTACTTCAGCTCAAAGGAACTTGAAGTCAAAGGCCCTAGCTGCTTCCTCTAAACCCTTCTCTTCCTCGGGATCACCTCCTCCACGAGGTCTTCCCCATTTCCTTTCTTAGCCCAACAGAGCCCAAGGGAGCCTAAGGGAAGCAGTGAGGTTTTGGATCCACCCAGATTTCCCATCCCCAGACAGCCAGGGGATTGGTCTTGATTTTTGTTTCTTTTAAAATTTATTTTAATTTAAATCTATTTTTATTTGTATGGGTGTTTTGTCTGCATGTGTGTCTGTGTACCATATGCGTCCCTTGAGCCTAAGAAGGCCAGAAAAAATGTTGGATACCCAAGGACTGTAGTTACAGATGGTTGTGAGCCCCCATGTGGGTGCTGGGAACTGAACCTGGGTCCTGTGGAAGTACAGTCAGGGTTCTTGACCACTGAGCCATCTCTCCATCCCTGTGTTGTTTTGTTTTTGTTATTCTGTTTTTTGAGATTTCTTTGTGTAGCTCTGAGTGTCCTAGAACTCGTTCTGTAGACCAGGTTGGTCTCAAACTCACAGAGATATGCCTGCCTCTGCCTCCCAGTGGTGGGATTAAATGGCATGTAGCACCATGCCTAGCTCCAGCCCTGTTTTTTTGTTACTTATTAAATAATATCCTATGCCTTCTAGTACTTCAAATAATGATGTCTATCTAGTTTCTGAATGGTGAGATTCCCAGAGGAGGCATCACCCCATCTGCCTTTCACTTCATTATTTTTCATACCCTCCTTCTTTCCCCCTGTTTTCCCCTTTGAGATCCATCAGGAACACCTACCATCTAGCAGGTGTCAAGGAGCAGCTGCTCTATCAGATTCCCCAACAAACAAAAAGACTCAGTGCCTGCAATGTGTCCAGTCCTGTGTGGGGATGGGCACCAAGACTTCCCTCACATACCCTCAGAGACTAGAAGGGTACAGACAGTAGCCACATGATGGCATTATATATGACTTGAATGAGTGCCTCATGGTGAGGATAATGCTGCGACAGATGGACAAACAAATGTGTACATCTGTATAGCGCTCCTATGCAGAAGGAAGATGGAGCAGGTATGGCTATGCTAGAAGAGGGACGGGGGAGGGAGCCCTCTGGGCTGGCTGACAGCTTTTGGGCCTTGTCATTCTCTGCCAAAGGACTGAGCTGACTCCCCAGATTGGTTCCTGACCGGCATGGTAGGAACGTACTCAGCACTCTGTGTCTCCACAGAACTCCAGCCTGGTCATCTTCCAAGAGCAGCCAAGAGTCAGCATCACTCCCTTGCCGCCCCTTACCTCCAAGGAACAGATCCTTGACTGGGCAGCCACGAAGAGCGCCATCACTTCAATGGCAGCACTGGATGACCCCAAAAGCATCGTCCTCCGGCTGGGCCAAGGTCAGCTTCCTCGGTTGTTTCTGGGTTCAGGTTCAGTTGCAGAGGAGGCTGAGCAAACTCCAGACTTGGGTACTACTAGGCACGTGATTGCCCAGAGTCACACATGGCTGGATGGTGCCCTTTGCCGTTAGTGGCTGTTTCTTCATCAGCTATCAGATGAGAAATGTCAGATTTTCGGCTGGGGGCATGGCTCAGTTGGTAGAGTGCTTGCCGAGCATTAAGCCCTGGGCTCCATCTCCAACAACACTTAAACCGAATGTGGTCGCGCAGACCTGTAATCCCAGCACTCGGGAGGCAGAGGCAGGAGAATAAGGAATTCAAGGTCATCCTCTGCGACGTAGCAGGTTCAAGGCTAGCCTGTGCCACATTAAGACCTTGACTTTAAAGGGGGCGTGCTGACGAGAGGGCTCAGTGGGTAATGATTGCCACATAAACACGAGCACCGAAATTGGGCTTCCCCCAGGCCCCGTGTGAAAAACTGTCATGGTGACACACACATGTAATCCCAAAATGAGGGATCAGAGGCAGGAGGATCCCTGAGGCTTGCTGGCTAACCAGTCTAGCCAAGTCTACTGAGCAAGGTTCAGTGAGAGAATGTGTCTCAAAAAAAAATATATATATATATGGGCTGGAGAGATGGCTCAGAGGTTAAGAGCACTGGCTGCTCTTCCAGAGGTCCTGAGTTCAACCCAGCACCTACATGGTGGCTCACAACCATCTATAATGAAATTTGGTGCCCTCTTCTGGCCTGCAGGTATACCTGCAGACAGAACACTGTATACATAAAAGAAAAATAAAATAAAATAAAAAATTAAAAAAAAACATGGAGAGCTGGAGAGACGGTTCAGAAGTTAAGAGCACTGGCTGCTCTTCCAGAGGTCCTGAGTTCAATTGCTAGGAATCATATGGTGGCTCATAACCATGTATAATGAGATCTGGTGCCCTCTTCTGGCCTGCAGGCATATATGCTTCAACACAGAACATTATCTACATATTAAATAAATAAATCTTAAAAAAAAAAAAAAAAGGAATGACTTGATCCAGTTCCATTTTTGGTTGTGACCCTAGCCTTTAATGGCTGAGCCATCTCTCTAGACCCAGTTCCATTAAAAAAAAATCTTTGCTCACTCTTCATTGATCCACGAATTATTTTTAAAAATAATAATATGAGCCGGGCGGTGGTGGCGCATGCCTTTAATCCCAGCACTTGGGAGGCAGAGGCAGGCGGATCTTTGCAAGTTCGAGGCCAGCCTGGTCTACAAAGTGAGTCCAGGACAGCCAGGGCTACACAGAGAAACCCTGTCTCGAAAAACCAAAAAAAAAAAAAATAATAATAATAATATGGAGAACAATTAAGGAAGACCCCTGACACCAGCTGATGTGCCATGCGGGGGTGGGAGGACTACACCCTTGAATGTGCCATAGGTACATGACACACGAGGAGACAAAGGCCCGGCACTCAGCAGCTAGGTCAGTCACCCCACCTGTGAGGCTCTGTCCCAGTGTCCACACCACTGTCTTCAGCTGAAGGCAGGGCAGGGCACTCTGACACACTTGTCTCCACAGCCCCACAGGCACCGGCCTTCTGCTTGGCAGAAGCTCACCAGGACATGGGCATCACACTTGAATGGCAACCACGAGCCCCCACCCCAGTCCAAGGCTGCCGCTTGGAAGGTGTTACTGGGCACAAGGAGGCGTACATCCTGAGGATCCTGCCAGGTTCTGGGGCCGGGTAAGGGTGCTGGCCTCCTGGAGCATGGGCCTTCCCAATCGCACTTGGAGACCATAGCCCAGTCAGATGCTACCCTCCAGGTGTAATACTTTCCTATTGCTAAAAAACCATGATGAAGGTGATGCTTATATAGAAGAGTTTATTCTGGGCTTACAATTCCAGAGGGTGAGAGTTCATGATGGCAGAGGGGAGGTACCAAGCAGTGGGCACCTGGAGCAACAGCTGAGAGCTCACATCTTGAATTATAATCAGGAAGCCGAGAACACAAAGCCCACCCCCTTGTGTCGTACATCCCTCAGCAAGACCCGCCTCCTAAGCCTTCCCAAACAGTATCACCAATGGGATCAAATGTTCAAACGCTCAAGACTTCGAGATGACATCTCACTAAAACCAACACACCAGGTCTGTCCCCATACTCAAGCCTACAATCTGTCTGCCCTGACCCAGTCCTTTGCCTGCTGCAGGCCCCGGACAGTGACCATAAAGGTGGAACTGAGTTGTACCTCTGGGGACCCCGACGCCATTCTCATCCTGCAGGGTCCTCCGCATATATCCTGGCTCATCGATACCAACCACAACATGCAGATCTGGGTGAGCCTTGAACCCCAAACCCCAGCCCCAGGCCTTGCACCCCATGGTTATTCTGCCCCAACTTTCTGCCTCTGTCTACTACCTGTTTTCCTTCGGTTGTTAACTTAGAGGCCACTTCCTCCAGTAAGCTTTTCCTGATGGACCAGGGAATCCCTTAACCTAGCCTGCTGGGTCAAGAAAGACCCCTGGAGAGATGAACTCCGTGCTGGGTTAGAGGACAAAAGGAAACAAAGGGGATTGGCAGGGGATGTGGTGGCACACATCTTTAATCCCAGCACTCAGGAGGCAGAGGAGAGGTTGAGTTCCAGGTCAGCCTGGTCTACAAAGCGAATCCAGAGCTCTGTTACACAAAGAAACCCTGTCTCGAAAAAAAACAGAACAAAATAAAAAACAAACAAACAAACAAAAAAAAAAACAAAGCGGATGAGGGGAAAGGGCAGCAAGGCAGGGGCAGGGGCAAAGGGAGGAGTCACCCCAGCTGATGGCCCTGCTCTCCTCTTCTGCCTTCAGACGACAGGGGAATACTCCATCAAGATTTTTCCAGAAAAGAACATCAAAGGCCTCATGCTCCCAGACACACCCCAAGGCCCGATAGAGGAGGCCCGAAAGCTCAACGCCAGCATTATAGCCTCCTTTGTGGAGCTCCCTCTGGCCAGGGATGTGTCACTGAGGGCCTCTAGCTGCGGTGAGCCCCAGCCCTGTGCCCCTGCCCTCCACTCTGGCGCTTCCCTCGGATCACTAGCCACACTGTCCTTTGAGCTTAGGCCAGTTTCTCTGAGCCACACTGGCCTCAGCTGCCACCCCAGGCTAGCCCATAGGGAGCACTCAGCAACTCTCCGCTCTGCCCGCCCCACAGGTGGCGTGCCCCAGACCTCACCTGCCCCAGTTCTGACCACACCTCCCAAGGACAGGTGCAGCCCGGCACTGCTCATGTCCCTGATCCAGCCGAAGTGTGGCGATGAAGTCATGACCCTGGCACTGAATAAAAAACATGTGCAGGTAAGTAAAGCTCTGCCCCTTCTCCTTGGAATGCCATGGACAGCTGGTCCCCAGTGAAGAGTTTCTGGGCCCTAGCCCAGGCAGTAGGGCATGTCACATCCCTCAGCTTGCCTCAGTTTCCTCACTTTGAAATGTAGTTTGAACGTAGTACAGAGCCATGCACATGTATTCTCAGAACCCAGGAGGCTGAGCCAGGAGGATGGTGATTTCCAGGCTGGCCTAGGCAACAGAGAAGGTTGAGATAGGAAAACAGAGTCATCTTCAGCTTCATAGGGAGTTTGAGGATAACCCAGGCTACCTGAGCCCCGATCTCAAAACACCAGTAATTATAATGCCAATATCAGGTAGCCATTTTTACCTTTTTTGTTGGTTTTGTTGTTCGAGACAGGGTCCCTCTGTGTAGCCCTGACTGTCCTAGAACTCACTCTGTAGACCAGGAAGCCCTTGAACTCACAGAGATCCACCTGCCTCCGCCTCCCGAGTGGTGGGATTAAAGGTGTGCGCCGCCACATCTGGCTGGGTCATTAAGATTAATGATAATCAGCCGGGCGGTGGTGGCACACGCCTTTAATCCCAGCACTTGGGAGGCAGAGGCAGGCGGATCTTTGCGAGTTCGAGGCCAGCCTGGTCTACAAAGCGAGTCCAGGACAGCCAGAGCTGTTAAACAGAGAAACCCTGTCTCAAAAAAAAAAAAAAAAAAAAAAAAAAAAAAAAGATTAATGATAATCTTAATGCTGGCTGAACCAGGTGGTCACAGAAATTTGTATGGTATAGTCTTTGCCTGATTGATAACTATAAAACACAACATATGGGGCTGGGGATATGCTCAGTGGGTAAAATGTTTGCAGTTCAGGTATGAGGATCTGCATGTGGATACTCAGCACTTGGAAGCAGAGAAAGGAGGGTCCTGGGGTCTGACCAGCCAGGCTAGCCAATCGATGAGGTTCAGGCTCAGTAGGAGACCCCCCCCTGTCTTGCCAGGCATGGTAGCACACACTTTTTTTTTTTTTTTTTTTGGTTTTTCAAGGCAGGGTTTCTCTGTGTATCCTTGGCTGTCCTGGACTCACTTTGTAGACCAGGCTGGCCTCGAACTCACAAAGATCCGCCTGCCTCTGCCTCCCAAGTGCTGGGATTAAAGGCGTGCGCCACCACCGCCCAGCGGTAGCACACACTTTTAATCCCAGCACGCAGGAGGCAGAGGCAGGCAGATCTCTGTGAGTTCAAGACCAGCCTGGTCTACAGAGCAAGTCCAGGACAGTCAAGGATACACAGAGAAACCATGTCTCAAAAAACCTAAGAGCAAACAAACAAACAAAGGAAAAACCAAACCAAACAAACAAATAAATAAAAATAAAGTGAGATGGATGGTAAAAGATGCTTGATATCAAACTCTGGCCCGCACACACATGCGTCTGTGTGTGGGTATACATGTAACAGATAGGCTACAAACACATACAGTGTAGAGACTACAAGCACAAGTTTGGTTTTTTTTGGCATTTCGAGACAGTCTGTGTGTAGCCCTGGCTGTCCTACAACTCACTCGGTAGACCAGGCTGGCCTCAAACTCACAGAGATCCGCCTGCCTCTGCCTCCCAAATGGTGGGATTAAAGGCGTGCGTCACCACCACTAAAAACATTTTTTAGATGTAATATGGGGTTGGAGAAATGGCTCAGCAGTTAAAAGCACTTGCTCTTCTTTCAGAAGACCCTAGTTTGATTCCCAGCACCGATATAGGGACTCAGAACCATCTGTAACTCCAGCTCCACGGAATCTTATGCCCTCCACTGGCCCCTGAAGGCACCACATGTGTGAGGTGCATACATTTAGGCAAAACAACACACACGCCCTGGGCTCAATTCCCAGCAATCAAAAAAATAAAGACATTCTAGTTGCCCATCCTGAATAACTTTTTTCCCTGGCTTTTCTGAAGTCTCTGTCAGAGTTTTGATAAGTCACCCATGTCCCTGCAGAGACATTTAAATGAGGATTTGTTTTGCTTAGTTTTAAATTATGTGGAGGGTGGGTATGTTACAGGTATCTATGGAGGCCAAAAGGAGTCATCCATCAGAGCTCAAGTTATTGGTTGTGAACATTGTGACATGGGTTGGGTGCTGGGAACTGAACTTGGGTCCTCTGCAAGAACAGCCAATGCTCTTAACTGCTGAGCTACCTCTCCAGCCCCAGTGGGCAGTTCTTAGAGCATTTTGGTAGCCACAGTGAGGCCTGAGGAAGTGCAGGGCCTCCTGATGATGCCCTTCTCCCCTGAGCCAGACTCTGCAGTGCACCATCACAAGCCTGGCTTTCTGGGACTCTCGCTGCCAGGCCGAAGACAGTGACGGCCACCTTGTCTTGCGTAGTACCTACTCCAGCTGTGGCATGAAGGTGGCAGCCCACGTAGTCAGCAATGAGGTAAGGACTGGGGCCAGGAAGATGCCAAGACTGGCAGAGTTGGTGTCCTTCAGGTACCTAACTGATCCTTGGGGCTGAGGGACGTTTTGGGGAGCGGGGAGTAGCACTCAGTAGGAGCCAAAGCCTAAACATGGCTTAGCTCAGCCTTCTCTTCTGTTACATGGTTCTGGGAGGTGGGGCATCCTCTGGGGCCTTTCTGGCTCTGACCAGCTTATTTGTTCTGTCTTGCAGGTGATCGTCAGTTTCCCTTCAGGCTTACCACCACTTCGGGTGAGATGAACAATCCTACCATGCTCTTCAACTGGTTCAGGGTGTACAGCTGGGGTGGAGCCCCTTTCTGGCCTACCAGGTTTCACTTTCCGCCTCTTAAATCCAAGCAATCAGCACACGGTAGCTGTGTGACCTTGGGCCAATCACTGAACACTCCTTGGGCTTAATGGTCACCAACTGTAAACTGTGGTATGAGAAAAGATTTCACCCTGTAGGTGAAATCTTAAGAGCAGTCGCTGAGATGTGTGAAATTTCTTCCCGTTAGCCCAGTGCCAAGTGAGTTCTTCATAAATGTGGGTTCATTTAGAAGGTGAGGATGGGGGTCAGGCGGTTCCTGCTGCCTTTCCATCCATACTGACTTTCTCTTTCATGGCCTCCCACAGAAAAAGGTGCAGTGTATTGACATGGATAGCCTCTCCTTCCAGCTGGGCCTCTACCTCAGCCCGCACTTCCTCCAAGCATCCAGCACCATCGAGCTGGGCCAGCAAGGCTTTGTGCAGGTACTGGGCACCCTACCTAACTCCTCGAGTATTCTCTGGGCCTTTCTTCCCAACATTGTTAGAGAAAAGATGAGACTTCACCTTCCAGAGGAAGGAGGCCAGCCTTGGGTGTATGGGACAGATAGAAAAGGAATTGTAAATGGGGCTGTCACCTCCTTCCCGTTAGATCCGTGGGACTCCCCTTCTAGCTTATTCCAAGAGGGCATCAGTGAAAGGGCAAGGATATCTGCATGTCTCATCCCCTCACCTCCCTGTGCAGGTGAGCATGTCTCCATCGACCTCTGAGGTCACAGTCCAGATAGATAGCTGCCATTTGGATTTGGGGCCTGAAGGGGACATGGTGGAACTCATCCAGAACAGAGCAGCCAAGGGCAGCTGTGTGAGCTTGCTGTCCCCAAGCCCAGAAGGTGACCCACGCTTCAGCTTCCTCCTCCGTGTCTACATGGTGCCCACACCCACAGCTGGCACCCTCAGTTGCAACTTAGCCCTACAGCCCAGCACCTTGTCCCAGGTGAGTGGGCATGGCCCAGGTCTAGTTTCAAGGTGGCTTATGGGTCTGGGGTTCAAAGGTAAAGAGGTGACAGTGCGGTGGGGTGTAGAAACAGCCGGCAGCTAGCAAAGCAAGAGGCAGGCATGGGGGTTGACAGCCTTGCTACCAGGGGCACTCACTGCTACCCACAGAGCCTCACTGAAGCGGTGGCTTTAGTATAAACACACAGTGTCAACTTTCCATCTATCCATTTATCCTCTGCCTAGTTAACCATCTGTCATCCATCTATCCACTTACCTACTAGGAGCCCGACCATTCATTCATATACCTACCCATGTGCTCAACCATCCACTCACCTGTCCAAACAACCCACACACCCATTCATCTACCTCCCCACTCACCCATCCACCTATCCACCAATCCATGTACCTATCCAGCCATCTACCAATCTTCCTGCCTTCTTACCTTTACTCTCCCAACCAGCTATGCACCCACCTATCTCCCTCCCACGAGCCACCCACCCATCATCCACCCACTTGCCCTTCTAGCTACTCATCCACAAACCCTATACATCCATCATTCTCACTAGCCCACTTAGTTACTCACTTTTCGAGACAAGGTTTCTCTGTATAACTGTTCTGGCTGTCCTGGACTTGCTTTGTAGACCAGGCTGGCCTCGAACTCACAGAGATCCACCTGCCTCTGCCTCCCAAGTGCTGGGATTAAAGGCGTGCGCCACCACCGCCCAGCTAGTTACTCACTTCTAGCATCCCACCCACCCACCCACTCATGTGCCGATCACCAATGTGACAGATCTCCATAAACCAGATAGCTTAGGGAATAATAGAAAAGCCTGACATTGTGCTTTTCTGGTGTTAGCACGTTACTGTCCAGTGAGTCTCTGTTCTCAGGCCCCCAGTCCTGACACACTCACAAGAATGCTCCAGCTATCTGCACACGGATTTCCAGGATTCGAAACCTCCTGAAGTTGGGGCCCTAGAAGGCCATACTTCATAGGCCCTAAGCCTCCAGACATCTAGGCTGACCTGGCTTGTGGCCCACAGCTTACACAGAGCAACAGATGCTGAGCTCTCACTGAACACATGGGCCTCGGAAGCCTCAGGAATCCTGGAAACCATTTACAGCAGCCACAGACTATCCTGGTAGCTCACATTCTCCCTAGGGCTTGCTCACAGGCTCCCAGATACAAGGTCGTGGACATAGGACTCAGCCAAGGCTTGGGATGGTGGCAAATCCAAGCTGCAGAGCCAGGGAGAACCATATGCTGCCAGCTGAAGGCTGGACCACTTATCACTTTCCTCCCTCCTCAGGAAGCCTACAAGACAGTCTCCATGCGCCTGAGCATCGTCAGCCCTGACCTGTCCGGTGAGTGGGGAACAGTGGACAGATGGAGCCCAGACACTGGTGGGGAGATGGATGGCAGCCCTTGGGAGAAGAGGGTTTCTCAGGCCCACCAGTAAGATCCATCTTAATGAGGAAGACTGCTGAGTGCCATAGGACAGCCCTTCAGACCCCTCCCAGGCTTCATCTTTGCCCCTTACTCACTGGTGCACCTTGCTGGAGGATTTGACCTCCCGGATGGAACATAAGGCAACATTAGGTGTGGTATAAGCCTTACATTCCCTGACACCGCAGGTATGGAGGAAGCCTAGCACCCTCTAGTCTCTTTATTTGTTCCCCTGGGCCCAGGAACTACCAGGCAAGAGAGTCCCTATTGCTAGAGGCAGACACATGCCACATAGGCTAGGGTGGCACCCCTAGCCAGGATAGAGAATGCAGGGCTACTACCCCCACTGCACAAACAGGCACAGGGCCATGTAGAAGTCAGGAGGGGAAAGGTGTGAAGCCTGCAAGTTAGACTTAAAAAGACTAAAAATGGCCGGGCGGTGGTGGCGCATGCCTTTAATCCCAGCACTTGGGAGGCAGAGGCAGGCGGATCTTTGTGAGTTCGAGGCCCGCCTGGTCTACAAAGCGAGTCCAGGGCAGCCAGAGATATTCAGAGAAACCCTGTCTTGAAAAAACCAAAAAAAAAAAAAAAAAAAAGACTAAAAATGGGCTCTTGCCCATTTGAATCTGGTGGGATGGGGGCAGCTGGGGTTGGGGCACTAATCCAAGGTCACACAGTATGGGGGAGCGGGATCCTTTCATTCTTTGCAGCTATCATACTATCCATAAAGATGTTTCTCTGTGGCTGGGCATGGTGGTACATGCCTTTAATCCCAGCACTCAGGAGACAGAGGCAGGGGGATCTCTGTGAGTTCAAGGCTAGCCTGGTCTAATGAGTGAGTTCCAGGACAGCCAGGACTACAGAGGGAAGCCCCTGTCTCGAAAAACCAAAAAAAAGAAAAAAAAAAAGGTTTCTCTGCTAGCCGTCGAAGACAGACGGGTGGCCCAAAAGGCTTGGCTGGCTGGGCCCTCAGCTTAGTGTTGTACCTTATACCCGTGCACTAGATGAAGAGATTTGTGTTCAGAGAAGTCGGGTCACTGGCTGAACTGAAACTGGCATAGTACCTGTGACCCAGGCCAGTGTGACAGGGTAGGGACAGGCCTGACACTGGAGTACACTGACTACCATTGGCCCTCCTTTGGTCACACAGGCAAAGGCCTCGTCCTGCCCTCTGTGCTGGGCATCACCTTTGGTGCCTTCCTCATTGGGGCCCTGCTCACAGCAGCACTCTGGTACATCTACTCTCACACACGTGAGTATCCCAAGCCTCCACCCCATTCCTACAGTAGGCACGAAGGGACCCTCCACACCACCTGGAGCACACTCAGTGAAGCCTCTGAGGGAGTGGGGAGGCCTGGCTGGGGCCTTGACCTCCACCCCTGCCCACGCCCCTCAGGTGCCCCCAGCAAGCGGGAGCCCGTGGTGGCGGTGGCTGCCCCGGCCTCCTCTGAGAGCAGCAGCACCAACCACAGCATCGGGAGCACACAGAGCACCCCTTGCTCCACCAGCAGCATGGCATAGTGCCCAGCCTGAAGTCTCCGGGGCCCCCCAGCCAGCCCTTGCCCCGCAGGAGAGTGAGCAGTCACAAGCTGAGAACCACTGGCCATGAACTCATCCCAGGAGCCAAACACCTCCACTCAGCTGAGGATGGAGCCTGCCCCCTGCACCTGCCGCTCACGTCTCCTTTCCAGAGACTTGCTGCCAGTGGAGACTCCAGCCTGGAACATCATGGGATCTCCTCACCCCACTTCACAGAACTGTCCAACCAAGAGCATCTGGGATACGGCTGCTAAGGACTACAGAGAGACAAGGCACTGCCATGTACATCCACATTGCTTTAGAAGCCTAAGCTGCTGCCTCCAAGCTAGATACTGTGCTGGTGAACTGGGCATGGTGGGAGATAAGATCTCCAGCCCAGCCAGCCCAGCCAGGCCTGCATCTGGTCCCAGTGGCCTCCTCACCTGGACTGACAAAACTTTGGTGGGGGAAACAGAAGCTGAGGGGTGCTCAGCTCAGTGGGCGTAGATGACAAGAACAGTGGGGTGGGGGAACCTAGACCCTCCCAGAAATGCCAGAGAGCGCATCCCAGCCCATCCATTGGGGGAGGCAGCAGGAGGGGAGGGGCCAGGCTGCTGGTCCTGGGCTAAGTCCTGTATTTTCACCAATAAACCAGACATGAAACCAGTGCTCCTTTGGGTTGCACTGGGAGAACAGGCCTGCACACCCCTTGAACCGGCCTGGCAGCAGAATGGCCAGAGCTCACGTTCAGAGGAACCCAGTCCCCTCTGCTGCTCATTCCTTTGGTGGCCCAATCCTGGACAGTGTTACAGAAACCAAACACTAAGAAGCCCTGTCTACAGTCTCTGGGGTCTGGGACGCAGCTATCCCCATAGAGCTCTGGGTTCTAATCCCACACATGACTCTTGCTGGCAGTAGGTCTATGGACAGCTCCATGGCCCCTGGAAGCCAGCCACCCTCCCTCGTCTATAAGATGGGCACACAGCTTGAACACACGGTCAGCCGGCGGGGAGGTTTGCAAAGCAGTGTCGTGCTTGGTGTGTGGCAGACAAACAGTCCAGTCTTTCGTGACACAGGCCACCTTATGCTCTGAGGGACAGGACTAGTACTAGGCCACACTGCTAGGGCTCTTTACCCATCCAGCTCCTATACTCCTGCAGCGCCACACTAAAACCCCACATAGACATGAGGGATCTAGGAGGTTAGCAGTCAATCAACAATTTTATCATTTACAAAAAAAAATAAAAAATAGAGGGGTTTAAAAGCTTCAATTAGTTCTAGCAATACACAGTCCTCAAATGCCCAGGCAAGGGCCCTCTCTCTTCCCAGAAGGCATTGGAAGGGAGGAGGAAGTCTCTGGCCTAACCTCAGGCAGGTTCACAGGCTGGTCAGGCAGCTTCTACAATAAGCTGGACCTGAGCCAGGAGGCAGCAGGGTGGGCAGAGAAATGGGTTGAGTTGAAAGGCTGCTACAATGGTGGGGACTCTGGGAAGCCCCGTGCTGTCTACGTAAGAGGAAGGAGAGGCCAAGGCACAGAGCCTCTCCCATCCCTACTTCTACTAAGAGCCCAGGACCCTGGGCCAGTCTCAAAAGAATCTGAAAGCGGAAAGCAAAAGGCACTGAATATAAAAGTCTGCAGAAAGGCAGGACAGGTGTGAAAAGTTTCCACCTCTGACCCCATACTTTGGCTACTGGGACAGGGAGGGCTCCAACAGCTTCAGAACTCCACCCACCAGGTGCAGGCTTCCTGTAACCAGTACATGGATGGCAGCAGCCTCCTGGAGAATGCTGGCCCCACTGCTGGCCGTGGGGTGGCTGAGAAGGTTCCTTGGGGGACTCGGGGGCTGGAAGATGGGATCCCGGCCTTGGCTGATCCACTGCAGGGCATGGGAGATGCAGCTAAAAACAAGGGAGCTTGTGCTAGTGGGTTGAAGTGGATGTGGTGCCAGCAACAGGGAGCCTGGCCCTCCAGGCTCTAGGCTGGGGCTGCTCCAGAGGTCGGGGTTGGCCTGTTTCTCTCCCAGGCAGCTCCAATGCTGCTGGTGCTGGAGGCAGCGAAGTAGCACCTGGTCCAGTGTCACTGTGAAGTTCTGTTGGTCTGTGGGGTGCAGAACAAGGCATGTCAGGGCAGGAGAGGGAAAGGTGCTGGTGCACAGTGAGCACTTGCTTAGCTCCTGCATCACGTCATCAGGCTCTGCTGGTCTTCCGCATGGTGAATTGTGACCGACGCAGCCTGCTTACTGTCATGGGAAGCAGAACTTGGTAGCCAACTCCACAACTCACATGCTCGTCTTTACAAAGTGGGCCCCTGGGCTCCCTCACCATGTGGCACAAGCATTTCCCAGGAAGTCAGTTAAAATACAGATCCCAGAGCTCTCCGCTGACAGTCTGATGTGGGTGGGGCCTGGAGATCTAGTGCATGGTTCACAATCCTTCACAGTTTTTCAGATACAGTGCAGTATGGCACAACATGAGGCGGTTTAGTGTGAAGGGGTGCTTGCCACCAAGCCTGGCAGCCTATGTGTAATCTGCATGGCCCATGACCCACATGGTAGAAGGAGAGAGCTGACCTCCCCAAGTTGTCCTCTGGCCGGCCACTCATGTGCCCCAACCCCAACTAAATAAACAAATGCAATTAAAAACAACTTTTAAATGTATTTTACATTATTACATTGTGACCTAGTACTTGCACTTTTCCATAGGTGCCCAGACCTGAATCTTTACCAGGCAGCAACTACCCATCCTCCATGCTACCCACTGATAATTTCCATTCTCTTCTATCCAATAAATTTTAGTTGAGACCCACTAAGCTAATTTTAGTAGCCATCAATAGGCTGTAACCTGCCCTTAAAAAAAAGCTATACCTGATCATTCTTTTACAGTATTGTGAGTACATAACACAAATTTGAAAATGTTCTAAATGGTGTTTCTTGGAGCTGGAGAGATGACTGAGTTGTTAAAAGCCCTTGATGTCCCTGCAGAGAACCCCCAGTCCATCTCCCAATACACACATGGTGGCTCACAACCATCCATAACTCCAGTCTTAGGGGATCTAGTGACTTCTGCCTCCACAGGTGCCAGGCACTCAGATACACGCTTGTAGGCCCTCACACATACACATACAATAAAATAAATCTGGTTTAAAATGCTGTTTTCTGACATGGTTTGGAGGACACCATTCCTCACTGGGCAGCCTGTCTCAGCCCTTGGCATCAGCTCTGCCATCTGTCCCCTCTCACCTGCATTTTCTGTGGGTGAAACCTCTGTCAGGTTGGGGCAGAACACAGCGTAGTGAAACCGACAGGGCTGGGAGGCCAAGGGGAGATATGGTGTCAGTTTTCTGAAAGGATGTCCCCAGCCCCACTTGACTTCCAAATTGCCCCCCCAGGCCCACACTTCTGGAGAAATGCCCATCCCTGAACCAGGGATGTTGTAGTAATTAGTCATAGGCCTTCAGCACCCACCCCATTTGCCTCGGTGTATACTCCTCTTGGATTGCAGCTTGCACAGCCTACCATACAGAGAACTTGCATACGTGTACTGTACATATGGAGATTTCAGGTGGTACCTACTTAGGACAGCCTAGCAGGGGAGTAGGCCCCAAACCCAGGCTGGGGTAGTTTCTGGATATGAATCATTTCAGCCTCCTGCTCTGAAATAGGAAATGATCCTAGGAGCCACTCTGGCCCTGGGAGCCAAGAACAGGCGCAGTTTCCCCAAGCAAAGATGTGACAGGGAATGCCTCCATTTTACAGCTTGAGGACATCCGGACCTCAGTGCCCACCCTCCAGATGAGTCCCTTACCTGTAGCAACTTCAGCAGGGCAGCAGAGTCCCTGTCACCAGTGGAGTTGAAGAGCAGGACATGTACCTCAGGTCCTCTGCATCAGGGAGAAATGGGTGGGGTGTGCCTTCTGCCCTCCTTCCCAGCCCATTCCAGCCATTTCCCCAGAATCTAACCCTCCTCAAACTGGTCCAGCCCTAATGCTTTGTATTAGATCCCCTGGGACTGGAGTTATAGATGTTGTAAGCCACCATGTGGGTACTGGGGGCTGAACCCCTGTTCTCTGCAAGAGCATGAAGGGCTTTTAACAACTCAGTCACCTCTCCAGCCCCAGGGCATAGATTTTATTGCATAACACCATTTAGTACATTTTCAA
>CAJQZJ010031933.1:1798439-1812644 GCA_907164525.1 Lophiomys imhausi | reverse complement strand
CTACCCCCTACATGCCCAGCCTTGCAAGAAAACTCACCCACTGGGGCATTTCCTGTGCTGCAACGACTGGCAAAACCAGCGCACACAGGCCTGCACACTGCTGGTGGTATGCGCACCATCCAGGTACCAGGTAAGGGGCCCCCGCTGCAATACCTGTGTCCGGCCAGGCCACTCTGTGTCCCGAAGCCCTGGCAAAGGCAGATGCAACAGTGCTCTGGGATCCACAACAAATGGCCATCCCTGGGTTCCCAGAATGCACTGTCTCACTATGGAATCTTCCAGACAACCCTGGGATGTGGGGTACTATCACACAATCATACCTTCCCATGTTACAGCCAGGGTTTTCAGCTCACACAGCAAGTGAGGGTTGGCACTAGAGTTTGATCTAAGATCTGCTCCAGGGCTCTCCCTGACAGCAACCCTGGCCCACAGAAACTACTCCGAAGAGTCTAACAGTGCAAGGCCCCACTGTGTGGTGAAAGCAGGGTCAGAGTATGGAGCAGAGGCAGCTCCCCTGTCTCATGGCAGGGAGCAGCTACTGCTGACTGGCACTCTGCCCCAGGTCCTCCAGGCTCTGGGCTCAGCATCTGAGTGACGTCACATCACGAACCATCGAAACAGCTCTTAGCAGTGGGTGCTATCATTACCTCATTCAGCAGAAACGAAAACCGAACCTCCAAAGATTTGTGAACTCTGGGCCAGGGAGGAACGCTCACCCCAAGGGCAATCTAGAACTGCCCCAATCCCCAACTAGGAAACCAAAAGATGCATCTCAAAGGGCACAGAGATACAACAGGGGGCTAAACATACATCTCAGGGGGGAACAAAGATGTGTAGCGACCCTGACTGGGCAGGAAGTTCCAACCTACCATGTCTCATGTGGGAGGGAGGATGGAACACAGGTGCCAGGGGCAGCTGCCACCGTATGCTTGGCCTGGACACCTTCAGCTCCCGGAGGTCTGTGGGGTGTGAGTGTGTAGTATGTTTAGTCCCCTCCAAGGCAGGCTCCATGCACTGCCCACCTGCATGCCCATAGTGGCCCACCTACCCTGGTGGTCCTGCTGCTCCAGCCAACAATGGGCCAGCTGCAAGGCTAAGGCTGCATTGGATCTCTGGTGCTCTCCCTCCAGGCCCAGGGTCAACGGCAGTCCACCCTCCTCCAGGGCTTCCAATGGCGGACAGAGGTACAGAGGACACTGTGGGAGAAATGGGCAACAGCTGGTCAGCAGACCCGCCACCACCACCACTGTGTTAGACAGCCATACCTCAACCACCAAGGCCTACCAAGATATGCTCCTATAACCAGATGTGTCCTGGAGCATTAACAGCTGTTCCCCCTCCCCTGAAGCCCAACATGAGACTGTGTCACTATAATCAGCACGCACCTCCACCCTCCACCAAACCAACCACTCACTCACAGAGATCTGCTGGGCTCGATTCCTTAGCACGGCCAGGGGACCTTCTGGCTGTAGCACAGTGAAGGCAGGGACACCTGGCTACAGGCAGGGCCAGGGAGAAAGCAACAGAGGCTGTTGGGGTCTTTTGACGCCCCCATTGGCCTCATAGACCTGTGACTAAGTCTAATTTCAACTGAGGTCATAGAGGGGCTCAAGTCACACAGGGAGAAGGATGAGAAGCATAGGTGTGGATGGGTAAGCCCTGGGCCTGAGTCAGAACACTAACGCTTCTGCCACAGCCATTCTTTTGTAACACATTAAAAGGACAGATCCTGGGCTCCCATGAACCTCTCCTGCCTTGGCCTGCTATGTTACCTTAAAGATGCCCCCTTTCTGCCATGCTATTTTCTCCATTGTGTCTCCTAGCAGGCTGGTGTGATCAATGCCAAGAGAGGACACTCCACACACCACTGGCTTTCTGAAAGAGACAAGAAGATCCTGAGCACTGCATCCCCGGTACCGAATCCCCAGTACTGAGCTACCAGGTGCAGGCTCCTGGCTGCTTCCCCATCCCCAAGCAGCTGCCTCACCTGATGATGTTGGTACAGTCAAAAGCCCCGCCAATGCCTACTTCCACCACTGCCAGGTCTACCTGCAGAAGACCAGACAGACAGCATGGCAGGCGAAGACATGCCCAGATGCAACCTGGGAGCAGGAAAGCCCCTCCATATACTGGTCCCCAAGGGCTCAGATAACAGGGTCTAGGAAAGACACGTACGCACCTTCTCTTGGAGGAAGACATGGAAGGCCATGAGTGTGAGGAAGCGGAAGTAAGCAGGCATGGAAATGTGGCTGCCGTCCTGCACACAGGAACACATCAGGGGGCCATGGTCCCACAGTCCCCACAGCCCCTGCTCCGGGGAGATGGGCCCTTCCCAGCCCTCAGGCCCCAGTACCTTGAACTGCTCCAGCTGGTGGTAGAGGCGCCAGAAGTGCTTGGTAAAGAGCTCAGGACTGATGGGCTTCCCGTTGATTCGAATCCGTTCACGCACCTGCACCAGGTGGGGAGAGCTGCCGAGAGATCTGGGGTCATCGGGACTCCCCCCTTCCCGAGCCTCGGGTACCTTCCTTGTCCTAGTCAGACTTCTTTCAGAAACACACAACTGTGGCCTCCCCTGTTCCCAAGGCTCCCAGAAGTCCTCAAGAGTTGGAGCTCCTTGCTAGGGCGGCTCAGACCCTGCAGAGGCCGAGCCCCACCCTAGCACCGGTGTCTAGCCCGATTTCATGCACTGTAAGTGACATACGTCTACTTTGCAACTCCTCAAAGACCCTCTCACATAAAGTTGTCTCTATTTCTTTTTCTTTTTTGGGGGTGGGGTGGGAGGGGGGGGTTCAAGACAAGGTTTCTCATGTAGCCCTGGCTGTCCAGAAACTGAACTCTCAGAGATCGGCCTGGCCCTGCCTCCTGAGTGCTGGGACAAAAGGTATGCACCACCCCACACGGCTTAGCATCCATTTCTTTATTTTAAACAATCATTTTTTATTTTTTATTTACTTATTTATTTTTTGGTTTTTCGAGACAGAGTTTCTCTGTATAACAGTTCTGGCTGTCCTGGACTCGCTTTGTAGACCAGGCTGGCCTCGAACTCACAGAGATCCGCCTGCCACCATGCCCAGCTAAACAATCATTAGTTAAGAAACACATGCTGATCTGAAATGGCCATAGCCATCTGGTTTCCAATGGTTTAGGCGGTGGCCTGACGGAACTGACCAAGTACAAAGTCAGATATGCTCCTCCCTCAAGGAACAAATCCCAGGGAACACAGTCATATTCCTTCCTCTGAATGTCATTCAGTTAAGGTGACAGGCTGAGGAGAGGCATGAATCTGGCACAGGACACAGGCTCCACCTCAGATCTGGTGGGTTTCTGGATGTCGGTGCACCACCCCAAAGGGGTGCGGCCTCCAGAAGAATGTGGTCTCTATGATGGGTGGGGCGAGCTCTACTGACTACTTATGGAGACTTGGACATGGAGGCCATAAACTGCCTTTATCTGTGCACCTTTTACGAAACAGGTTTCTGTTCCTTACTGCAAAGACATCTTAACTGACAAACATTTCTGTACTACTTAAAAACTGGATCTGAACCTGGGAAGTGGTGGCGCATGCCTTTAATCCCAACACTCAGGGAGGCAGAGGCAGGTGGATCTTTGTGGATTCGAGGCCAGCCTGGTCTACAAAGTAAGTCCAGGACAGCCAGGACTACACAGAGAAACCCTGTCTCAAAAAAAAACCTTGAACTCACAGAGATCCAGAGAGGCAGCTGTGAACTGTCATGTGGGTGCTGGGATTTGAACCCTGGTCCTTTGGAAGAACAGTCAGTGCTCTTAACCGCTGAGCCATCTCTCCAGCCCCTTTTGGTTTTTTTGAGATAGGGTTTCTCTGTGTATCTCTGGCTGTCCTGGAACTCACTCTGTAGACCAGGCTGGCCTTGAACTCAGAGATCCACTTGCCTCTCTCTGCCTCCCGAGTGCTGGGACTAAAGGGTGGCCCCCACCCCACCTCCACTCTTTCTTCCTTAAAACTGGATTTCTCGGCCTGGGATGGTGGCGCATGCCCTTAATCCCAGTACTGGGGAGGCAGAGGCAGAAGGATCTCTGTGAGTTAGAGGCCAGTCTAATCTACATAGAGAGTTCCAGGACAGCCAGGCAGTGCTACATAGGGAGACACCCCCCCCCCACCTCAAAACAAAACAAAAATTAAAAAAGCATGCAAAAACAAGCTGGGTATGGCGGCTCACACCTGTAACTCCAGTAGGAGTCTAAGGTAGGAAGATTCCCAGGAGCTCTAGGCTAGTCTGGAGTACAGAGGGAGGAGTTCCAGGTCAGCCTCGGCTGGCATGATACCTACCTCAGTAAACCAAAATGGGAGCTGGAGCAATGGCTCAGCATTTATGAGCACTGGCTGCTCTTACAGAAGACCTGGGTTTGGTACCCAGTAAACACATGTTGCTCACAACCCTCTGTAATTCCAGTTCTATCAAGCACACATGTAAAGCACATACATGTAGGCAAAATACACATACATATAAAATAAAAACAATAATTAAAAAACTTAAAAAGTAAAAATTATATATATTTGGAATTTAGTTATTTAGCTGTTTATTTTTTTTGGTTTTTCGAGACAGGCTTTCTCTGTTTAACAGCCCTGGCTGTCCTGGACTTGCTTTGTAGACCAAGCTGGCCTTGAACTCACAGACATCAGCCTGCCCTGCCTCCCAAGTGCTGGGATTAAAGGCATGTGCCACCATGCCCAGCTTATACCTGGAATTTAAATTAATAAAAGCTCATATGACTCTTCCAGCCAGGTACTTAGGCCATACTTTCAAGATACCATCATGTTCCCTCCATGGTTTTCCTTATGAAAATTGATGGCCACTATTACTGGGACAATAAGGGCACTGTGGATTTCATGTTTGCTGAATGGGAGAGGCAGAGAGACTGACCTTGCCTCTAGCTCCACAGCCCTCCACAGAGCTGAGACACATCCCCACCAAGAGTCCAGTACCTAAAGAAGCCTGTCTTCAGGCCGTAATTCCGCAGGATACGTTCAGTGAAGGCACAGGTGGAGCCCTGGAAAGTATTGGGTGGGGTGAAATGATGGTTAATACTGATTGCCGACTTGGCAGTCACCCAGATCACCAGGGAGACAAGCTACTGGGCAGGTCTGGGAAGGAGTTTCCAGACAGGGCTGACAGAGGCAAGCTCAACCACCTGCATTCATCCCTTCCTAACTGAGGATGCAATGCAATCTCCTGCTTCGGACAGACTACCTCCCCCAGAACTCACAGCTGAATAAACTCCTCTTCCCCTACGTGCTGGACAGTTTTGGGAACTCCAATTGAGAAAACGCCTCAAGATTGAGCTGTGGACAAGCCTGTGGGACATTTTCCTAACTAGTGACTGATGGAGGAGGGCCCAGCCCGTTGTTGGTGGGGACATCCCTGGGCTCGTGGTCCCGGGTTCTATAAGAAAGCAAGCCATGGAGAGCGATCCAGTAAATAGCACCATGGCCTCTGCACTAGTTCTAGCCTCCAGGTTCTTGCCCTGTTTGAGTTCCTGTCCTGACTGCTTTTGATGATGAACTGTTGTTATATGGAATTATGAGTGAAAGAAATCCTTTCCTCCCCAAGTTGCTTTTGGTCATGGTGTTTCATCACAGCAATAATAACCCTAAAGAGACACCCTAAGTTGCTATTTGGTAGCAGCATGGAGAAAAGCAATTGATAAAGGTGGACAGGCACCAGCCCTCCTCCTGGGTTACTCTTCTTACCTTTCCTTTGGTCCCAGTGACATGGATGATGTTTAGCTGGTTCAAATCCTCCACCTTCAACAGACAGAAAGGCCCCGACCTCAGCCAGCCACGTGACTCCAAAACAGAGGTGTTTCACAGGATCTACTTTACTTGACCTTACCTGCAGGCCACTCTGTGCCAGGTACATCTCCATGGCTTCCAGCTGCGCCTGAGGGTCATTCCGTTGGCGTTTTACCTGCTCCAGGTAGCTGGCATTGGTCTGCAGGGTGTTGAGCATGCGCACAGCATCCTACCAAGCATAGTCCCAGTTCACTGAGGGTCCTTAAGGACAGAGGTAGCCCACTAGTGACAAAGCCAGGGCAACAGGCCTGTTTTATATATATATATATATATATATATATACCAAGGCATATGTATATGCCTTGCTCCACAGTTACTTGGTGGAGAGAGAGCCCTGGCATATTTCCAGTTCTGGCAAAGACTGGAGCCTAGGGCAGGATAGTCCCACCCAGAAAGTGTCAGGTAAAGCTGGCAAGATTAATGGACCTTCATTTCCTGGGCTGCCTTCCCAAGCCTCTGTGCCCTAAGCCTTCACCTTCCGCCTTCATCCTTATTCTCTACCACTGTCCTGGGCACTCACTGGACTGGGACATCTAAGGACTTGGAATTTTGGAATTCCTTGAGGCTCTGGAGTTCCACAATCTAACCCCAAGACAAGAGGATAAAAGCAATTAGATCTGTAAGAGGGAGGGAAAATGTATCCACAGGTGGATACAGCCAGCCTCAGGGGATGGCTTTGGGGGATGGGAGTGGGAACAGAAAATAAATGGAGAGGACTAAATAAGAGGTATTTGAGGATTTAAATCCAGTCATGAGTGTGTTTCAATTATATCTAATTTCCAAGAAATCTGTGTTTAGGCAGTTCCCCTCAGGCAACAGACCTGTCTCCTGCCTTCTTACCCTCAAGGCTTAAGCTGGAAGCCTCACAGCCCTAAAACTGGAGCCACCTGCCTGGCTAACATTAACTCTGGTCATTGACAACTGTCCCCTGGCACAGCATTCAACTGATGGTTTCTGTTTTCCAGATTTTTGGTCTCTTCATTGCCTGTTTTCCTGACTGCCCGCCAGCCAATTCCGAACACTTAGATTCCCAGTCTTCCAGCCCCGGAAACCCCAACCCCAGATCCTCCTGGGTATTTCCAGGCTGGACTCCAGAACTCCTCCCTTCCCCTTCATCCTGCATTGCCAGTGCAGACACTGGGGTCATCTAAAACTCAGTTCAGACTCTGGACGCTCTGGTGTGTCACCAACGCCCTTTCCCTCTGCAATGCGCGACACACACCCTCGGAATTCTCAGACCGGGCCTCCTGAGCCCAACTTTACGGTCCCTGTCACCTCCCCTGGACTCCAGGATGTCCCCGCCTCCCGAGACCCGCAACCTGAGCCCCCAGCAGCTGGCGGAGCATGGAGCGCGGCTCCGGTCCAGCCCACGTGTCAGTGCGCGATCTTTCGCCCGCCCGCGGGTCAGAAACCTGATACTCCATGCCCGGCTCCTGCGGCGCGGGCCACGCGCTCAACCACCGCCGCGCCGAGCCCTTCGTCCTCGCACCACGCGCAGAAACAACTGCCAGGGGCAGAGCCGAGAGCAAGCGGCTCCGCGCCCAAGACATAGTCCTGACGCCACCGCAAGCTAGGCCGTGGCCTCGCCCCGCCCCGACGCGCCTCTAACGCCAACCAATCAGAGTCTCTCGAGCCCCCTCGGGCCAATGAGAATCGGCGCCTTATCGCGGCCCTTTGCGAGGGGCAGATCGCCGGACGGTGTGCGCTCTCGCCATGATTCTAAGGGGCGCACTGCCGGGGAGGGCGGGATGGGGGTGCTGCCCGTGGGAGGGGTCCTTTATCTTAAAGGGACTGTGCGCCCTTTTCGTCGCCATCCTCCAAAGGTCTGGACCCCAGGTCTTGAGGACTTTGCCGCACGTCCCGAAATAGCCACTCCGAGCCAGCAGCCCTCAGTCCCTGCTCCGCCAGACAAGCTCTGAGCTGGGATAGAATTACAGAGCTGGCAGTGGTCATCAATCGCCCCCACCGAAATGTCCCGGCTCAGGCAGACAGTGGGGATTCGGCCCTTTCGGGCAGCAATCTGACCCCTCACCCATGGCCCCTAACTCTCTGAGAAACCTAGGAAGAAGACACCCCTGCTGAGATCTGCAGGGGTGCAGGGGGATTGCCAGCCTAAGGAGACCTGGAGAAAGACTTTCATTTGGTTGGACCGAGTTGCTCCAGGGATGCTTCATGCTTAGTCTGGCAGGGCCTTGGAGCCCCATATAAAATGTGTATTAGGGCTAGAGGCAGAGGCAGGCAGATCTCTGAGTTAAGGCCAGCCTGGTCTACAAACCGAGTCCAGGACAACCAGGGTTATTACACAGAGAAACTCTGTCTGGAAAAACCAAAAAAAAAAAAAAAAGTTAGAATCAATTTGGCTGGCTAAAATGGCTCTAGGGGGAAGGAGAGTGATCTGATTAACACCTTGGAAACTTCCCTCGCAATGGAGGTGATTTGAGGGCAATCTTGGGGAGGGGAAAGTAATTTCACCTAATTTGTGGAAGGCACTGGATACAAAGTGGTCCTTTGAACAGCGATGGGTTTTCAATATCTCCCGCTTTTCTGCATTGAGCTTAAATATTTAGCAGAGATTATCTCTTTTAAATAAGCAAGAGTAGTTTGGGGGGAGGAGTCTGGACTCTCTGAAAGTGCTGCTGGAGTCAAACAGAGGTCTGCTGAGTGCTGAAATAGTGTCCAAGCGTGTCTTTCACAGCGGTGTCACTCACTCTTGGCCGGCCTTTCCTCTCTCTATCTTCCTCCTGTAGGCTTTCATCTGTAACCCAGGTGGACTTGAGGCCACCATAGCTGTGCCATGGTAGTCTCAAACTCTCTATGCAACAAAAGATGACTTTAAATTCTTTTTTTTTTTTCAAGACTAGGTTTTTAACAGAGCCCTGGCTGTCCTGGACTCACTTTGTAGACCAGGCTGGCCTTGAACTCACAGAGATCCGCCTGCCTCTGCCTCCAGAGTGCTGGGATTAAAGGTGTGCATCACCACACCAGGCATGACTTTAAATTCTGGATCCTCCTGCTTCCACTTTTTTCCAAATGCTGAGATTAGGTCCCTACCACCACACCTGGTGTTACACCCTACTGGAATCTAATCCAGAGCCTCACACATGCTAGGCAAGCAATCTGTCACTGAGCTGCAGTCCTCCAAGGATTTATTTTGTTGTTTTGAGACAAGGTCTCATGAAACCCAGGTCTACCTCAAACTCACTAGGTAGGCCAGGGTGATTTGTTTGTTTGTTTGTTTTGCTTTTTTGAGACAAGGTTTCTCTGTGTAGCCCTGGCTATCCTGGAACTCACTCTGTAGATTAGGCTGGCCTTGAACTCACAGAGATCTGCCTGCCTCTGCCTCCCGAGTGCTGGGATTAAAGGCGTGCACCACTAAGACCAACAGCCAGGGTGATTTTAAACTCTCTAATCCTTCTACCTCTGTGGAATCTGAAAAAGCTTTGTCAAAATGGAAATCTGTGATATCCTAAATGCTAACAAGTACACCAATGTGACTATTTTTCTAGGCTTTACGTTAACTGTAAGGGAAGAGTTAAGTTTATGTCCTTTTTTTTTTTTTTCCGAGACAGGGTTTCTCTGTGTAGCCCTGGCTGTCCTGGACTCACTTTGTAGACCAGGCTGGCCTTAAACTCGAAGAGGTCCACCTGCCTCTGCCTCACAAGTGCTGGGATTAAAGGCGTGTGCCACCACGTCCAGCTAAATTTATGTCTTAAAGCCATATTCCCAGGAATAGTCCCAGCTGTTGCTATGCTGATGAAGAAGGACCTTCAACTAGGTCAAGGTAGCCCCGTTCTGGCGTCTGATCAGTTTTGTTTTTTTTTTGTTTGTTTTTTTTTTTTTTTTTTTTTTTTGGTTTTTTTTTTTTTTTTTTTTTTTTTTTTTTGGTTTTTCGAGACAGGGTTTCTCTGAATATCTCTGGCTGTCCTGGACTCGCTTTGTAGACCAGGCTGGCCTCGAACTCACAAAGATCCGCCTGCCTCTGCCTCCCAAGTGCTGGGATTAAAGGCGTGCGCCACCACTGCCCGGCTTTTTTAGGTTTTTCGAGTCAGGGTTTCTCTGTGTATCCTTGACTCTCCTGGCCTCACTTTGTAGACTAGACTGGCCTCAAACTCACAGAGATCCACCTGCCTGTACCTCCTGAGTGCTGGGATTAAAGGCGTGCGCCACCACGCCCAGCACCTGATCTGTTATTCATGCATATTATTATGATTTTCTTAGAAGACTCCCTAACCAAAACAAAAATGGTTTCCATTTGGGCCAGGTCATATTGACCATACCATCTGCTGTTTGGATTATTGAAGAATTCCATAACTATCAAAGGATGTCAGAACAGAACTCTGGTGGCCAAACTGACCACAGCTGGTTGATCAATAATAACGAGCCAATCAGAAATGGACATGACTAGCCGGGCAGTGGTGGCGCACGCCTTTAATCCCAGCACTTGGGAGGCAGAGGCAGGCGGATCTTTGCGAGTTCGAGGCCAGCCTGGTCTACAAAGTGAGTCCAGGACAGTCAAGGCTACACAGAGAAACCCTGTCTAGAAAAAAAACCAAAAAAAAAAAAAAAAGAAATGGACATGACTAGTTACCTAAACGTTATCCAATCATACGGTAAAAAGACTGCTTCTTTGTCTGAGTTGCTATATAAGCTCTATGCTTCTTGAATTCGGGGCTCCAACTTCAGCTGCTGCGACAGTGAGAGTTGTGAGTTTAAGCTTGTCCTGAATAAACAACCCTTACGCTTTTGCATAGGTGACGGCTCCTTGGTGGTCTTTGGGGTCTTGAGAACTGGGCAAAACACCTCCACTGCCCAGGTGCTGGAATTTCAGGAATTTGCCACTTTACTCGGCTTTGTCCAAGCGTGTATTTCACTGAATAATAGCCTCACTTGTTCTTGGCCCACTTTTCTTCTCAATCTATTTTTTCAACGGGGTTTCTGTCTGTAACCAAAGTGGACGTGAACTCAAGATCCTCTATTCACTGACTGATCTTCTAGCCCTTGTAATGTGTTTTTTGTCTTCTCTCTACCAGTCACAAAAGTACTTTGTGCCTCTAGAAGTGTGATTAAGAGGCAAAGCTCCAGCTCAGCAGTGGAAGCCCTATGGCACACACCTTTAAATCTAGCATTCAGAAGGCAGAAGCATGCAGAACTCTGAGTTCAAGGCCAGCCCGGTCTACAGAAAGAAAGAAAAGAAGACAGAGCTCCGGCCTAGCACATTCAAAGGCACTGAGTTTGGTTCCTAAGCACTATAAACAACAATATTAAAGTAAAACCATTTGTGTACCTGGTTCTGTCCTCCTGAGGATATTTTTTTTCTCCTGGTTCTCCTGGACTCCCTCTGTAAACCAGGCTGCCCTTGAACTCACAGAGATCCGCCTGCCTCTGCCTCCTGAGTGTTAGGATTAAAGGTATGTGTCACCACGCCTGGCCTTGGAGAGTATTTGTTTATTTATTATGTGTGTGTGTCCACAGAGGTCAGAAGAGGGTATTGGATGGATCCTCTGAAACTGGAGCTTAAGAGTTGTGAGCTACCATGTGGTGCTGAGAACCAAACCTGGGTCCTCTGGAAGTGCATCCAGTGCTCCTATTGGCTGATGTTTAGGCTGTTTCCAGTATTTTGCCTTGTTGTGCCCAACAGGGAAAGTGGAACAAGTGTCCTCGCTTCAGTAGTATCAGTGGTATCCTTGTCCTCACTGGACAGGGCTGGCAGTGCACCTGTGCTCAGCATCAGCCCTCTCAAAGCTCTTATGTGAACTAGAGACTGTCCTCATTTTATAGGGGGAGAGCTTGCCGCTCAGAGAGATTAATGAACTCACTCAGCAAACTCAGATCTGGTGACATCTACCCCTGCTCCTTCCACTGTCCGTCTTCCTGCCTGCTCCCTGGCTCTCTCTGCACTTCCTGGGCTTGGTGTGTGACCCTAGGAAGGCTGCCTTTGTCTCTGATTGGTCTCCTCCATGGCAAACTGAGGTCTGAGTCAAGTCCAGCTGTCCCTCCTTCACCTGGGTCTCTACACCTGGGCTCCTATAAAGAGCAAGGATATCCAAATTCATCATTAAATTTGTGTAGAAGCCTAGTATTCAGAAGTGGGTACAAGCCAGGCGGTGGTGTCGCACGCCTTTAATCCCAGCACTCAGGAGGCAGAGGCAGGGCAGCTTTCTGAGTTCGAGGCCAGCCTGATCTACAGAGTGAGTTCTAGGACAGCCAGAGCTACACAGAGAAACCCTGCCTTGAAAAAAACCAGAAAGTAGATCTGGATGTATCTCTGTATCCCTGGTACAGTTAAGGATCCTCTGTGCTCCAATGTCTACACTAATGACCTACAGAGACCCCTTCTCCTTGGCAGGCTCCCGCTCTGATATTCAGAGCTTCACTTTGCCTATGGCTATAAGGAGTTATGACATTTTCAAACATGTATATAATGTAATTTGATCATATTCATCCACATTATCTGCTCTTGTTCCTCCAACTCCCCATTCTCCCCTCCCTCTTCCCACCTAGTACCCCTTATACTCTCATATCTTTAATGTTTAAATTATTCTATTTTATTTATGTGGATATTTTGCCTGCAATATGTCTGTGCACTGTATGTGTGCCTGGTACCCTGGGAAGTCAGAAGAGAGCACCAGCTTCCATCAGCTTCCCTCAACAGCAGTCACAGATGATTGATTGTAGCGCACCATGTGGGTGCTGGATATTGAACCCAGGACCTGTGGAAGAACAGCCAGTGCTCTTAACTGCTGAGCCATCTCTTCAGCCCTCATGTCTTTTCTTTCTTTCTTTCTTTCTTTCTTTCTTTCTTTCCTTCCTTCCTTCCTTCCTTCCTTCCTTCCTTCCTTCCTTCCTTTCTTTCTTTCTTTCTTTCTTTCTTTCTTTCTTTCTTTCTTTCTTTCTTTCTTTCTTTCTTTCCAGACAGGGTTTCTCTGTGTATCCATGACTGTCCTGGACTCGCTTTGTAGACCAGGCTGGCCTTGAACTCACAGAGATCCGCCTGCCTCTGTTCCCCGAGTGCTGGGATTAAAGGCTTGGGTACCCAGCCACCCCTCATGTCTTTACTTATTCATTTATTTATCTATTTGGTGACCCAATGAGTTTAACTAGGGTTACTTACAGGAGCATGAGTGGAGATCAGTTACAGTGATCTGATCCTGAAGCCCTTTCTTGTCTGGGCTTCCTGCCACCTCCTCTCCTTCCTGTCCTCACTCTCTCTGCTCTTTGTCATCTCAGACCTCTCTGACACACTGGTGTCCTATGTCCCAGGTCTGTGATAATTTCACTGTACCACAGACATGACTGTCCAGCAGCCTCCTGGCCTTGTACCCACATTGTCCACAGTACCTTAGAATGGTCGTTACTCATGAAAACTGCCTTCTGGAACTGTCGAAGCTTGCTCAAGCCAGCCCAGGCAAACCCAGCTGGGTAGTCTATCATCTGTGGAACCCCTCAGAGCCATGGCCAAGTCGCACCCTGAGTCCCTGTGCCAAGCCTCACCATCTCCAGTCTGCACTTCCACATAGGCTCCAGGGTCCATCCCTTTCCTCCTAGGTCCATCTGACAGTCCTCTTGCTGCCTGTCCTCTGAACCCCGAAAGTTGTCATTTTTAGTGCAGTTCAGTCCTCATGGGTTCCACTGCCCTTATGATGAACTCCAAACTCTGCACGTCTCCAACTTGGACCATCACCCAGGCCCCTTCAGCTGATGTTCATAGTTAGTGATCACTTAGCGCCAACGGTTTAGTTCTGTTAGCAGCCAGGACAGCACTATGATCATTCTTAACTATACTCAGCAGCAAACTAAGGTACAAGAGGTTACTCAACCAGCCCAAGGTCACACAGAAAATGAATGTGGGACTTTTGTACTGGTCAGTGTCCCTGCCCTGGAACATTCAAACATTTGCATGACTGACTCTCGTTTCAGGACCTACTTGGCACATTCGTTCCTTTTGCCTGTGAACCCTTTGTACCTTTGAGATTTTGAAGCACATGCTTGCATTACCATTTCAAAAGAAATACTTTGCTGTGCCCATGGAGTGGGTAGAGGAGCCTGCAGTCAAGACTGACCCCATAACACTTGGGAGGCAGAGGCAGATGGATCTCTGTGAGTTCAAGGCCAACCTGGTCTATATAGTGAGTTCCAGGAAGCCAGAGCTACATAGTGAGACCCTGTCTCAAAAAAACAAAAATAACCAAAACCCTTTCCCCTCACCTGAGTCAGATTCCTGGAACCCACATAGTGGAAAAAGAAAACAAGAGAACTGACTCCAAACCTAAATACATGCCATGGTCTCTCTCTCTCTCTCTCTCTCTCTCTCTCTCTCTCTCTCTCTCTCACACACACACACACACACACACACACACACACACACACACACACAC
>CAJQZJ010031933.1:1779747-1792113 GCA_907164525.1 Lophiomys imhausi | reverse complement strand
CACTCAGGCTGACCAGAGGACCCTGGATCTCTGCACCCCCTAGCAGCTCTCAGGTTGATCACGCACCTCTGGAGTGATGGAGCCACAGAGCTGGCTGATGAGAGCAAGCTGGTGCTGCTCCGTGTTGCCCTGCATGATAGGACTGCGAGTCCACATCTCTGCCATGATGCACCCAGCACCCCACAGGTCAATGGGCGGGCCGTAGTCCCGCTCTCCTGAGAAGAAGAGTGTACCAGGAGGGCCTCTTAAGCCCAAGCGCCTCCTGAGACTCCATGTCCCAGGGCTGATGGCTCAAGAGGCCCTGGCAATGGGGGCTGTGGCCAGGTAGGTACCCGGCCCCTGACCCCCTCTGCCCGCTCGGGAGTCCTCACCGAGCAACAGCTCCGGAGGCCGGTACCACAATGTCACCACTCGGTTGGTGTAGCGGTTGGGCTGGCTGTTCTTGGCTAGGCTGAACGCACGAGCTAGCCCAAAGTCTGCCAGCTTTAGGACACCATCCCGGGTGATGAGCACATTGGCAGCCTTCATGTCCCTGTGCAGGATCTGCAGGAGGACACACAGAGAGCTCAGTCAGGTTTCACAGGGTCCTTTAGTCCCATGCACACAGCAGTAAGAAATAAGAACAAGCCCCACCCCCAGCTTTCACCTTGTTCCTATGGATGTAGTAGAGGCCGTTCAGCAGCATCTGCATCACCCTCTTGATCTCAGACAATGTGAACTTGACTAAGACATTGCTCAGCAGCCCAGCAAGGTCATGTTCACAGAAGTCAAACACCAGATAGATACTGCCCTTGCAACGGTTATAGGGCGAAGCTGAGACAGAATGGGCAAGAGGGAGAAAACAATCAAAACCTACATCCATCTCATTTCTCCACAGTCAGCTCCCAACCCTCCAACCCACAGACACCCATAAGTGCCCATGGAAAGCACCAACTCCAATGAAGAAAGGCCAGAAGAGCCTGGCGGTGGTGGTGCATGACTTTGGCAGAGGCAGGCTGTGAATTCAAGGCTAGTCTGGTCTACAGAGCGAGGTCCAACACAGCCAGGGCTACATTAAGAACCCTGTCTCGGGCTGGAGAGATGGCTCAGCCGTTAAATGCTAGGCTCACAACCAAAAATATAAGAAACCCTGTCTTGAAATGAACTGAACCAAAAAGATAAGAGAGGAAGCTGTGTGATAAGTCTGAGTCACATCCATTATAAGGTACAAACCAAGCCTTAAGCCTCATCTGCTCCCAAGAGCCAAGCGAGCAACACACCTTTGGTCCGACAAATCTCAATTAGGTTGACCACATTCTCATGTTTTAGGAGCTGTAGAATCTTGATTTCCCGCAAGGCTGTGATGGGGAACTAGGGAAGAGAAAGAGAGGTGTGTTCAAAACTGAGAGTGCAACAGACCAAGCAACTGGCCAGGGGTGAAGTCTATACTAAGGGGCAGAGGTTGAAAGGCAGGTGAGAGTACGCTGTCTGTGTGATGGATCCTGTCTGGAATCCAATCCCAATATTCAAGAGTCAGAGACAGCAGAACTGCTCCAAGTTCAAGGCCAGCTGGGTTAGCTGAGACCTTGCTTCAAGAGGCAGGAAGAGAAAAATATGTATCACACACAATATAAAGATCTGCAATCAGTTTTTGCAAAGCATGAAGTGCAATAATACGCACATCTCAAGGAGCTGCTAGATTCTGTCTTCTAGACCAGACCGGCTATGAACTTGTGAACCACACTTATCCCTCGGCCACCTGAGTGCTGGGATTACGGCCATAAATATGCCAGGCCAGGAATTTATCTTAGACAATCCAAATGGGATAAATCTTTGGCACTAACACTCGTGGGCTAAGATCAAGAAATTTCCTGGGCCTGGAGATAGCTGAATGGTCAAGAACACTGGCTATGGCCAGGTGTGGTAGCACAAGCCTTTACACTTTTTTTTTTTTTTCGAGACAGAGTTTCTCTGTGTATCTCTGGCTGTTCTGGACTCGCTTTGTAGACCAGGCTGGCCTCGAACTCACAGAGATCCGCCTGCCTCTGCCTCCCAAGTGCTGGGATTAAAGGCGTGCGCCACCACCGCCCGGCAGCACAAGCCTTTAATCCCAACACTCATGAGGCAGAAGCAGTTGGACCTCTGAGTTTGAGGCCAGCCTGGGCCACACAGTGAGTAAGGGCTACACAGAGATCCTGCATCAAACAAACACAGTTTATCTAAAGATCCTGTTTCAGGGGAAACAAGAAACACTGGCTGCTCTTACAAAGGACCCAGGTTCAATTCCCACCACCCACATGGTGGCTTTTTCTAACTCTAGGCTACAGAGGATCCAACATACCTTTCTGGCCTCTTCAGGTACAGGAGAAGCATGTTGTATACATCATGCCCCAGAACAAAACACCCATATACATAAAAAAGTAAGATAAAAAATTGTGTTCCTTACTAAGAAAATGGTTGCTAGGAAGCTGTACTGAAACTAAAAGGAGGAAGGACAGCATATGCTTTTAAAACAGCCCCCTGAGCTTAGTTACCTTTTAAACAGCCTGTGCAGAAACTGTCCCTTCATATGAAACAAAATTAAATGCTAAGCTAAAGGTGTTTAAAGGTTTAGCTTCTAGAATTAATGTTCATTTCATATAGAGTATAGGCTCCCTCACTTGGCCCCACCAAACTTTGCCACGCAAGACTGAAAAAATTGGAAAGCCAAATTCCTTGTTACGTGGAAAATTGAAATACACTAGGTGGGACCTCAGCACAAAACCCTTTGGAGCCTAAGTGTGGAAACCTAACACAGGTTGGAAAACCTGCCCTTCCATATACTCACCCCCTCCTTCTCATTCTCCATCAACACTTTCTTCAGAGCCACCTTCTGGCCAGTCTGACGGTGCTTGGCTTTAAACACTTCCCTGAAGGCACAGAGAAGGACCCAAGAGACCCATCAGGGATTTCCGCAGGGCCCGCCCCTCCCCCACGCGAAGAGGGGCAGCGGGAGACCAGACACTCGGTGGGGCGCGGCCCAGGACTCCGGTACGCCGCTACTCCACACCATGTGTTTTCTGTCTCTCTCGCAGCCTCTGCGCTCTCCCCGTCTTGGTCCTTGCTCCTCCCCCAGGGGTGTCTCAGAGAGATTCCGCTCACATTCTGAGCGCCTCTCGGCAACCCTACCCCACCCCCATCCCGGGATTCAGGCTCCTCCCCGCCAGTCGGCTCGGTTAGGCCGGGACTGTCTGCGGCGCAGCCTAGCGAGATCAGGCAGCAACCAAGGAAATAGCTTCTGGACCACCTCGGCCAGAGCCCCAGACGACCCGACGGGTCGGCCCGGAAAGTGCAGGTCCTGGGCTCCCGGTCCCATGAGGCCTAATCTTACCCGAATGTGCCTTGGCCAATCTTGGCAAGTTTCTCGTATTTGGTAACCTCATCACAAAACGGGCATTCAACTGAGTCGTACTGCTTGGCCATGGCCGCCTCCAGCGCGCCGCCGCCGCCCCCAGCCGCAGCTCCCGCCGCTCCCGGTCCCGCCACACTCCAGGCCCCTCCGCGGCCGCGCCACTTCCGCCTCCAAGGCCACTTCCGGCCTCGAGGTGCCGAGCCCACCTCTTCCGGTCTCCGCCCGCCGCCAGGCCCCCTGGGACTTGTAGTTCCCGGGAGGCCAGGAGGAGCCGGAGCTGCAGAGGAGCCTCCGCCGCCGCCGCCACTGCCCCCGCCTCCGCCGCCAGTGTTGTTGGCGGCCCCGACCGGGGGCGCGGGGATCCGTGGCGCTGGGGCTGGGGCTCGTGGCGGTGCGTCCCTCTGCATTGGCCCGGGCCGCGCTGCTGCCGAAGCTGCTGCCGCTCTGGCTCCCGATCTGGGGCCAGCCGCAGTGCCCTGCTCCTCCTCCTCCGACGGCGCCGCCTCCGCCGAGCTGCGCGGGGCGGCGGGTTTTGTGGGGGGGGTAGGGAAGGCCCGGGGGCGGAGGCTCCTTGGCTAAGCCCGGCCCGGGGCGGTCGGGCAAGGGGGCGAGAAGAGAAGAGCAGACGAGGAGGCGTCCGGAGAGCCCGGGAGGGGGCGCATTATAAAGGGGGAGGTGCCCGTCCTGGCCTCCCCCCCCCCCTCGCCCGCCCCCTCCCTCCCCCTCCCACCCTCCGCGGCCGCACCTGCCGCCACCGCCTCCCGCCCGCCCGCTCCGAGTCCAGCGTCCGCCCTAGGCGCGTCACTGCTCTCAGCCCCTCCTCTGCCTCTGGAGGTGGGGCCCCCGGAGTAGACACCTGCCTGTGGTGCCCTGCCGCGTGCCTCAGTTTACCACCCCCTAGGGCCAGCTGCCACAGAATGCCCCTTCTTCCCGGTCTGTGAGTGTGCTCCCGGTGTAGCGAAGGCGGGAGATGCGGAGGGAGAGCCTGAGGCCCTGGGAAGAGAGAACTGCCCCCGCTGCCACCTCCGTCTTCTCAGCCACCCGCCGTTGACATGGCAACTGACAGCCGCCAGGGGGCGCGGCGACACTGGAGGCGGCGATCGAGCAACGCTCGGGCCTAAACCTTTGGATCCTGTGTTGTCAGGAAGCCAAGGATGAGATCCTCTCCTTCACCACCTTCACGGAGCTGCGCCAGAGCTGGTCTGTCCTGGGTCAGTTATCGTAAAAATAGTTAACATTAATCCGGCACTCCTGTGTGCTTTATAAATGCTGGGTGTGAGCTGGGCACCGGTGTAGCAAACCATTAATCCCAGCGTTCAGGAGGCAGAGGCAGGTGGATCTCTGAGTTCGAGGCCAGCCTGGTCTATAGAGCAAGTTCCAGGACAGCCAGGGAAACGCTGTCTCAAAACCAACCAAACAAACAAACAAACAAAAATAAAGAGAAAGAAAAAGAAATGCTGGGTGTTTGGGTTGAATCTTGAACCAAGTTCACTAATCCATTTTACACAAGAAATTGCAACTCAGAAATCAGAAGTGGTCTGCTCCTGGTCGCACAGTGACAAGGCTAGCTCTAGCAGCTATGGAGAGGTTTCTCATGCCTCATTTTTACAGTGCGTTTGAGGCCTGCTGTCCTTATGCAGGCTGGATACCCACTGTTTACCCTAAAACCCTTCCAGTCAAACCTTCCCCCACAGTCATCTTCCCATTTCCAGGAGCCTCCAGATGCAAGCCAGCAAGGCTGTCTCTCAGTCTGTCCCCTCCTTTTCACAACACCCCTGCCAAGGATGGTCCTGCTTCCCCCAGCCTAGCTTCTCCACCTGTCCCACTCCAACCTTCTCTGGATCATTCTGAAGTCTGTTATGTCTCCCTTTACAGTCTTAAAATTCTGAACATGACACTGAGGATCTCTCCAGCATTTACCTTCTGGGCTGTGGTCTTGGAAGCTGCCTGCTGTTTAGTAGTTTCCCAAGGCCCCCCTGTCTTCAGAGCTGTGATCAGTCATAGTGCCTCACTCCCCAGGGTCGGCTGCAAGAAACCTTCCCATTTGCTCCCACCACCTGTGTGATCAAGACAGGGTCATGTTACACTGTCCTGGCTGGTCCGGTGCTCAGGAGTATCCTAGGCTGACCCTTGAACTCTAGACACCTCACTTGTTTCAGCTTCCTGGCATCGCTGTGTCCGGCAGAGCTTTCCGGTTTTATCCCACATTGTGCTTCAAGATTCTTGGAAGGGGGAATGGTTTTGGTGACCCTAGTATCCCAGGAGTACCTGCTGTGAGAAGAGTCTTACCAGGGAGGTTTTCCAAGACACTCCATAAAGCCAGGGCTTTAGGAAATCAAGTCATACGCCAGGGAGTGATCTGGATGCTACAACGTTCATGGATACATTGCTTGTCTGAATCAAGAAGCAGGGAGGGAGAAAATTGGGGGTAAAAAGAATAACTGCACTAATTACAATTATAGAAAGTGGCTAAGCCCTACACTTACCCCTGTATGGGAGTTATTTCTATTGTCAGTCATATGTAGGGGTCACTGCTCTTGCCTCCTCTGCACATAAGGGCCCCGACACTAAAGAGGTGAGATTACTGGGTCATGGTCACACAGCCAGCCAGTGGTCACACTAGTTTTGAACCAGGTAAGTTTGGCATAAACTCCAAACACTCATGTCAAGGCCCCTCCCAGCCTATGCTCAGAGTGAAACCAGGGCAGAACTTGGAAACGGTCTCACCTGCCTTGGTGCTCATGGGAGATGTGGTAGGTAACTAGCACTGAGGGCAGGTCTTTGTGGGCTTGTGTGGATGTCACTATCAGATTCTAAGGCGTAGCTGGTGCCTGTTTCTCATGAGTCCTCCCTCTGTCACATCCTGTGGGCAGAGGCTTTCGCAGAGTTTCCTGTGATATTGTCACCTCTGCCCCCAACAAGAGCCCTGACATTTTCCAGTCACTTCTCCTCAGAGTCTTGGGCCTTTAACCCTCCTGAGGGAAGCAAGAGTGATCTGGAAGCTTTGGAAAGCTGCCCAGTTCTGGAGCCCTGGTTCTCCACACCTGGTAAATCCAGGGGGGAGTTGGAGAGAAATTAGACATTTCGAATCCACTTTGGCTTCCGCTTTGTTGGCTGCAAATATTGCCTACTTCCTGTGGATTGCCAAAACCACCAAGGCCCAGCGTCTGACCCAGCTTCAGTCAACACCTACTGACTGACTAGCTGATGACACTCCCAGAGAGTCTCTTCTGTGGCCATTTAACAGCTAATGAAACCAGGCCTGGTGGCATAGGATTGAAATCCCAGCTACTGAAAACACTGAAACAGGAAAGTTTAAAGTTCAGGGTTTGTCTGTGCTAAAAACAAGTTCAAGGCCAGTTTAGTATCATTTTTAGAGAAGTGAGACCTTGTCTAAAAAATAAGCTGGGAGTGGTGGTGCAGACATTTAATCCCATCACTCAGGAGGCAGAAGCAGGCGGATCTCTGTGAGTTCCAGGCCAGCCTGGTCTACAAATCGAGTTCCAGGACAGCCTTTATTGTTACACAGAGAAACCCTGTCTCAAAAAACCAAAAGAGAGAGACATTTGAACTTTAGGTGTTGGTATAGTCACTAGTCGAAGGACGCAGAAGAGAGAACAGTGTAATACTGAGGGGCCCATCCAACCATGGAAGTTCTGCTCCCATTGATTTCACTGCCTCTGCCTGGCCCTGTGTTGACACATATCATCTCCCTAAGTGTCACTGTAGTCCTCTTAGGAGCCTGCTATAACTGGATCCAGGTGACAGAAGAAGAAACAGGCTCAGTAGCCTGGAGAGGGCCACACTGCCTTTTGTTTTATTGATTTTGTTTTGTTCTTTTTGTTTTTTTGATTTTTTGAGACAGTGTTTCTTTGTGTAGCCCTGACTGTCCTGGAACTCACACTGTAGATTGGGCTGGCCTTGAATCTACAGAGATCCACCAGCCTCTGCCTCCTGAGTGCTGGGATTAAAGGTGTGTGCCACCACAGACCAGCTTTGTTTTTCTTTTCCTTCCCTCCCTCCCTCCCTCCCTCCTTCCTTCCTTCCTATTTCCTTCTTTCTTTTTTTTTTTTTAAAGATTTATTTATTATGTATATAGAGTTCTAACTGCATGTACACCTGCATGCCAGAAGAGGGTACCAGATCTCATTATAGATGGTTGTGAGCCACCATGTGGTTACTGGGAATTGAACTCAGGACCTCCAGAAGAGCAGCTAGCAGAAGTGCTCTTAACCGCTGAGCCATCTCTCCAGCCCCTCTTTTTTGTTTTTTACACTACCTTTAATATCAGGCAGCCAACCAACAGACTGTATTGAGCAAGCATCTACAGTATAGCCCCAGATCAGGGACAGTATGAACTGGGAAGACCCATTCCTTTTCCAGGAACCAGTGCTTTGGGTTGGTTTTCTGGTTTTTGTGTTTGTTTATTTTGAGGAGTTGGAAGGAATCAATAGACTAAGGGACTAGAGGGGGGGGCAAAAGTGTCCTGGCAGTGAAGGTCAAGCCCAGGCAAAAAACGGTTACTCTTAATCCCAGCACTTGGGAGGCAGAGGCAGGCGGATCTTTGTGAGTTCGAGGCCAGCCTGGTCTACAAAGTGAGTCCAGGACAGCCAAGGATACACAGAGAAACCCTGTCTCGAAAAAAACAAAAAAAAAAAAAAAAAAAAACGGTTACTCCGGAGGAGAGAAAGCACTGGGTAGGTGGTCAGGGCTATAGCAGCAATGGGCTGTCTGGGTGGACCACCAGCACAGGCTGTGGAAAGACTGTGGGACAGCCACGAGCCAGCAGGTCTCCCTGACCACACTCCCAACGGCCACTTGAAGCAACACAAAGGCCTCTCTGAGCACAGCTTCCTCACTACACTGAGCCCCATTCATTCTCCCAGGGCCACCAGCAACTATCCTGGCGCCTGGGCCAATGGCAAGCCTGGCCCTGATGAGGCAGGCGACTGTACCATAGCAACAGAATTCAGCTCCCCAAGTCTCATACCGTGTGCCTGCCTACCCACCTGGCCCACTGTACTCCTTGCCCATGGGATCACTCTTCAGCCACAGAGCTACGGCTTGCCAAGGGCCACGGTGTGCTGACCAGAGACTTCTCCCATGGAGTAGGGATTACTGTGATTCTTGTTACATAGATAAAGAAACTGAGGCCCAGAGGAGCACAGTGCACAGCTGCTGGAGACCTGGTCTGGCCAGAAAGCCAGCAGTGGTCTGGTCAGCTGATGCCACAGCCTAGGTCATGAGTCCAAGTCACATTGTAACTGTCTCCCAGGAGAGAAGCCAGGGGTCTACACTTTACCTTCCACTGAGAAGACCCTCAACTCTCTCCAAGCTATAGGGTCCTCCCTGTCTTCTGACTATTACCTGGAGAGGAAAGGGGGTACCAACCCAGGAATCTGCTTTGGAATCATGAGTCACAACAAACATTTCTAAGTTGTCTTGGTCATGGTGTTTGTCACAGCAACAGAAAAGTGGCTAAGATAATGGTCTAGAAACTTCCTCTTTGGCCGTTGAGCAATGGTCCATGTAGACCTACAGAAACAGAACCCTGCCGCCATAACCTAACAGGGCTGGGTCTCTTTCTCTCTTAGGACATTAGGGTCCTCTTCACCTCTTCACCTCATCAGGAGAGTCAACCTGACCTTTCTTCCATCAACAACACCCTGACAGGAGACTGAAGTGCTGCGGAAGGCCTGGGAGTCAGCTCCCAGGGCTCTGTTGTTGGATCAGCAGTTCCCAACCCCAAGTGACTTGACTTTGGGGACAAGACTTTGATGGAGGAAGCAGGCAGAGAAGGACCCATCTATCCTGGACTATGTCTCTCACAGACCCAATCACCAGCTACGGGGCCAAGGAGGGCTGTTTGCACACATGTAATCCCAATACTTGGGAGTCTGAGGGAAAAAGATCTCAAATTTGGGCTCAGCTCAAATTTGGGATACGTCAGATTTTTTTTTCTTTTTTTTAATGTCAAAAAATGTTCACTCTGGGCTGCTGAGGGGATGTGGCTCAGTGGTAGAGAACTTGCTTAGCAAATGAAAGACCCAGAGTCCCATGCCAAGCTCAGAAGTAAAGGAAGACCAAGGGAAGCAAAGTCTCGGGAGGATGGCTGTGTATCTTGCCTTGTCCCTATTGTGAAGATTTGGTAACTGAGGACACATTCAGAACTAGCTTTGACCTTGTGGCTCTCTAGCCCCAACACCCCCGCCCCAATACAGGTGTACATGAAGGTTTCATTTCCTTATATTTGTTCTGTGTGGGGACAGAACACACACACACACACACACACACATACACACGTGCGCGTGCGCGCAACATCTGTGTTTGCAGGACACCAGCCTTTATATTACTGGAAAGACAAGTTGTAACACAATGTGTGGCACCAACTCTCTCTCTCTCTCTCTCTCTCTCTCTCTCTCTCTCTCTCTCTCTCTGACCTGGGGAAATTCCCTTCCTTGCCTCTCTGTGCCACAGTTTCCCTATCTCTGCCCAAAGGATATGGAAGACCTAACTTGGAAAGGGACAGTCATGCCTGAGCAGGTACTGACTATATGCAGTGGCCGTCTCTGTCTGGTTGTGAAGTTTGTACTTCATGCTCAGCAAAAGGAAACTGAAGCTCAGACAGGTGAGTCTTCTCATCCATGATCACACAGTGACAAAGTAGCCAATCAAAAGTTGAATTTGGGCCTGAGTGGCCCAAGCCCACAGGCCTACCTCCAGCATTGGCTTCTTTACTATTGCCACTCCATCTCCTGGGTACTGGGACTTAGAATAAACTGCCCCAACCATGGGCCTGTCCCCTTGACTTCCCATCCTACGGGTCAGGCCCCCTGACAGCTTTGGCAGGTCCCCAGTGGTCCCTCAGCCTAGTGGGCTCTGTTCCCAGAGCCTGCGGTTTGTTCCTCAGGCCTTCCAGGTCCCATGGGTCTGTGGTGTGCCCCCTTCCCCTGCTGCTGACTGAGGAGGCTCTCAGAGGCTGGACTGGGGAGGCCCCAGCCCCCGCCCCCTGTGGAGAGGGTGGGAGGGTGGGGCTGTGGGAGTTTCGCTGGTTTAAAAATACACAGAGGAAGCGAGTGAGAGGGCAAAAGAAAGGGGAAGGGGTGTGGGGGGAGGCCCATCAACCTTGATGCCTTGAGCCTGGAACAGCCACATGCTGACAAGCCAGAGGCTTTGTACAACTCTCCAAGATGACAGAGATGCCCAAGAAAACCGGCAAAAAGTTCAGTGAGTACAGACTGTCCAACTTCCCTCTGTCTGTCCAGCTTGGCCTCTCTGCATCTGCTTCTCAATGCTGTCTTGTTTCTCTTTCTCTTTCTGACCATCTCTGTCTCTGTCCAGAGTGTTCCTGTCTGTCCATGCTGTGGCCCAGGGTATCTCTCCATCTCTGTCTCTGTGTCTGTCTTTCCATTTCTATCTTTCCCCCTCTCCCTCCCTACACCTCGGCTTCCCTCTTGCTACAGCCAGCCCCTCAGCCTTTCTATTTTCCATATCATCCCAGTCTCTCTCTCTCACCTTGAGGCTGTGCAGGGAAAGACCCCCACATACCTCATGGTGTCCGGAACCCAGCACAACTCAAGATCTCTAGGGAGCAGGTAGATCTGGGGACCATGGATGCTATGGTATTCTCACCAGCACTGGGGCTGGGAGCTGCTAGCACCAAGTTCCTGGGTGAACTACACCCGTCCACTATTTCTTTCTCCAGGTCCATCCATTTTGGGCCCCAAACTTTTGTCCACTGACTCTTCTGAACTTCCAGCAGTGTGTGAGTGAGTGTGTGTGTGTGTGTGTGTGTGTGTGTGTGTGTGTGTGAGTGTATATATACATGTATGTGTGTTTGTACATGAGAACTCATGCACCTACGCAGGGACTGCATCTCTCAGAGGGAGATACACACATCCATGATTGCAGCACTTCAGAAGCAGAGAGGCAGGAGGCTCATAAGCAGTCCAAACTGGGTTACAGAGTGAGATATTATCTCATACAAACACACAAAGCAAACAAACAAAACCTGTAGTATTGAGAAAGGAGGCAATCAATGCCCTTCTGCTAGATACCAGTGAAGTCTCTATCCCTGGCCAACCTATCTAGAAGGAGGGCAGTGGCCAGCACTGTCTCTGCTGGGACTAGGGGCATTGGGCAGGAAAGAAACCTGAAGGGCAGAGCCCTGAGCTTCCACCCAGGCTCCTCGAGGTCTCTCTGTGGGACTGCAGGCAAACCCCTTCCCCTCTCAGGGCCTGAGATTCCGTCCCTGTCAAATGTGAGCATGCTGCTTATATTCCATCAGGGGTGTGGGCACCTGAGGATGCAGAGGAGGCCAGTGTTTTCTCTTCTTACTCAAGTCTTCTGGAGGAGCTGAGGAAGTCTGAGAAGGGACAGTCCCACAGCCTGGGGGCGGGGTGGAGGAGTGATCAAATAGAATATACTTCCTGCTGCTGGGAGATAGTATCACAGGAGCCCTGCCTGTGGAGTTTATAACATGGGTTCAGCCCACAGGGAGGAGAGAAGCACCCACACAAAGGGGCCAGCAATGCTCGGGCTGGTAGCCTAACCCATCTCCTAACAGCCCAGATGCCAGAGGTTGCCTTGGACACTACTCCTCACACAGACACAAACACCCCACACACACCTGTCTAGGTTTTGGGGCGAGCTGTAGGACTTCAGACCATTTATTTCACTCCTCTAAAAGCCAGTTTCTTTCTGTGGAAAGCAGATGTTATGCTAATGCTGAGAATTCACACACTGATGGACAAGTGAGAGGCATTTTTGGTCATCATTGTCATCTTAATTTTGATGCCTCTTTTTAGGATATCCTGTATGCCAGACAGCACATGAAGCATGATATTTACAAGGTTTGCAAGTGTGTTCATGTTTGTGTATATGTGCAGTGTGTTCATGTTTGTGTATATGTGCAGTGTGTTCATGTTTGTGTATATGTGCAGTGTGTTCATGTTTGTGTATATGTGCAGTGTGTTCATGTTTGTGTATATGTGCAG
>CAJQZJ010031933.1:1732853-1778666 GCA_907164525.1 Lophiomys imhausi | reverse complement strand
AAACCCTGTCTTAAAAAACAAAAAAAAAAAAAAAAAAAAAAAAAAGATTTACTCTGTGTGTATGTGTGTGTGTGTGTGTGTGTGGTATGTGGTGTGTATACTACATGTGTGTGTGAGGGTGCTCACATTGTGTGTTTGTGGGGGGGGTATGTGGTGTGTATAGTACGTGTGTGAGGGTGCTCACAGAGGCCAAAGGGGGGTATTGGGTTCCTTGAGCTAGGGGCGACTCACCTGATGGAGGTGCTGCAATCTGAACTCTAGTCTTCTCATTGCTCTTGTGCAGTATAAGCCCTCTTACCTGCCGAGTCACTTCTCCAACTCCTCTGTCTTTTTGTTGTTGTTTGTTTTGTTTTGATATTTTGAGATAGGGCCTCTCTATGTAATCCTGGCTGTCTGGGACTCGCCATGTAGACCAGGCTGGCCTCAAACTCACAGAGATCCAGCTGCCTCTGCCCCATGAGTGCTGGGATTAATGGCGTGTGCCACCACACCCGGCTCACGGCCAGCTTTTATACGGGTGCTAGGGATTCAAACTCAGGTTGTCTTACTTGCGTGGCTGGCATTTTTCAGAGTCTTCTCCCTAGCCTTTTGTTGATGTGCCTTCCTTCAGACAGCCCTCTTGCTGCTTACAGGGAGGAGGTACTACATAGAATCCTTGTTTAACTGATGTGGGTGAAGGGACTCAGAGACATCTAATGGCTTGCCTAAGGTCACACAGCTAAGAAGGTGGAAGAAGGGCTTGAGTTCAGGGCTGTGACTACAAAGTTGCATGTTATCCCACTTCTGGGAGTGTAGCAATGAGGAGGGGGGGGGTATGGAGTGATGGCTCAGCAGGTAAGAGCCGTTGTTCCTCTTGCAGAAGATGAGTTCTGTCTCCACCACCCACTTTGAACAGCTCACAACCACCTCTAACTCTAGCTCCAGGTGACTGGATGCCCTCTCCTGACTTCCAAGGATACCCACACTCATGATGCTTGTACCCACCCCCACATACATACACATAATTAAGAATAAAAAAAAACAGAGAGAGAGAGAGAGCGCAGAGTGAGAAGCTCTCCTTGGTGTCCTGAACCTTAATATCCTCACTGTGTGGACCTGCAGTGGTTTAATCACTCCATTCCTGTTGACAATGTCATTAACCTTTTCCTCCTCCTCTCCTGCCAGAGTTCTTCAAGTTCAAGGGCCTTGGGAGCCTTTCCAATCTCCCTCGGTCCTTTTCTCTGAGACGGTCTTCAGCCTCCCCTAGTATCCGGTCTCTTCTGAAGCCTGACACCTTTGAAGCCACACAGGATGACATGGTGACAGTCCCAAAGAGTCCCCCTGCCTATGCTCGTTCCAGTGACATGTACAGCCACATGGGTACCATGCCTCGCCCTAACATCAAGAAGGTTCGGAAACAGCAAGCTGTCCAGACAGCCCAGGAGATCAGCCTCCAGCCCCACCCAGTGCCTCAAGGGCTGCCAGACCCACCTGGCTTAGTGGCAGCCGAGGAGGCTGATGAGACAACTGATGCCCCACTGAAGGACACCCCAGGAGTGGGACTCACACTTTCAGCAGTAGAGGTGGACCCTATGAGGAGGCCTGAGGACCCCAGAGTAGATACAAAGGAGGAGCAAATACCTGGGGATGTGCACCCAGAAAGGTAGGTGCCAACAGGGGCAGGGAAGACAGGACATGCACAGATAAGTTTCTAACCATCTCTAGCTGGTACAGCTCCAGGACAAACATCTGGACTGAATATAAAAGGCCAGGGTGCAGGGAGTGGTACTTCCTGCAATCCCAGCACGGAGGCAGCTGAGGCTGAGGCTGGAAGATTGCTGTGAGTTTCAGGTCAGCCTGAGCTACAGAACCAGAAATAAAAGAAATAAAGTGCCTAAGTGAGTGAGTGAGTGAAATAAGGCAGATAGATCAGTTGGTAGACTGTTTGCCTAGCACACAGGAAGCCCTGAGTACCCTGTCTTAGTTTGGGTTTCTATTGCTGTGATGAAACACCGTGACCAAAAAGCTACTTGGGGAGGAAAGGGTTTATTTGGCCTCAGGACCACCAGCCCAGGGGGGCACCACCCACTACAGGAGGGCTATGCCCCCCATCATCAATCAACAGTTAAGAAAAGGTAGGTCCTAGAAGCTTGCCTACAGCCCCATTTTGTGTGTGTGTGTGTTTGATTTTTCGGAGACAAGGTTTCTCTGTGTAGCCCTGGCTGTCCTGGAACTTGCTCTGTAGACCAGGGTGGCGGCGAACTCAAAGAGACCTGGCTGCCTCTGCCTCCTGAGTGCTCGGATTAAAGGCATGCGCCACCACCGCCCGGCCCACAGCCCTACCTTATTGAAGCATTTTCTCAACTGGGCTCCCTCCTCTCAGACGGATTTAGCATGTGTCAAGATGACATAAAACTAGCCAGGACAGTTTCTCTCACCACATAAATTGGTGCGGTGGCACTTGGGAGCTGGAAGCGAGAGGAACTGCAGTTCAGGGTGATCTTTGGCTTTATTTGGAGTTTCAGGCCAGGCTGGAATATACAGAAGGAGGAGTGGGGGTGATAAACAGTGCAGGAGAGGGAACACCCAAGAGCTTCTCACAGACTAGGCACTGCTTGGAAACATTTGTAATTAATTCTCAAAACAAAACCAGCTAGAGATACACTGTTTCTACAGCAGATAAGGAAACAAGTTTAGGGAGGGGATGTTATCTGCCCTAGCCAGGCTCAGCATCCACCCTGTTAGCAACCAAGCTGTGCTTGAACTGAGGCGCACCTGGCTCAGAGGTCAGCACAAGGTCCAGCATGAACTCGGCACCTTTTAGTTCTGGGGGCCAACATGGCCGATGCCTTGTCTAGAAAGCCACTTGAAGCGGATTTGCCTATTGCACTCTACTGAGTTGAGTTCATGCAAGGAGATAAATAGATATCGAGATCCCCAAGATGGCTCAGTCAGCAAAGACCCATGCTGCCAAGTGCGTCATAGGTTTGATCCCCAGTACCCACATGGTGAAGGGAGAGAACTCTCATGTGGTGGCATGTGCATCTGCCCCTCACCAAAAAAACAAAACAAAACAAAAGAACCCAAAACCCACTAATAGTGAGAAGATTGACAAAACTCAATTGAGCACCTTATTGCTTGTTTTTGTTCTTTTTTCATTTCTTTCCCTTCCTTCCTTCCTTCTCTTTTAAATAGGATCTCTCTATTTAATCTGAGGTATCCTGGGCTCCCTTCGTAGACCAGGCTGACCTTGAACTCACAGAGATCCACCAGCCTCTGCCTGCCGAGTGCTGGGATTAAAGGTATGCGCCACTAACAGTAGAATTTTTAAAAAGCAATCAATGAGTGCTGGACATTAAAGTGCTCATTAAAGGTGGCGCACACCTTTAATCCCAGTGCTCGGGAGGCAGAGGCAGGTGGATCTCTGTAAATTCAAGGCCAGCCTGGTCTACAGAGTGAGTTCCAAGACAACCAGGGTTGTTATACACAGAAACCCTGTCACGAAAAACCAATAAATAAATAGACAGATAAATAAATAAATAAATAAATAAGTAAAATTCTATTGTTGAGTGTTGTGGCAGATGCCTTTAATCTTAGCACTCAAGAAATGGAGTCAGGAGGAACACCAGTTCAAAGTCAGCCTGGGCTACACAGCCATACACCGTTTTTTTTTTTTTTAATTCTATGTTTTGATGAGGAAACTGAGAGTCAGCCAAGGCAGCAAGTGATGTGGAGGCCAGGTCTGAGCACTGCCTCTCTGCACTGGCTAGGCATTCACTGGTGGTCACCTTCTAAACCCCAGGGTTGTGGATTTCACACACCTCAACTCCAGCCAGAGGAGACCCCAGGATTGCAAATTTAGGAGACTTTGCTCAAACTAAATAAGCCAGATGTGTTAAACCAAAGTGAGTCTAGAGCCAGTGTGAGGCCTCTCTGGATAGCTTCCCCACCCCCCAACACCAAACTCAACTTCCGAGGTTCAGACCCCTTTCATCAAGTCCAGCTCCCCAGAAACAGAATTTTGTTTGTTTGTTTAGACAAGGTCTCACTGTGTAGCCCTGGCTGTCCTGGAACTTGCTCTGCTGTCCTGGAACTTGCTCTGCAGACCAGTGCGGCCTCGAACTCCCAGAGATCCACCTGCCTCTGCCTCCCAAGGGCTGGTATTAAAAGTGCACACCACCACACCGGCAATTTTTTAAAGATCTAATTAATTAATTAATTAATTTTGATTTTTCGGGACAGGGTTTCTGTGTGTAGCTCTGGCTGTCCTGGAACTTACTCTGTAGACCAGGCTGGCCTCGAACGGAGAGATCCACCTGCCTGGCTTTCCAGTGCTGCGATTAAAGAAAGGCGTGTGCCACCACCGCCTGGCTTTGGAAATGCTATTTTCGTGATTAATAAAATTAAAGTGGCTCTCCCCACTATCCCTCGCTGCCTCAGGCTGTCTTCTCCAGCTACCCTCTCCAAGTTCTCACTTCATTCTGCAATTAAGGATCTTATTGATGGAGAGGTCCAGGTCCCTGAGGCTGTGAGGTTTCCCAGGTCTTGAGATTTCTTTCACCCGTAGATTGACTCCTCCCACTCAGAGACACTGATTGGTTCGTTGGAGCAGAGCCCGGCGAAGTAGAGGGGTGTGTTCGACTGGGGGCGTGTCCTCCTCCAGCCCGGACAGTGGCTGATAGCGAGGGGAGGAGGAGCGAGAGAGGAACAAATTTGAGGAGGGTGTGTTTTTCCTTGGATCTTAGCGGCCCGGGGGCGTGTCTAGGGCGTGGTCTTCAGATCTGGCACTGCCCCTAGGGTCCTACTGAGAGCTCCGTAGCTTCTAGCCTGAGTCTAGCGGGAGGGTCAGATTGAGGCGTTTCCTGGGCTTCAGGCGGTGACCACGGGGGAACCATGACGGCAGTGGGCCGAAGGTGCTCTGCTCTGGAGCCCCGAAGGTGAGTGACCAAACTGGCCAGCGGACAGCAGGAGTGGTCCAGTGGGGAGACGCTCGTCCTTAGAGCAGCTATGGGTTTAACATCTGAGACTTTTGTTTATATTTCTTTTTTTTTTTTTTTTTTTTTTTTGGTTTTTTCGAGACAGGGTTTCTCTGTGTATCCTTGGCTGTCCTGGACTCACTTTGTAGACCAGGCTGGCCTCGAACTCACAAAGATCCGCCTGCCTCTGCCTCCCAAGTGCTGGGATTAAAGGCGTGCGCCACCACCGCCCGGCTGTTTATATTTCTTTATTGAGGCAGGGTTTCATGTAACACAGGCTGTACTCAGCCGTGTGTGTTTGTGTGTGTGTGTGTGTGTAATAGGTTCTCCCTATGTAGCCCTGGCTGTCCAGAAACTCACTTTGTAGACCAGGCTGTTCTTGAACTGGCAGAGATCTGCCTGCCCCTGCCTCCCAAGTGCTGGGATTAAAGGCGTGCACCACCATGCCTGGCCGTGCTCAAACTCTTGATCATCCTGTATCCACCTGGCAAGTGCAGGGGTTACAGACCCGTGCTGCACACCTGGCAGCATCTGGAATTTTTCTTCAGCTGTGACTGTTCCCTGCCTTGTCTCTGCACACACCCAGCATCTCTCTGCTCATCTTCTGGCAGCTCCTGAAGAGAGAACCCATTTTGTAAATAAAGTTAGGAAAGCTCGCTCGCCTTTTTGACCTGCCTAGTGGAAGTCAGAATAAGAGTTTGACCCTGCCTCCTAGGCTCATGCTATAAACCTCTAGGAACACGTCCTCCTCAGACAGGGACGGGGCGGGGCCTCTGAGGAAAGGTCTTGAGAAGCCTTGCGAATGTTGAGTCTAGGACTCAGCCCAAGCTGTTAATGGCAGGGCCTTACTCCAGCATTGCCTCTGGCATCAGGCTTCAACTGGACCCAACCAAGAGAAACATTTGAGATTTTCTGCCTCCCATCTCCTGAAGTGTTCAGGAGTTCTCTGGTGGGTTTAGCAGGCCAGATCAAGTCCCGTCCTGGTGCCTGGAACCCAGTGTCCTGGCCCTAGCCCTAGCCTCCAAGTTCTACTGAGCATTTTTCATAGGAGTCCCTTGGAATCAGTAGAGCAGAGGAGGTTTTAGGCTAGCTCTGCCTTATGCTGGGCCTCTGGTTCTCCAGGAGCCTACATGGGTCTGAGATGCTCTCTGAGGAACCATCCAACTAGGCAGAAGGCTAGCTGACAGTACCAGTGAACAGGATGGGGCCCATCTTCCTGAGAGTCCAAAGGGACTATTCTAATGGATGTCAGAGTAGCCCGGATGGTGTCCCTCCCCCACCCTGGGAAGGCAGGGTGCACCTGGAGCAGGAGGAAGGAAGGGGAGGCTGTGAGGCTGCAGGGATTTCCTGGTGCCCTGTCTCTACAGAGATCATGGAAGATGAGGTAGGAGGAGGCAAGAGGGGCTTTCAGCCAAATGGAGTGCAGCAGCCTAGCCTGCATCCTCCACCCAAGAAACACAGCTCTCTGCTGGAGAAATTGAGACAGCAGAGCCCAGAAAACCCCCCTCACCCCCAAATCAGTGTGTCAGAGGAGGAGACCAGGCCTGGAGAAGGAAGGGGAATCCCACATGCCTCATCTACTGAACAAATAATTACAGTTGGTAGAGCATGAGACTCTTAATCTCAGGGTCATGGGTTCGAGCCCCACGTTGGGTACCATATGTAGAAATAATTAAATTATTGCCAGTACTTATGTTATAGTTAATTGGTCGGTGGTGTTCATCTACCCACACAGAAATGTCAAGCCAGGGTCCCATTACTTACCAACTGTCAAGCTCCCAGCAGGCCCTGGAAGTGAGTGACCCTACTACTCCATTTCCCTAGTGGTTAGGCTAAGGTCCAAAAAGGAGGACTCTCCCGAGGTTATACATTGGACATTTGTGAGAACCTAAGTTTGCTCTCAGGCCTAACTAACTCTTAGCTCAACTCTTTTTTTCGAGGCAGGGTTTCTCTGAATATCTCTGGCTGTCCTGGACTTGCTTTGTAGACCAGGCTGGCCTCGAACTCACAAAGATCCGCCTGCCTCTGCCTCCCAAGTGCTGGGATTAAAGGCGTGCGCCACCACCTCCCGGCCCTTAGCTCAACTCTTAACCACCAGGCCATACTTCCCTCCCTCAAAGAAAATCTCAAAACTTTTTTTTTTCTTAAACCACTATTTCAGATGACTTTCCATGGTGGCCTGGTATTGGGACTTATTTTACAGGAGAGCATATTTAGGGTCACACCATTGAAGCTGAGTGAGAACTTCATTCATTTCATTTTTTTGTATATTTTTAAGCTTGTTGTTATTATTCCATTGGCATAGATCCTCTCAGAATGTGTGTATTTGTGGGTCTCTTCTGTGTGTGGGATCCAGGGACTGAGCTCTGATCAGTCAGGCTTGCATAGCAGGCCCAAGCTCTTTACTCTTTGGGCTGTCTCACCAGCCTCTCATTCATTTTAATTTCCTGAGGTTGGTTATACCCAGGTTTCAAACTGGTCCTAGGCTCTGAGCAGACAGCAGTGAGCAAAGAAGGTTGAACCTAATGGAGACCTCATCCCAGAGCCCGAGAGTCAGATTGCAAACCAGATAGATGAGTTCTCGAGCAACCAGAGATGATTAAGCAAATTTATAATCAAGTGAGGAAACTGGTCTTGGGGGAAGGGGCTAGTGAGGTCATTTTAGAAAGGTTAGGAAGGAACGGGTGGTGATGGCGCCCTCCCTCAATCCCAGCACTCCAGAGACAGACAGAGGCAGGCAGATCTCTGAATTTGAGGCCACCTTGACCGAGTTAGTTACAGGACAGCCAGATCAGAAACCCTGTCCCCAAAAAGCAAAACAAAACAAAAAAAAAACAACAATAAACACAAAAAGCAAACAAACAAACAAAAAAAGCCCCTGGAAAAAAACCCAAAAAACCGGAAACAAAACAAAAAGTTAGGGAGGAAAAATAGTTGAACAAAGAAAGAAGGAAGAAACACACTTGCCGTCTGTGGGAATGTGAGCCAGCCTGTGAGAGAGACGTGTGCAGAGTCCTGAGGTGGGAATGTCTTTGGCCTATGTGATCATCAGCAGAGATAAGAACACCTGGAGTGGAGGATGCACAAGAAGCAGACAGCAGCTGGGTTGGGGGTCTCACACTGTCTTTGTATCAGGAGAATCTTTTTTCCTTGTAAATATGGTAGCCTTCACATATTTATATATATATTTTTTTTTGAGTCAAGGGCTCATGTAGCCCAGGCTGGCCTTGAGTTCACTGTAGAACTGGTGGTGACCATGACCGTGATCCTCCTGTCTCCACTTCTCAAGTGCTGGAGTTTTGGGTGTGCGGCTGATTTTTATCAGGTGCCGTAGGTGGAGCCTAGGACTTCCTGCATGCTAAGCAAACATTGTACCCAACTGGGGATCTCCAGCGTGTGTCCAGCCTTTTGATATTGTGACGTTAAGTTGTCATCTAGAAGGCAAGTTTACAGTTGGGTGTTGGGCGGCATTCATAAGCTGTCCTCAGCCTTGTGTAGCCAGTGGGTTGAGCATTTCTGCAGGGGGATATGAACTTAGCTCTGTCCTGCTTGCCATCCTCCCAGACAACTAAACCCCAGCCCCTGCTCCCAAGGAAGCTACTTGGAAGGCCACTGAGGCTGGGGTAAATGACATCCTAAAAGAGAAGTAGACATCCTATATTGTCTAAGCCACAGTGCCGGGCACCCCCCTTTCCCCATTTCCTTTTGGAATGTTGAGTCTGGTTCAAGAATTTCCAAGTCTCCCCAGAGTCCCACGACCCTCTCGGCCCTGCAGAGTGACGTTAGCTGCCGGGCATCTGGTAGCTATTACCCGATTACCCGTGGAGGGGGAGTCACTGTGGGCCTAGCCTTCGTAGCCTCCCTGGGCTCAGGGCGACTGATCCATGTCTTCTGAAGGGGCCCAGCTGCTCTTGGCTCTCATTTCCTGTGGAGACTTTCTCACAGTCCCAGAGACCCCAAGATGCCTTGGGCTGTGGGAACCTGACTAACTTAGGAAAGATGAGCTGTTCCCCACACTGACCTCCCACTTAAAGCACATTGCTTCCAGCCCTTAAGGGACCCGGTTTTCAGGTTGCTGGATCTGTGTGAGGTGAGGGCTGAGCAGGTCTGGGTCAGACATCCAGTGAGTGTGTGTCATTGAGTGAGTCCCTTTCTCCCTCAGAGCCTTAGTTTCCCCTGCATGGCGAAGAGTAGGTAGGATGGCAGGTAGAGGGCCTGGACTTGAACCAGTGAAGAAGTCCAGTACATGGCAGTTGCTTATGCTATAGGAGGGGGAACTGAGTTCCACAGAATGAATGGGTCTCATTCAGGGTCACAGCTTTCTACTTCCTGCTTAGGAGCCTATCAGAATCCCTGAGGATCTTCCCCAAGCCCTTCCCACCCTGTTTCCTCTTCCCAACTTCGTCTCTTGCCTGGCAGGGTGAGATGCTATTTGTCTCCTCCCAGCTTCCTTCTCTTTCCACCTGGGGTTAGCTCCTCATTTCCAGGGATGTCACTCCATATGAGGGACACAATAAAGACACCAACCTCAGGTCTCCTCAGCTCTAGTCTGAGCTCTGTGCCTGGGGCCAGGCACCCTGCTTCATCTGGGCTATCCCTGCTGCCCATCCCAGGCAGCCTTTGCTCCACTCACCTCACTCTCTAAGAGCCTCCCTGGGGCTCTCAGCTCTCTCCTGCTGGTTTCCAACCACCATCGGCAGCTCAAGGCTTAGCATCCTTGATCCTGCCCTTCCTCCTAGGCCAGTGCCATTCCTGATGGCTCCCCACATCCAGAAGGATGGGATCAGGGATGTGGCTGACCCAGTGGCAGCCATTACTATGGGGTGGGGCAGGGAATAAATCTCAGAGACTTCTTGGTTGAGACTCTCAGCCCCCATGGCTGTTGTTGTTTCAAAGAGACCCTGCTTTCCACCCCAGCTTTCTCTGCTCGGGCCACTGAAGTTGAAGGCCCAGCAGGAGGCACCCACTGTCACACGCCATGAGGGGTAAGCAAAACTTAGAGGAAGATGGCTGAGGTATTGCCCACCTGTAATTCCATCGTTTGGGAAGAAGAGGCAGGGGGATTGTGAATTCAAGACTAGCCTGAGTTAGAGTGAGACCCTGTCTCAAAAATCTAAAGACAAGCCAGCTGTAAATGATAACAAACACCTATTGTAATCTCATCCAGTACTTGGGAAGTCGGGACAGGAGAATTAAGAGTTCAAGGCCAGCTTTGGGTACATAGCAAGTTTGAGACTAGCCTAGGCTTTTATTTAGAAAAAAAAGAATAGTGTCTGTGCAAGGAAAGCTCTCTACTCCAGGATTGTGACCTTAGAATGTGGAGCCCACATGGGTAGGAGAACCGGCCCTCATCTTCCTGTGAGCATCATGGTCTTCCAGGACAGAGACGATGTACCCTCTGAAGAAGAGGTAGGTGAGCCTCAGAGAGAGGAAAGCAGGTGGCAGAGCTGGGCAAGTTGTCTTCTCAGGCTCTATGACCGGACCCTGAGGCCCAAAGGAACCAACTCAGGAACAGAGAGAGGGGAGCCGGGCCTGTGCAGAGGGTAAGGCCATGCCTGGTAGAGGGGTGGGGCAGCTTCCCTCTCCACTTCTCCAGGATCCTTGTGGAAGTTCACTGTTCCTTCTGGTCCAGGCCAGAGGTCTCCGGAGGTGAAGTCAGAACATATTCCAACATGCATTAGGGAAATAAAGGAAAATAAGTACTAATTACTGCTCATTAATGCGATTAATTAAACTGATATATGTGATGCTTGGTGTCAGTTATCAGAACAAATCAGTTAATATAGGCAATTAAAGGGGTTAGTTATTTAAATAATGAATGTTGCTGCTGAATGGGCCTGATTTAGCTCAGTTGTCACTATTGCTTGTTAATTGACTTCACCACTAATATCGGAGGGGAAGTGTCTTTTAAGTATTATACATAAGAAAAATGAATTCACGGAGCTGAGTTTTAACGAATACTTTGATTCCTGGATTTGATCTGATCACGAGAGGAGGTGTATTCTAAAAGATCTCCAAGCAAACTGACAGCTGGAGGCTGAGTGGGAATTATCCTGGCCCCTGGCTGTAAGGCAGACAGAATGGCCCAGCTGGAGAGAATGTCATGTGAAAAGGCCCAGAGGTTGCAGATGCTGGAGTTCTTTGCAAATAGCTTATGGAGGCTGGAAAGCAAGAGTGGGTGAAGGAGGAGAAGGAGGAGGGAGAGGAGATGCGTCAGAGGAGGTGTATAGCTCAGAGATGGGGTGCCTGTTGTCATACACAAGGCACTGTGGCTGGGAAGATGGCTCAGTGCATTACAGTGCTGCTTTCATAGGTGTGAGGACCTGAGTTCAAACCTCTAGAACCCACAAAACAGCCAGATGCGTAAGCATGAGAGTCTGTAATCTCTGGGTTCCCAACGGGGAGGTGGGAGATCAAGACGGGAGACTCTTTAGAAGCTTGCTGGCCAGCTGGTACGATGAATGCAGTAGGAAGCCAACAAAGACACCCCTTCTCAATCATGGTGGAAGGCGAGGACCGACACCCCACCTGGTGGGGGATCTTCTCACCTCCACATGAGTACAGTGGCATGCATGGGCCTGCATTCACACACATGAACACACACACACACACCCAGGCACCCCACACCGGGTGCTTGTTAGCTTCTCAACACTGTTGTGAGCTGATATCTGGGAGGAAAAGTACAGGGAACAGAAAGAGCAAAGCGCAGCCGGGTGGGCGGTGGTGGGCGGTACGCACGCCTTTAGTCAGTCCTTGCACTCTGGAGGCAGAGGCAGGTGGATCTCTGAGTTCGAGGCCAGCATAGTCTACAGAGTGAGCTCTAGGCTAGACAGGGCTACACAGAGAAACCCTGTCTCAAAAAACAAAAACAAAAAGAACAAAGCCCCTGAGGAGTTGGTGCTGGTTGGGTACTCACCACCTGGCCTTGGCAGTGAGCCTGGGTATGGCAGGCAGGAGCCCATCTCCAGGAGTCTGTTAGGAACTTTGACTCCCGGGCTGATGAGGCTGGGCCCCTACTGCCAGACAGTGGGGCAAAGAGAAGCTGTGCTCCAACTTTTATTTTAGCAGGGCTATTAGGAGTTCATAAGTGTGTCTCAGGGCCACAAATGGGGGGAGGGTGGCCCATGGTAATCTTCAGGCCATTTCCTGCCATAGGTTGCCAGTAGACATAGCCTTGTTGTGTACTGGAATGCCAGAGTGCTGTGGCTGGCAAGGGGGGTCAAGGGGTTGAAGTTCCTTGACCTGCAGCTCTGCCTGGGACTAACTCCCTGGCTCTGACCACCTGGCGCACCCCATCCTCAAGGCCTAAGAGGAAGTGGACAGGAAACAGGAGGAAGCACAGGGTTGATCCCAGTGTGTCCCTGACAGTTTGTTCCCAGCAGTGGGAGGATTTCCGGGCCTGAATGGCCGGAAATGTTGGGATGGGACACCTCACCCGGGAAGAGTGGATAGAGTGGACAAGGGAGGGGCTCTCTCCTCCACTTCACTTGTGTGTCACTGGCCAGAGAGCACCAGAAAGGCATTGGAAACCTGTGCTATTCAGGCTGCAGCCTAAGGGACAGAGGGTAGAGGCTAGGAAAGACTTTCTAGGAGGGAAAGTTAGTAATAAAGGAGTTGAGAAAATCAGAGAGTGGCTTTGGGGAGCCCCTGGCCTCAGGGGCTGGGGGATTCTTTGTTTTCCTTCCTTCTCCTTTATTTCTTTCAGCTCATCTTATGTTTTGAAAATTAGGCTCCTGTGTTTGAGCATACATATCTTTCCCATTTTGCAGATGGGAAACCTGAGGCCGTTGTCTGGGAACAAGCATTCAGCCTCACAGAATGACTGCTGGCAGGGGCCGCATACTATTCACCGGCTCCATTAAGCTGCGTTTACTGGTTTCCTTTTCTCTTAGATTGTGCCTGGCACCATGCTGGGGACTGGAGTTCCCTGGTGAATGACAGTCCACACCCTCATGTGGGTCTCTGTTAATTTTTAGTTGAGAAATAAATGCAAAATAGTTACTTGTTGTGGGTGGGGATTAGAGAGGCTAGGGGTTCGGAAGCAGGTGGGAGACAGAGAATAAAAGCCAAAGGGCTACTGTAGGGAAGGCTTCTCGGAGAAGGTGACTATAAACTGAGCCCCGAAGAAAGTGGGGGAGGAAAAGGCCTTGTGAAAATCTGGGGAAAGCCAGGCATGGTGGTGCACACCTTTAATCCCAGCACTTGGGAGGCAGAGGCAGGCGGATCTCTGTGAGTTTGAGGCCAGCCTGGTCCACAGAGTGAGTTCCAGGACAGTAAGGGCTACACAGAGAAACCCTGTCTCAAAAAAAGAAGGAAGGAAGGAAAGAAAGTAAATAAATCTTAAGAAAGAGAGTTCCGAGCAGTTTCCCCAAGGCCCTGTGGCAAGAATAAGCTAGCAAGGCCAATGCAGCCGGAGCATTGGTTGAGGTAGACATGGTAGAGTGAGTGTTGGTGAGGTAGGAAGTCAGGCACCACTAAGCGCAGAGAGCCTTAGAGGTTAGGGAGCCAAGACCCAGTTATGTCCGTTTTCTGTCAGAGTAACAACGCCCCTTTATTTTCAAGGAGGGAAGAAGTCTGGTTTGGATGATAAATTACACTGCTGTGGAGGGGAGTGTACTTTTTATTCTTTAGCAAAGAGGGCTGAGGACGAGGCTCAGCTGTACACAGTGCTTGGCTAGAGTGTACAAGGCCTGGGCTCTCATTCCCAGCACCAGAAAGGAGGGAAAGAACCTCAGACAGACCTGCAGTTGTGTTAAACTTGGCTGCTCAGAAGGCTGAGGCAGGAGGATTGCTTGAGTCTAGGAATTCAAACCAGACTGAGCAGTGCAGTGAGCCTTAGTGGGTGAGAAGTGCTGGAGATTGAGGCCGCCTGCTCTGGCTATCCACTTAGACACAGTCTGGGATCCAAGCTGACGCTGACAATGTGGGTGAGTGGACACGGGGAACCAGCAGGAAAGCTATGGAAGACACAGTGGCCCAGCTCCAGGGAGAGACTGTCATAATCTATTCTGAAGGGAGGATTTCCTCATGGACAGGGTGTGGTGTATTGCATGGATCAAGGCCTGCTGAGTGGGGCATAGTCTGCTGGTGGGCTAGGACAGAAAGTGAACCTGAGACTTTGGCTGGTGGAGCTGGTACCCAGCAGAGAAGGGAGACAGTGGAGGACCAGCAGCTGTTTGTGGGTGGCAAATTGGAGATGCCACGGACATTCAGGGGACTGGAGGGGAGAGGAGGACACTGGGTAAGGAGTGGGGCTGCATTAGATGAAGGCTTCAGTTATTTAGGCCATGGCTGGGCTGGGCGTGGTGGTGTGGCTCTGTAATCCCAGCATTCAGGTGGAGGTAGGAGGATCAGAAGTTCAAAGCTAGTTTCACATACCTAGCATATTTGAGTCCAGTCTGGGCTACATGAAACCCTATCTCAAAACAAATGCAAAAGCACACACACACACACACACACACACACACACACACACACACACACAGAGCTGTGGCAGGGAGAAGTGACTTACGAAGGGGAAGGCTGTTTGTTCAGCATCCTGGAAAAACAGCCACCTCTGGCCTCTCTAGGCTTCATTCCTACCACCCTGAAGGCAGAGAGAGAATAGGTGTGTACTGGCTCTAACCAAAGTAGCTAATGTACTGGCAATATAGATGTAGACCAGGGAAGGAAGGGCCAGAGGAGAGGTGCTTTGCCTCAGCCTAGGCCCTCTGGTGTATAGAGTCAGGGGTAGGGATTGAGTGGGGGAGGCAGGGAGAGGAAGCAGACACCAGGGAAGCATGTTTCATGAGCTGGGTGAACACACTCATCCTGAGTGCTCCAGACAGCTCCATTAAGCAGTAGCGTCTTTGTTCCCGAGTTATGGAGAAGCCGAGAATCAGAGAGGTGAAGGAATTTGCTCAGGGCTGCACAGCAGGCAGGAGTAGAGCAGCCATAGGTCCACCAGCCCTAGAGATAAGCCGATAAGGGCTAGGACTAGGCGCTACATCAACAGGCAGGTGGACACTCAGGAGATCTGAGAAGCGCTAAGAATACTCACCTCAGCCGGGCAGTGGTGGCGCACGCCTTTAATCCCAGCACTTGGGAGGCAGAGGCAGGCAGATCTTTGTGAGTTCGAGGCCAGCCTGGTCTACAAAGTGAGTCCAGGACAGCCAAGGATACACAGAGAAACCCTGTCTCGAAAAACCAAAAAAAAAAAAAAAAGAATACTCACCTCTTTTCTCTTCTTCCAGGGCCGCTGCAGAGCTGGAGGCTGCTGGGGACTATGTGAAGGTAGGAGGCACAGGCTGGGGGTTGGCCATGGGGTGATAGAGCACTCAGTGTCTGTTATGAATCAGACTCCCCCCCACCCCGGGAGGAGAAGGTCGGGGTGGGCAGCCCCTGGGGACAGCTATCATTGTGGACAGCTATTTTCCATGCCTCCTGCCACCAACTGGACAGGTTCCCAAGGGTGTCCCCCTGCAGTGGCCACCACAATGAGACCCCACCCAGTCTCGGGCATCTATCGAGGGCTGGTGCTGAGAGGGAGCAGCAGGAGGGATGATTCAGATCTTTAGCAGGGGCTCAGCACAACTCACAGACATCAAGGGTCTAACTTCGGGGACTGGGGACATGGCTCCGTTGGTAGAATGCTTGCTTTGTATCCAGAAGGCCTTGGGCGAGGGTCAGTCCCCAGCACCACATAAACTGAGTATGGTCCCGCATGCCTGTAATCCCAGCACTCAAGGGGCAGAAGAATGAATTCAAGGTCATCCTCATAGTGAGATCTGAGGCCAGCCTGGGTGAAACAAACAAAAAGCCTAACTTGTTCTAGGAATGTTTAAGATGTAGCCTGTGTATGTGAGCACATGCTTGCATGTGTGTCTTTGTGTGTGTGTGTAGAAGTCGGAGGTGGACCTCATAGTTGTTCCTGTCAACAGTGGGTCTCACTGGGACCTGGGGGTGGGGGTGGGGGTGTTCAGTGACTAGGGTTCCCTGGCAGGCCCGTGAGCTCCCAGGATCTTTCCATGTTTGACCTCAATGATGCGGTTTCAAAGCAGTACTATCACACCTAGCTTTTTCTTTTTTTCTTTTAATATGGCTGCTGAAGATTGAACTCACATCCTCATGTTTGTTTGCCAAACACTTTACAGAGTGAGCCAGCCACAAAATATAGGGTTTGTTGTTGTTTGCTGAGCATGATGGCACATGACTGTCATCTCAAACTTGGGAAGTTGAGGCAGGAGGATTGCAAGTTCCAGGCTATCTTGGACTACAGTATAAGACCCTGTCTCAACAAGAGTTTGAGACCTTTTGAAATATTATTAGTAATAATAAGGTTAACGAACATGTTAAAACCTGATTGCCTGGAAAACCATGCTGAATGCCGCCCTCTAGAGGCTCTTTCTGCTCTTTTGTAAAACCTTAAAAAATTTATTTATTTATTTATTTATTTACTTACTTACTTACTTACTTACTTATTTAGTGTGCATGTTGGAATCAGAGAACAACCTGTGAGAATCACTTCTCTCCTTCCACCATGTGGGATCTGGGGATTGAACTCAGGTCCTCAGCCTTGGTAGCAGGGGCCTTTATTCCCTGAACCTAAAGCCTTTGTTGTTGTTCTGTAGAGACACCCAACTCTTATATTGGGATTTCTGCTTGCAGATTAAAAATTTATGACTTCTTCACAGTCACAAGGGAATTTGTGGGGGCGGAGCTGGTACTGAGCCCCAAGCTTGATGCTGAGACTCAAGACAATGCCCTTGGCCTTCTTAAAGTCAGAAGCTCTACCTGAGCCAAGCCCTGGATGAGCAGCAAATACTGCAGAGAGCAAGGAAGTGTGCCAGACCTTCACACAAAGGGCTCTTAGGCCAGGCAGGCACCAGAGAAGAGTTATACAGAGTTTGGGCACTTTTTTTTGTTTTGTTTTTCGAGACAGGGTTTCTCTGTGTATCCTTGGCTGTCCTGGACTCACTTTGTAGATCAGGCTGGCCTTGAACTCACAGAGATCTGCCTGCCTCTGCCTCCTAAGCGCTGGGATTAAAGGGGCGAGCCACCACGCCCAGCCACTTTTTTTTTTTTTTTGAAACAGGGATTCTCTGTGTAATAGTCCTGGCTCGCCTCAAACTCACAGAGATCTGCTTGCCTCTGCCTCTGCCTCCTGAGTCCTGGGCTTAAAGGCGTGCACCACCACACTCAACTTTGGGCACATTTTATAATCCATCAGAACTAGGATTGATTGATTGACTTATTGACAGTCTTAAATGTAGCCCTGGCTGGCCTGAAATTCACTATATAGAACAAGTTGTTCTCAAACACTGGTCTCTACCTCCCTAGTGCTGACTGGGATTAAAGATATGTGTCAACAGTGTGTGTATGTTTGTGTGTGTGTGTCTGTGTGTGTATGTGTATTTGTATGTGTGTGTTTGTGTGTGTCTGTATGTGTGTGTGTATGTTGTACACACTCAATCATGACAGGCTCTATGTAACCCAAAGTAGCCTCAATCTTACCAAGTAGCCAAAGATTGCCTTGAACTTTTTTTTGTTTTATTTTGTTTTTGTTTTCTGAGACAGGGTCTCTCTGTGTAGCCCTGGCTGTCCTGGGACTCGTTCTGCAGCCCAGGCTGGCCTCGAACTCAGAGATCTGCATGCCTCTGCCTGCATCTACCCTGAACTTCTTACCCTTTCACCTTCATCTCCAGAGCGCTGGATTTCAGTCACTCACCGCCATGTCTGGTTTGTGTGGTGCTGGGTATCAGACCCAGGGCTTCCTGCAGGCTAGGCTAACACTCTACTCACAGAGCCATATCTTGAGTCTAGATACTGGTCCCAAGTCTGGCAGTGACTTGGTGACTTGCTTCTCTGAGACTTAGCATGTGAAACAGGGGATATGGGGGCTTGATGAGACTGTGCCCACGAGAGAATGTTTGAGTCTGGACCAGGGCAGGCTGGCCTGGCCCCAGATTTCAGGAACATAGAGTCACTGAGCTGCTGTGGCACATGGGAGGGGCTATATGGGGGAGCTGAGCCAGAGGTGGGACATGACCCCACACATCTGCTTGCTACATCTGACGAGGCAGCAAGAGCCTTCTAAGGACTGGTGGCTCTCTCTTGTCTCCTTATGGAGTTAAACTATAGATTTCAGGGCTGTGGATATAGCTGGGGTCTATCCTTTGCCTAGCTTGCTTGAGGCCCTGGGTTCCATCTCCATTACAGAGAGGGAAAAAACTTTTCAAAAAATAATAAGGGGAATAACACCTGCTCACTGAAACTCTCAGTCCTCAAGGGACTCCCAGTTTTGTTTCTAAAGTCTGTGCTGGTGAGGGTTGGAGTAGATTGTTTCCAAACTCCATTCCTGCCCTGAAGTGTTCATCTTTGAAGAGTGCCCAGAACTCCAAAATCCCCAAACAATGACAGGAATCCTGGACTCTCAGGATTTCAAAGTACCAAAGACATAAGGGTTCAAGTCTGCATTCAGAGCTGCAGGTATAGCTTCAGAAAAGAGCCATCTGGGGCCCAGATAGGTGGATTCAACTGCTTGAGGTCACACAGCCCATGGGAATGGTTTGGATACCAGGTCTAAATATTATTATTATTATTATTATTATTATTATTAAAATAGGTCTTATGTAGCCCAGACTGGCCTTGAGTTTACTAGGTAGCCAAAGATGATCTAGAGCTTGTAATATTCCTGCTTTCGCATTCTGAGATTACTGGTATGTGCCAGAACATCCAGTTTATGTAGCGCTGGGCAAAGCAAGCATTCTACCAGCTAAACCACGTCCACAGCCTTCCAATCCAGATTTTGGTTGTTTGAGTCCTTCTGCGCTGGCAGTGGACTCAGTGCCTAACCCTTGCTAGGCAAGCACTCTAAGTGAGCCCTAAGAAGCCCCAAATCTAGGTTTTGTGATACTCATTTAGGAAATAGTAGGGTGTCTTTACTGGATAATTACCTGTACCAGGCAACTTCTTTGATTGAGCTTGGCGACAGTCACAAAGTTCAGTACAGGTCTTCATCGTGTATTCCAGACATCTCCACACAAGCCAGTCGGGGGTTCAAAGAGAAGGGCCCCAGGGTGGGAAGCCCCACGAGTTAGAGAGGCAGGTGAGCTGCACTTGGCGCTCCAACAACCTCGGAGTCAGCTAGTCTAACCCTGCTATTCTCAATTAGAGAGGAGAAACCCGAAGCCACAAAGGATTGGGTTAAACATGGGGATTTTTGTAGCTTTAGATAGAACTGAACTCAGAGTCCCTGCCGCTCCAGGTCTGGAGGGTGCGAGAGTGGGGGAAAGGAGCCTCTCATCGCCCGCCCCGGGGTCCCTACTCCACCCCGATGGCCTGGGTGGCATCCCTCTTGGCAGGTCCTGGGGAACCCGCACAGGGGAATGGGGTGGCGGTGTAGGGAGGAACAATGGTCCCCTCCCCTCCCTCTCCTCGCTCCCCTCCCTTCCTAGCTGGCTGGAGGGTGGGGTCTCCCCGCCCCGCCTCCCCGCTCCTCCCCCGACCAGGCGATGAGGTAATCGCGCCGCTGAGAGGCACGCGCAGCCGGTGCCCAGTCCGGTCCGTCCCTGCGCCCCTGGCCCTTCGGCCGCCACCCCCGGGACGCTCCGGGGACCCGGGTCTCCCGGCCGCACCATGACCGAGCGCTGCAGCCTGTGGAGTGCACTGTCCGCCGCCGCCTGCTGCTTCTACCGCGGCTCTCTGGTGCAGGTGCAGGTGAGGGGGCGGCGCGGGGACCCGGGTCACTGCGCCCCGCCGCTGGTATGGGGACCGCAGTCCGAGGGCATCCCCGCAGGATCGTGCAGCCCGGACCGCGGGCGAAGGGAGGGGGCGGGGTCGCCCCAGCTCACCTCGGGGTACCCAGGGCGCTCCGCCGGGCGCTGGTGCTAGCCAGGGGCCACTCCTCGGACTCTGGACTGCAGGAGATGTGGGAGCGAGTTTGAGCTGGGACTTGGACTGGGAAGTGGGCTTCCTCCAGTCCGCTCTGGGGTCTCTGCTCTTGACCCCAGGCCACCTGGCTCCCTTTTGTACCAGGGACGCAGGACTGGGGTCTAGAGGTTGAGTGAGGAGCAGGATGCTGCAGAGCACGCTGCGGACACCACGGTGTCGCCACTCTCCTGCCATCTGGGTGGACTCCGGGTGCTGGAGGTGCAGGACTCCCAGTCCCACTGCCCCAGCAGTTGAGGAGCGCTCAGTGGCGTTGCGAGGGTTAAACGGAAGGGGGTGGAGGGGAGGACCCGGACCCCGCCTCTCTGCGGAGCATCCTCTAGGGTAGCTGTGACAGGGCTTGGGATACCTAAGGGAACACAGCGAGAAGTGGGAAGCCAGCTGGTGGGAAGAAAGACCCTGACAGATTCACCACACTCTTGCCTCTTGAGCGTCCTTGGGAGACCCGCGGGGCGCCTCACCTCTGAGCTCCCCCAACCTCACACACACACTTGCTCCAAGCCCGCCTGAATGACCGCCCCGCCGGCGGCGGCGGCGGAGCGCAGCATCCCCACACGAGCCAATGAGGCGTACGCAGGCCGGGAGGCGGTGAGATCATCTTTGACCAATCGCAGTGCTCTGAGCAAAGGGATGCTGCATTCGCACCTACTCCCACCCCCCCAACTCTTGGGAGCTAAGGACCCTGAGGCCCAGGGTGAGGAGGAGGTCACAGGGGTCCTAGGGCTTCCTACCTCAAGTGTGCGGGAGGACCAATGGTCCCTTCACCCCCAACTCTGACCGTTGTTGATTAGGGTTGGAAATGAGGTGCCAGTTTCCAGAACCCTTTACAGATGAAGCTACTAAGGCCCAGTCAGGAGAAGTGACTGGTCACTGGTCGAAGGTCACACAGTGTCCTGTCTTGGGGCCACTTTCTTCAGTACGCAGTATGCCCCTACTTTGCTCTGGAACTGGGAGGGGGAATTTCAGTGTGTGCTGCTGAGAGCAGCCTTCTGTATTTGTAAGGCTAGGTACAGGTTCCTTTTCCATGTGCCTCTTACATTTCTTTCCCAGAATCTTGTGTGATTCAAAGGGAGAGGCCTGGGCTGGTGTGAACTCTGCAGAGTAAAAGAGAACAGAGAAATGACCCTAAGAAATAAGAGTACCTCTTAGAGAAGTGTGAGAAAGGCTCAAATCTCGGCTTTGCTGAGACCCCTCTGCCCTGCTACGGCATTGATTTTTGCTGTGTTGTGGGCATAGGCCTTGCAGCATCCAACCTTGGTCCCTGTCTTATTCTTGTGCAACCAGAACACTCCACCTGTCTGTCTCTAGACCTCTGAAGGCTTCTCAGATCCCACACTGTCACAGACCCACTGCCATATGTTCTTGTTCCTGCCTTAACTGCCTTTCAAAGAACGACCCATCCTCCTCCCAGGACCTCTACTGGTGTCTGTGTTGTCTTGCTCCTGGGCCTTCTTCCCTTACACCTGACTGTGTTGCAGAGCCAGTGCCTCAGTTGACCCCACACTGCACTGCTCTGAGATTTCTGGGTGATCCCTCACCTCCCCCAGACAGTGTCACAGCCCTGCCCAACTTGCCACACCATAGACCCGAATCTGCCCACAGGGTCCCCCCACCTTTGCTTCAGAGCTCCCTGGCTCATCCGTCTTCCACCCCCAGATTTTTCTCAGCTTCTGACCAGGCAGGGAGTCACTGCATCTCTGAAGATACAGACACTTGGAATTGAGTGTGGGGGTCTGCATGGGCTCCCCTAGGGCAGTGGGGGTCTCCCCTAGGGCAGTGGGCTATACTGATCGCCTTGGGCTCCAGTCCCAGCATAAGACCCATGATGAGGCTGGTCTGTGTTGAATGAATGAAGTTGGAGAGTCTAGACATCACTAGAGCCGGAATCATGGTTTTTGGGGAACAGTGGAGATGAGGATGGGGCCTCTGTGGAGTGTGGGTCTTAGGTCTGGAAAAGTCTGAGGGGTGGCTTGGCAGACTCCAGGAGTGCCCAGAAGAGACTGTTTCCTCATCTTACCTGTCTATACACCTCTAAGCCGTTCTGGAATGAGTGTCTGGAAGCAGCTGTCTTTAGGGACTGGCCACGCCCCATAGTGACAGGGGTAGCTGTGAGATGAGGCAGATCCTGGCATCTCACTCATTTTAATGAGAAAGAGTTAAGGTCCAGACTGCTCACATGGGGTGGGCTTGCCTCTATGATGGGGTGTGCCTGGCAATGGGGCTCTCCTCTAACCATAGGATGCTTGGGATTGGTAACCTCTAAAACCCGGCCTGCCCACCATGGGTAGCTGGGAAGGCAGAATCTTGGGCTTTAACTTTAGTGAGGGACCTTTGACAGACTTCCCTGCAGAGCTTCGGTTTCCAGTCTTCCAGGATCACTTGAGATGCAGCAGGGAAGGCCTTGAGGGTTGTAATGGGCAGTGAAGATGTCTCTGAGAGGCCCATGCTCCTGTCTATGGCTGCCTTTGGGCCCCTCTACCAAACAGTTCACATTCCCTCATCAATTCAGCTATTTGGCCCAGGCATTCGGTGCTTCTCGGACTGATCTGTAGACGATGGCTTTCCTTCAAGATGGCCGTACTGTCTCTTAGACGGTTTTTGTACCGCAGTATCCTCCAGAAAGTCTTTAGACCCTCACCTCTCACAGGCTTAATCCCCTGGCCCAGAGAGAGCTAGGACTTTTTGCCGCTGTCCAGCACCGTGGTGCTGATGGCAGCCACCCTGCTGGCCCCTCTGCCTATGGCTTAGCCTGCAGGCTTCCAGCAGGACAGGAAGTGACTTATGCTTCATTGCATTCATCCCTTGCATGGATGCATTCTGGTAAAATAAGGTGAGTTTTACTCTCGCTGGGATAGGGACCCACAGGTGAGGACCATTCAGCAGGACAAGTGTTTTAGTGTTCTCAACAACTGTGGGATTAATGATGACCTGGGACAGGATGCGTTGGGAGGAAAAAAAGAGAAGGGGCTGTGGAATAAGATGCAGATCTGTCTACCCCCATGCAGTTCTCCAAGGAAAAGTACATCCTCGACTCTTCACCGGAGAAACTGCACAAGGAGCTGGAAGAAGAGCTGAAGCTGAACAGCACAGACCTCCGCAGCCATGCCTGGTACCACGGACGCATCCCTCGAGAGGTGAGCAGGCCCCAGGCAGGGATCTAAGTCCTGGACTCTTCCACTCATGCTGTGGCCAACCCCAGCCCTGGCTCCAGTCACCAGAGAGTCTGTGGCCTGTTCATTGGTGAGGATGAGGTTTAGCGTTTCCATTTACTGTGTGACCTTGAGAGCCGCCACACCACAATTTTTGGGCCACTCAGTTTTGGCCACATTGAGTATCTGGGATGAGGTGACTTTATAAGTCACAGACCTGGGCTGATGAATCACCTGGGCCTGATCCCCGGGCACAGGAGATCGAGGACATAGGGATGGATAAGGTGGCAGCTCTCTTGGAGGCTGCTGGCCCTGAATGGGTGCTGAGTATCAAGTCTTTCACAAGAACATAAGAGTGGAATGCTGCACAGAAACACAAGTGGCCACTAGGACAGGCACTGAGTGGGAGATGTGCAGGTTTGTCAGATTTATTCCAGGCAGAGAGGGCATCTGGAGGGAGCAGACACTCAGAGCTGTACTGGAGCCCAGGGTGGGTGGAGGAGAGAGGGTCTGGAACTAACTTTGCCTGGCAGGAACTCTGAGATGGGCTGGGTCTGAGACCTAGGTCTCTGATCACAGTGATTCCAACATTTCCAGTCACAGCACCCCTGTGTCCATCCCCAAGTGCCATCTCCTGCCATTCCTGGGTGTCTGTGCCCCTGACCCATTGCTTCAGCTGAGCTGCTACCTTAGAACCTTGGAATCTGGTCCTAAGCTTCAGGTGTCTGATGACTATTAACTGGATCCTTTGTGCTCTAGATGCTGTCTTGACATCCCCAGTTCAAAGCCACCATGTCCTTGACCCTAGCTCTGGCCTTCTTTTGCCACCACACTTAATTTCTCTGCACCTTCTGTAGGTCTCTGAGACCCTGGTACAGCGCAACGGCGACTTCCTCATCAGGGACTCACTCACCAGCCTCGGGGACTATGTGCTCACATGTCGCTGGCACAATCAGGCCTTGCACTTCAAGATCAACAAGGTGGTGGTGAAGGCTGGCGAGAGCTACACCCACATCCAATACCTATTTGAGCAGGAGAGCTTCGACCACGTGCCTGCCCTTGTGCGTTACCATGTGGGCAGCCGTAAGGCCGTGTCCGAACAGAGTGGGGCCATCATTTACTGCCCTGTCAACCGCACCTTCCCACTGCGCTACCTCGAGGCCAGCTATGGCCTGAGCCAGGCCAGCAGCAAGGCCGTCAGCCCAGCCAGCCCCTCAGGCTCCAGGGGCAGCCACATGAAAAGACGGAGCGTCACCATGACTGATGGGCTCACCACTGACAAGGTCACCCGCGGTGATGGCTGCCCCAACAGGTCAGCTGGGTCCCCACGCCCCTGGCTTGTTCAGTGGGGCATCAGTATCGAGAGTGCTGGTGATGGAAGGCCTGGCTTTCCTGAGGCTCTATGCAGAGAGGAGTGGGAGGCTGAGCTTCAATTGGGGGCTGGGACACAGGTTCGGGTTGGCTGAGGGCACTAGTGAGAGGCTGCCTGCACAGAGAATGGAGTCCGTGGTCTGATTTACAGAGACCATGACAATAAGCTGGGTTCTGGCCTGTATATCTCCTCCTGCCATTCTCTTGGGGTCAGGAGAGACACAGAGAAGCGGGAACAGTTTCGGCTCAGGCAGGTACCCCCAGGTTGTGTCTCTGTGTCTTCTGAGCCTGGGAGAAAAGAAGTCTGGGTAGGGATGGAGAGGAAATGCAGGGTAATTGAGGGAGGAAGGTGACTAAAAAATAAACCAGTGGTAGAAGGTAGGGTTGTGCCCAAGGATTGGGGTGTGTGGGACTCAGGGACAGCTGAGGGTGATTTGGAGTCAGGACCTCTATGCATTAGCTGTGCAAGGCCAGCAGTGGGGACACGGCTGGGGAGTCAAGTCTATACCACCTCAGCCCAGCTGCTGCTTCTCCAGCCTTTGCGTTTTTCCATTGAAAGGCTAGACTTGATAATCACACTTTTTCTGCTTCTGAAGTTCAGGGGGTAGGGAATGGGATCCTACAGTTCGTCAAGTCCCCTGATCTCTGACCTGTGGGCTCATGGAATCCTTTCCACAGCACCTCACTACCCCATCCACGGGACTCCATCAGAAACTGTGCCCTCAGCATGGACCAGATCCCCGACCTACACTCACCCCTGTCTCCTATCTCCGAGAGTCCCAGCTCCCCTGCCTATAGCACTGGTAAGCAAGTGGTGGGGCGAGGTGGGGGGGGGGGTCTGACAGGCTACTGTGTTTGGTGGGGAACTTCTGTAATCTGTATGTTTCTGCCTCGGTGCTGGGAGCAGCATCCTCAGGACTATGCTAGAAAAGCCTATGGCAGAATCTCTGGGGCTGACACGTAGACAACGTCCAGTTGATAACGTTCCCAAAGGTGCCAGGCAATGGGCACAAAATGGGTTCTCAGTGTGAGTGCTAGGGTGGAGAAAGCCTGGTGGAGGTGCAGCATGTCGTGGGGGCAAGGCTTGAGGCTGTGGCTTGCATTCACACCAACCACAGTGCTTGGCCCCAGCAGGCGAAGTTCCCACTGCAGCTGCCTTAGCAAGGACCCCAGTAAAAAGGGCATGCCTAGGTCTAAGTTTGAGCTTAGACCAGGCTAGCCCAAGCTAGTGTGCTTTGTTGTTCTTTAAAAAAACTTTTACTTTTTAGAGCAGTTAAAGGTTTATAACAAAATTGAAATCATTGTATCTTGTGCTTATAGATACAAATAAAGTAAAAATATGTCCCTATTTGCTTCTGAAAACAAAGCAAAAAAACTGTTAATCAAAATGTCTTGCCCCTAAGGCAGTCAAAGTGAGTGGGGAGGTCTCCTGGAAGCCTTGGCCTGGAGGAAGCATGGTGCCCTAGAGTGTTGCTGTACACCCCCCAGAAGTCTTCCCTTAAATCCAAGGCTACCATCTTTTGCCAGTGTACCCACTTGCTTTCAAAACAACATCTTTATTTGTTTTATATGTTTATTTTTAGGCATAGACTCACTGTATAGCCCTGGCTAGCCTGGAGCTCACTATGTAGATAGATCAGACTGGTCTCCAACTCACAGCTGTGCCTGACTCTGCCTCCTAAGTACTGGAATTAAACGTGTGTGCTACCGCACCCAGCTTATATTTATGGTTTTTTTTTTTTTGGTTTTTCGAGACAGGGTTTCTCTGTGTATCCTTGGCTGTCCTGGACTCACTTTGTAGACCAGGCTGGCCTCGAACTCACAAAGATCCGCCTGCCTCTGCCTCCCAAGTGCTGGGATTAAAGGCGTGCGCCACCACCGCCTGGCTTTTTTTTGGTTTTTCGAGACAGGGTTTCTCTGTATAACAGCTCTGGCTGTCCTAGACTCACTTTGTAGACCAGGCTGGCCTCGAACTCACAGAGATCCGCCTACCTCTGCCTCCCAAGTGCTGGGATTAAAGGCGTGCGCCACCAACGCCCGGCTATATTTATGTTTTTTAACTAGAAGTCTTTCATGGGACAATTTCTAGCAACGAGGTGGAACCAGAACTAGGAGGCGAGGGCTTCATTCCTAGCCCTACTACTTGCAAGCTGAGTTATCTCAGGCAAGCATCTTACCTTTTCTGAGCCTTTATTTTTCAGCTCTCGATTGAGGACCACAAAAGCCCTTATTGCCATAGAATAGGACTTTACTTTTTTTTTAAGAATTTATTTATATATGAGTAATCTGTCTGCATATATGCTTACAAGACAGAAAAGGACATCAGATCCCTTTGTAGATGGTTGTGAGCCAGCCATCATGCGGTTGCTGGGAATTGAACTCAGGACTCCTAGAAGAGAAGCCAGTGCTCTTAACCACTGAGCCACATCTCCAGCCCCCACCCCCACCCTACCTTTTTTTTGAAACAAGGTCTCATTATGTAGCTCTGGCTGGCCTGGAACTTGCTATGTAGACTAGGCTGGCCTTGATTTACAGAGACCTGGTTGTCCCTGCCATCTGAGGGCTAGTATTGCAGGCATGTGCCACCACACCTGATTTGTTTATTTATTTGTTTGTTTGTTTGTTTGTTTATTTTGATGTTACGTTCTATTACATTTCTTTACTTTTTTGTTTTTGTTTTTTGAGACAGGGTTTCTCTGTGTAACAGCCCTGGCTGTCCTGGGCTTGCTTTGTAGACCAGGCTGGCCTCGAACTCACAGAGATCTGCCTGCCTCTGCCTCCCAAGTGCTGGGATTAAAGGCGTGCGCCATTACGCCCAGCTACATTTCTTTACTTATTTGTGTGGTATGAGGAGACATGGGTGGATCACAGCACATATGTGGAAGTCAAATCACAACTTCCCAGAGTATTGACTCTCTCTCTCCACTGTGTGGGTTCCAGGGATCTAACTTAGGTTGTTAGACTTAGTGACAAATGCCCTTATCCACTGAGCTATCTAATGCTGCCCTCCCCCACTGCCCTTTGAGACAGGATCTCTCTAAGTACCTCAAGCTGATTTGGAACTCATGTAGCTATGGCTGGTCTCCAACGCAAGCCCATCCTCTGATCTCAGCCTCCCCTGTGCCACCATGCCTGGCTTTCACCTCTTGATAGTTTTACTGTTGACAGTAACTCTCCAGCACTTTACCAGCTCTGGGCACACACACCCAACATCCAGTAAATCATTCATATTGGGTTACAGCTCCACAGGGCACAATAGACTCCAGCAGGGTTAGCTTCCCTGGACCACCTCTTTGGCTTCTTGATGTTACAGCCTCTCGGGGGAAGAGGGATGCAAACTCCAATGCTCCAGGATCTGCCTCCACATGCTGGGAGGTGGGACATCACCCTATAGACGGGATGGAGACTGTCTTTTGAGGGAACCAAGAGGCCCCCCCTTTAAGGGTAGCTAAGATAACTAGTATTCTCTCTCTCTCCTCTCTGTAGTAACCCGTGTCCACGCCGCTTCTGCCACCCCCTGTGCCACAGCACAGCCTGCCTCTCCAGTCGCCCGCCGCTCCAGTGAGCCTCAGCTATGTCCTGGAAGTGCTCCAAAGCCTCCTGGGGAGCCAGACAAGCGCCCTCATGCAAGCCCTTCCCACACCCTCTGCAAGGCCTCACCATCACCGTCACTCAGCAGCTACAGTGACCCGGACTCTGGCCACTACTGTCAGCTCCAGCCTCCTGTCCGAGGCAGCCGAGAGTGGGTAGCAGGAGAAACCCCACGGAAGGCTAGGGGCTCTGCAGAGAGGCAAAAGGAACTGTCAGAAAATGGAGTCCCCGAGGGGGGGTGGGGCAAAACCTTCACAGTCCCTGTAGTGGAAGCCACTTCTTCTTTCAACCTGGCTACCTTCCAGTCCCAACTGATCCCCAAGGAGAACCGGCCTCTGGAAGTGGGCCTTCTGCACAAGGTCAAGGAGCTGCTGTCGGAGGTGGATGCCCGGACGCTGGCCCAGCATGTCACCAAGGTTGACTGCCTGGTAGGTATTAGGAATGCACAGGGAGGGGACAGCACCTTTATCTTCTGGCTCTGGGGTCAAGTGTCAAGATGGCGAGGGACTGATTTCCAAATTTCCCAAGTACAGTGAAGCCAGTAGCCTGGATTCTGATGTCTCAGGATTCTGACGTCTCAGGCGTCTTTCTTAGTTATGGGACTCTGGGATGGTCATCTGTCATGTCAACCTCCATTTTCTTCTTTTGGATTGTTTTGCTTTATTTTTTTAGGGTCTCACTGCCTTGACTGGGTTCCAGCTAGTTGTGTAGACCAGGCTGACCTTGAACTCACAGAGATCTGTCTGCCTCCCGGTGCTGGGGTTAAAGGCGTGTGGGAACACTCCCTTCCAATTTTCTTCTTCATTTTATTTTTTATGTGCGTTGGTGTTTTGCCTGCATGTACGTCTGTGTGAGAGTGTAGGATCCCTGGAACTGGAGTTATAGGCAGTTGTCAGTTACATGTGAGTGCTGGGAATTGAACCTGGGTTCTTTAGAAGAGCAGCCAGTGCTCTTAACCGCTGGGCCATCCCTCCAGCTCAATTTTCTTCTTTTGAAAAGTGAAAACCAAGATGTTTCTATAGCCTCCAGATGTTGGTTTGGAAAGGGGGCTGTCGTTTTTTGGAGTAACTATAGAAAGTCAATGCATATCTGGTTTAGGGAAGAGAAAAATCTGGGTCCCCGCCCCCACACCCCCTAGTGGACAACAAACAAACGTTCCCTGGCCCATAAACCGGCATGGTTCCAGTGTGAGGCTCTGACACCGCTAAGAACCACAGCTCTTTCCGTACCTGAGTTTCTCACTCTTTGGCTTGGGATGTAGGCTGGTCTGAGAAATCAGGAAGTGAGAAAAGAGACAAGAAGAGATGTTGCTGGGCTACAAGAGGGAGAAACTGGGTTGCAGCCCCAAGTGTATGAACTTGGGAAAGTCTAGTCTCTTCCTGGCAATCTGGGATAATGACATCCTGGCTCTTAATCTTGAGTATTTAACATGGCACACACCTGTGGGCATTTTCCCACTCCCATTTTACAGATTCGGAAACCGAGGCTCACTCAAAAAGGGGAATCATTTGCTCTGTGTTCACAGTGGAGCTGGGATTCAGACCCCTCCCCATCCTCCGACCCTCTTAGATGAAGCTCTGACTCCCAGATGGCTTGGGCCAACCCTGACAGGAAATTAATCAGCCCTTTGGGCGTCTTTGCAGGTTGCTAGGATACTGGGTGTTACCAAGGAGATGCAGACCCTAATGGGAGTCCGCTGGGGCCTGGAGCTGCTCACCCTCCCCCATGGCCGGCAGCTAAGACTAGACCTGCTGGAAAGGTAAGGGGTGCACCAGCCTTCAGCTACCTCACGGGCTGTCCCAGGGCTCTGACCACTCCTCCCATCCCATTAGCCAATCGCAGCCCCTTGGTACTCAGCTCAAAGTCAGCCTGATTTCCCAAAGACTGCAGTTTATCGATCCGTCGCATCTCTAGCATTCCTGGGTTTGTCAACCTTGTCCCCGACCACCATTATTACTGTCCACGGTGTTCATTCTAAAATTCTGGCCTTTGAATTTCGCTGATCAGTTACAAGCTTCTCCTCCTGGTATCCTGATCTTGCCCCCAACTTATATTGTCCAGCTTCCCTCTGCCTGTCACTCTCCCTCCGCCCCTTAGTCCCTGCGATCTATCCTGCTTCCGCACCGCGCAAGACCCACAGCAGCCGGGGCCCCGCCCCACCCCGCCTCGTGTCACGCCCCTCTGATCCGACCTCTCTCACAGGTTCCACACCATGTCCATCATGCTGGCGGTGGATATCCTGGGTTGCACTGGCTCCGCGGAGGAGCGGGCAGCGCTGCTGCATAAGACCATCCAGCTGGCGGCCGAGCTGCGGGGAACGATGGGCAACATGTTCAGCTTCGCCGCGGTAATGGGCGCCCTGGAGATGGCCCAGGTACTGCGGGGTTCTCGAGGCATCCACTAGACTGTCTGTAAGACGCCTTGCCTTGGGAAGACTTTTGTGCGTGAAAACCAGAAGGGCTTTCCGAGAGTCTCTCGGCTCCCTCCGTGAAAGACCAGCTAGGAGAGGCGAGTTCTCCCAGGTGTTAAGTTCTGATCCCTGCCCTGGGCCTCTATTTCCCCACCTGTAAGATGAACAAGAAATGCTACATTTAAAGATTATACAGTGTGTTTGGTGGGGTGAGAGTGCTGGAGAGATGGCTCAGCCTTTAAGAGCTCATGCTGTTCTTGCTAGAGGACTCAGGGTCCATTCCCAATCCCCCATTTCAAGCCACTCAAAACCGCCTATACTTCCGACTCCCTCCCTCTTCTAGTCTCCACAAGCACTTGCATGCACATGGTGCCTCTACATACACCAAGGGGCACGCACACATAAATCTTTTTAAAAAGTAGAACATAGTTTTAACGTTGCGACTCAGCTAGTAGAGTGAACTCACTGAGCATGAATTTGATCCCTAGCACCTTATAGACCAGGCATGGTGGTACGCAGCTGTAATCTCAGAATTTGGGAAGAGGAGGCGAGGGAACGGGAAATTCAATGCAGGACACCCTGCTTCAAAACAAACAAGATATACAATGTTTGTCATTTGATGAGCACAGCTAGGTGCCACACTTGAGTACTTCACCAGCACCGATTCCTCAAATCAACCTCATGAGGGAGATTTCTTTATCCTATTTTACGTAATGGGTACCTGAGGCCGAGCAGTAACGGGCTCAGGCCACACAGTCCAAGGCTGAGGCTTAGGATTTGTAAAAATCTAACGTGTTGCAGCGGCTTCACTGGTGACATACGAAAAAACAGTTAACACTATCCCTATTTTGTGAGTGACAGCCAGAAAAATAATCATTACCCCACACCACATCATTCGGTGGGGGTGGACTGTGGCCAGCTGCTCCTGGAGGCTCCTTCCCTAGCCAGTCTCTTATAGTCTGGTCTCCCCAGATTTCAAGGCTGGAGCAGACGTGGATGACCCTGAGGCAGCGACACACAGAGGGTGCCATTCTGTATGAGAAGAAGCTCAAGCCCTTCCTCAAGAGCCTCAATGAGGGCAAAGGTACCTGATGTTCCCATCTGGCTGTGTGATTTTGCATGCGTTTCAGCCTATGGGTTGCCAGAGACTCTCTGGGGTGTCGAGGATGACAGCTTGACTCTTTACTTCGCTCCGTGGGGTAGCCCATGTACTCTCTGGCACGTCGAGGGTGGGGTGTCACCAGGGAAAGAAGGGACTGCCCCAAGTAGCCTCGGTGCCCCTCCTGGGACCTCAGACATCTTTGACGCTGTAGCAGCGGACAGGGTCCTTCGGGTCTAAGTTCCTGCTGTCCCTCTCCACTACAGAAAGCCCGCCGCTGAGCAACACCACGTTCCCACACGTGCTGCCTTTCATCACTCTGCTGGAGTGTGACTCCGCCCCCGCCGAGGGTCCCGAACCTTGGGGCAGCACGGAACATGGCGTGGAGGTTGTGCTAGCCCACCTGGAGGCCGCCCGCACTGTGGCACACCACGGGGGCCTCTACCACACCAACGCTGAGGTCAAGCTGCAGGGTGAGTAACTGTCAAGGCCCCCTCCAACTCCCCCTACCTATGCTTGGGGCCTCCAAGCATCCACTGACATTTTCCACTCCTCTGTCTTGACCCCTGGCTCCTTTATCCCATCCGTCCTGTCATTCCACAGTTAGTGAGGGCATCAGGTGAAGAGGGCTGAGAGACACTGAACACCTTTGCCAAGTGTTTGAGCCAACTGCCCCTCACCGGTCTCCTCGGGGAGTGACAACTGTCTTTCCACAGCTGTTTGCAAGGTGCCCAGCCCTGGCCCAGGATGAAGACAGACCTGCCTGTCTTCAGGGAACCTGGGCTGGGGGAAATGCAGAATTCTGGGAAAGGAGCAGAGAAAGCGGTTTCAAACCGTGACTCTTTTAGCATTGGATATTATGTAAACCACAAAAAGACTGGAGGGTTGGGGATGGGGCTTAGTTGGTAGGGTGCTTAACTACCATGGACTCAGTCGCCAGGACTGCATCCACAGCGTAAAGTAGGAGTCATGAGCCACTACACTCCCAGCACTCACATACAGGAAAGAGCATCAGGAATTCTGGATACGAAATCCAAGGCCAGCCAGAAAGCAGGCAGTTCTCTGAGTTCAAGGCCAGCCTGATCTACAAAGAAAGTTCAAAGCCAGTCAGGGTTATATAGGGAGACGGTCTCAAAAAAATTTAATTAAAAAAATTTAGAAAAATTTTCACTTGCCCAGTGATATATATTATGGTATGAATATTCTTTTTCATCTTTTTTTTTTTTTTTTTGGTTTTTCGAGACAGGGTTTCTCTGAATATCTCTGGCTGTCCTGGACTCGCTTTGTAGACCAGGCTGGCCTCGAACTCACAAAGATCCGCCTGCCTCTGCCTCCCAAGTGCTGGGATTAAAGGCGTGCGCCACCACCGCCCGGCTCTTTTTCATCTTTTTATTTCTCAGAAAGAAAAGAATTATATGCATTTAAAAATGTATTTCTGCCGGGCGGTGGTGGCGCACGCCTTTAATCCCAGCACTTGGGAGGCAGAGGCAGGCGGATCTTTGCGAGTTCGAGGCCAGCCTGGTCTACAAAGCGAGTCCAGGACAGCCAGGGCTACACAGAGAAACCCTGTCTCGAAAAACCAAAAAAAAAAAAATGTATTTCTTTTTTTTTTTTAATGAAACTTACAAAAAAATACAAGAAAGATCTTCTGAGATCTTCCCCCAAATATACAGGAATATTTTACCTTTCAAGGGCTGAGGAGGTAGCTGAGTGATGAATACTTGCCTAGAAGGCACAAAGCCCTATGCCCCATCTCCGGCACCACCCACATACTCTTGCACAAACACAAACCATAGTGTAGCCATTTAAAAATCAGTTGAAGAAAGACTAGGTGCCTACCTGCAAGGTCATGGTCCTCAGTACATTTTGTTGGGTCCCTGCGGGCCTCGGGAAAGAACCCTATGAACAGGGACCTGACAGATGTGAAGAGACTCCTGACCATGTCTTCCTACCCTGCAGGATTCCAGGCCCGGCCAGAGCTCCTGGAAGTGTTCAGCACAGAGTTCCAGATGCGTCTCCTCTGGGGCAGCCAGGGTGCCAACAGCAGCCAGGCCCGGCGCTATGAAAAGTTTGATAAAGTCCTCACTGCCTTGTCCCACAAGCTGGAGCCTGCCATCCGCTCTAGCGAGCTGTGACCCTGGAGACCTTGCCTCTCTGCAGCTGCAGCTGCGGGCAGCCTTGTGGGCAGAGGGGCTCAGGACTTCCCCCCACCCCAGAGCACCACGGGGACACTGTGATCAGCCCAAGAATGTTCTGGGTTCAAATCCAGGATTTTCCTTGCACTTCCAGGGTCCTGAATGGACTCAGAGCTCCATTCTTCCATCCCACATGCACTGAGTCTCCTTTTCAAAAGGATGGGAACCTCCGCTCCTCCCACTGACTATCACTGGTCCCCATTTTGCTGAGGTTCCCTGTTTTTGAGCCATGGGAGGCTCCCCACCCCTCTTCCTTCCTCCAGGCACCTATGCCTAGAGGCCCCACAGCCTCCATCTCGCTGTAAATAAGTTTGATTGTAAATCATGTACAGAAACCATGCTCTCTCTTTCATACAATAAACTTTAATGGCTCTTTATTCTGTCCCGTGAGGCCTGTGTAGAAAGAAGCACTTTCCTCAGATAAATGGTGAAAAACTTCAACAGGTACCTGGGTAGCGCCCCAAGCCTTTGTAGATTATTATATGGGGAACCAGGGTTACAGCAGAGAGGAAGCCAATCCCTGACCTCTGTGAACTCAGCTATTAGCAGGAGAGACACTAAGTCCAAGCCACTGCAGGAAGTAGAGGCCTACCCCTTACTTTCCTCCAAGCCCAGGGCCTGTCCAGAGAAACCATAGTTCTCCCACCCCGTACACAAGCAAGGGGCCCAGAATTTGGGGTAAAAGGGCTTTTGAAAGTCTAGGGTCCTGGAGAGATGGCTCAGTGGTTAAGAGCACTGACTGATCTTCCAGAGGACTCTGGTTTAATTCCCAGTACCCACATGGAGGTTTCATAATCTATAACTCCAGTTCCAGGGTATCTGATGTGCTCTTCCGGCCTCCTTGGGTACAGGCACATGTGTGCTATGCATATAAGTAAAATAAAAGGAAAATTAAATTAAAAAAAAAACTTTAAACTGGGTGTGGTGACTTATGCCTTTAATCCTATCACTTTGGAGGGAGAGGCAGGTAGACCGTTGAGTCTGAGGCCAGTTAAAGCTAAAAAAAAAAAAAAAATCTTTAAATAATGGAATCTAGAGGCAGGCATGGTGGCAAACACCTTTAATCCCAGCACTCGGGAGGCAGAGGTAGGAGGATCTCTGTGAGTTTGAGACCAGCCTGGTCTACAAAGCAAATCCAGGACAGCCAAGGCTTGGTGCACAGGGAAACCCTGTCTCAAAAAAAAAAAAATCAAAACAACAGAAAAATGAAATCTAGGATCCCACGTTCTTTTATTTAGAGACTGACACCTGGTGGGAGAAGGACTTTTCCTGAACCATAATAACAGAACAAGCAAGCAGATGGGGAGGTAGAAATTGGCTGGTGATGATTTCAGGCTAGACCTCAGACCTCAGTTGTCTGTTCATTGAATTAGAGACATTGGGGTCCTCTGCCTTTGACTGCAAGAAGCTAGGACCATATGACTAGGAATATTAGATCTTTGGTGGTAACTGGAGGGGGCTTTAGTTTATTGTTTAATAACTGGGAATCTTGGATAAGAGGCTTAACTTCTTGAGGTCCAGATTCAATAAAGCCAGGCAATAAGGGGATCCCTATCCTTGGATTTATATGAGTATTTAGTGTGTAGTAAGTAGTAGGTAAGAAAGAGAAAATCTCACTTATTGTTTGTTTTTTATATATTTTAAATTTTCTCTTTTTAAGCTCAGGAGCAATTTTACTAGAGTTTAAAAGAAAACACTAGGGCAGGCAAGCTGTAAATCTCAACAACTGCCTGGAGGAGGAAGATGGAGAAAGAAAAAGCCATGCCATTTGAGTTAGTTAGGTCTGTAGCTGGTCTTTGCTACTCTGTAGGTTCTTCTTTTTCCTACCCTTTATACCCCTGGTTTTACCCCCTATTGCTTAACAGGAAAGAAAGAAGGATGGAGGGGAGAGAGAAGAGATTGACCCTTGAATCTAATTTCTGTCTTCTTGTTTCTTTTTTGAGCATGACCACTAACAAACCACCACCAGCCCCCCTGAATGGCCACCAATCCCGCCTCTCTGGACCCTAGCATTTATATATCCTCTGAAAAGTTCCTAGAATTCCAAAAGTCACACAATCGTAGAAACTATCTGCAGCTGGCAAAACCACCCCTCTGCTAGAGCACCAGACAAATCATAGTCATCTACTGTGGACAGTCTGAAGTAGCCTCATATCCCCACACTTGGGATTAAGACAAAAACATACTCTTATATTTTTGTAAAGAAATCGAAATTCCAGAATTGTCACTACATAAGTCCACAAGGAGGTCAGCCACATGACAGTCACACACAGAGAGCTTTTGGAGTGAAGCCCAAAGCGTTTGAGAGGTGTGCTTAGAAAAGAGAAAGGAGGAGCCAGTGATGGCACACGCTTTTAATCCCAGCACCAGCACGCGGGAGGCAGAGGCAGGTGGACCTCTGAATTGGAGACCAACCTCTGTCTTCAGAGTGAGTTTGAGGACAGACAGGGCTACCCAGAGGAACCCTGTCTCCAAAAGAATGAGAGAGAAAGAGAGAGAGAGAGAGAGAGAGAGAGAGAGAGAGAGACAGAAGAAAGAGAAGGAAAAGTTACAGGTTTCTGAATTACTTAGACTTGTGAAACTGCATTACTGTCTTTTGATTTACTTATTCATCCATTTTAGTGAATCTCTCTTTAGGTAGAGACAATGGGGTCTCTCAACCAGGCAGGCTCTGGGGATTGAACTCAGGTCATTATGCTTGGTTGCGAGTGCCTTTGCCATCTCACCGACATGCTATTTTCTGAGCCAAAACACTTTATGTGACCACACCTCGTTGAGTATCATCACCATGCCTGGGTATACGGCAGGTGCTGTTACAGGACATGCAAAGCGCTTGACATTGGCAGAGAGACACTCTCAGAAAGCTGTTAGGGGAGCACTTTTGTCTCATACATTTTTTTTTCGAGACAGGGTTTCTCTGTGTAACAACTCTGGCTGTCCTGGACTTGCTTTGTAGACCAGGCTGGCCTCGAACTCACAGAGAGATTTGCCTGCCTCTGCCTCCCGAGTGCTGGGATTAAAGGCGTGCGCCACCACGACTGGCTTGTCTCATACACTTTTTTTTTTTTTTTTTGGTATAGACCTTGGAAAAGGCTCTTGGGAAAGTGTAAGGTTCCGCACAAGTTTTTGTTTTGTTTTGTTTTTTGAGACAGAGTTTCTCTGTGAAGCCCTGGCTGTCCTGGACTCACTTTGTAGACCAGGTTAGCCTTGAATTTGCAGAGATCTGCCTGCCTCTGCCTCCCAAGTGCTGGGATTAAAGGTGTGTATCACCACGCCCAGGAATTACAGACAGCTGTGAACTGCCATGTGGGTGCTGGGATTTGAACCCGGGTCCTTTGGAAGAACAACCAGTGCTCTTAACCACTGAGCCATCTCTCCAGCCTCAAGTTTATTATTATTATTATTGTTGCGTCACCCTCTTAACAGTACTTTATTATTTCTAAGCTAAGGTGTCAGGGGTCCCTAGTTACCCGTGACCATGGAAACGCCGGTCACGGTCTCGGATTGGGCAGCTCGCGGGCTCCCCCAGGAGGGCTATTTGCGGTACTGCAGCGAGACAACCCCCTGGGTTTAAAGACGCGAGGAGGGGAGCCGAGAGTTGTAGGCCATGGGCGTGGCTGCCGAGGAGCGGTGCACACCGGGAGCTGTAGTTCACAGGTTCAGTAGGCGGGCGGCCTCCGACCGAAATCCTCCGGGCCTCAACCGAATGGCGGTTGCAGGGCACGGCTGCCGGCCCTGGGGCTCGATCCTCGGGGTGCTCGGGCTGGCCCTGGCGGCCGCCGCCGCCGCCGCCTGGGACGTGGCTTCTCTCCGCTGCGGCTTCGGCTCGTTCTGCGAATGCGATTTCTGGCCCGACCTCGCTGGTGAGGGGTGGGAGCCCGGGCGGAGGGGCGGGCAGTTGGGGGAGATCGCAGGGGGCCGAAACGGACTGGCTTGGGGATCCGAGAGCCTCTGACACAAACCTGAGACGAGGACTTGGGGGTGCCCGGTGGAGAGAAGCCTTTGACAGCGGGGCGCCCGGTGGCTCGTGGTAGGCCTCCCTTGAGCGGACTTGTGACCCCAGGAGAAACCTGCTGAACCTGTGGATGGCTGGCGCCCACTCGGGGCTCTGCAAGTCTGAGAACCGCCGTGAGGGGGCGCTACCGCGTGGCTCTTGCTGAGGTGGCTCCACCCCCACCCCCACCCCCCACCCCCGTCCCTGGTTTGGACAAGTGTCCCTGGGGTCTCCGACATGCCTTCGAAAGAACTTCTGCCAAACCGGGCGTGGTGGCGCACGCCTTTAGTCCCAGCACTCGGGAGGCAGAGGCAGGCGGATCACTGTGAGTTCGAGGCCAGCCTGGTCTACAAAGCAAGTCCAGGACAGCCAGAGATACACAGAGAAACCCTGTCTCGAAAAACCAAAAAAAAAAAAAAAAAAAGAAAGAACTTCTTTCTTGATGCTTTTTGTTTTTTGGTGTTGTTGTTTTGTTACAGGGTTTCTCTGTGGAGCCTGGCTGTCCTGGACTCACTCTGTAGACCAGGCTGGCCTCGAACTCACAGAGATCCGCCTGCCTCTGCCTCCTGAGTGCTGGGATTAAAGACATGAGCCACCATGCCCAGCGATTACAGACAGCTGTGAACCGACATGTGGGTGCTGGGATTTGAACCCAGGTCCTTTGGAAGAGTGCTCTTAAACACCGAGCCATCTCTTCAGCCCTGTTTGGGTCTTGTTTGTTTTTGGTTTTGTTTTGTTTTTTTCAAGACATGTTTTTTCTGGGTAGCCCTGGCTGTCCTGGAACTCATTCTGTAGACAAGGCTGGCCTCAGAGATCTGTCTTTGTTTGTTTTTGAGACAGGGTCTTTTTACATAGCTCTGGGTGTTCTGGAACTCACTATGTGGACCAGGCTGGTCTCAAACTCACAGATCCACTTGGCTCTGTCTCAAGGGTTTGTGCCACCCTGCCCAGCTGATTTACTTTATTTATTTATTTTTATTTTATATGCATTGGTGTTTTGACTGCATGTATATCTGTGTGAGGGTGTCAGACCCACTGGAACAGAAGTTACAGTTGTGAGCTGCCATGTGGGTGCTGGGAATTGAACCCGGGTCCTCTGGAAGAGCAGCCAGTGCTCTTAACCATTGAGTCATCTCTCCTACCCCACCTTTTTTTTTAATATTTATTTTATTTTATGTTTTGACTGCAAGTATGTGTGTGTAACCATGTGCCCATGGAAGTTAGAAGGTGTTGACTCCTCTGGAACTGGAGTTACAAGTTGTGAGCTACCTCGTGGATGGTAGGAATCCAACTCATGTTCTCTGCAAGAGCAGCCAGTGCTCCTAACTGCTAAACCATCATCTGTCCAGACCTTTTTTTCTTTTTCTTTTTCTTTCTTTTTTTTTTTTTTTTTTTTTCTGAGACAGGATCTCACCAGGTATTCAGCCCTATTTGGCCTGGAACTCACTTATGTAGACCAGGCTGACCTGGAACTCACAGAGATCCCCCACCTCTGCCTCCCAAGTGCTGGAATTAAAGGTATGTTGGAATTCACTATTAGCTGAGACTAGCCTTTGATTAACCGTGATATTGCTGCCTCTGCCTCCCAGTTGCTGAGATTATAGACATGAGTCAATGGGCCTGCTGCCTGCTTTGATACACATTCCTTCTGTGGCCCTAGGTTTGGAATGTGACCTGGCTCTACACCTGGCTGGTCAGCATTTGGCCAAGGCCCTGGTGATGAAGTCACTGAAGGCCTTTGTACAGGACCCGGCCCCCAGCAAGCCATTGGTCCTTTCCCTGCACGGCTGGACAGGCACCGGGAAGTCCTACGTTAGCTCCCTGCTGGTGCAGTATCTCTTCCAGGGTGGCTTTCGCAGTCCTCATGTCCACCACTTCTCCCCTATCATCCATTTTCCACATCCCAGCTACATTGAGCAGTACAAGGTAGGCTGGACATGTCCTGAATACCTTTTCTCAGTCCTACTCCAGAGTGGGCTCCAAGACACACAGCCAGTTGGAAGCTCAACCTTCAGAACCTGCTAGGAACAGAGCTTGCTCTCTGATATAAGGGAGGCAGCATTATTGGTCCCTGTGGGTCAGAGACCTCCTGAGCGACATGGGGATTACACAGAGCAGGTGTGACTTTCGGAGTGTCAGGTGTGACGACTTTCGGAGTGTCTATGTCTGTATCATCCCCTAGTAAACTCTAAGCCCCAATTTGGGGCTTAGGGAGCACTCCCTGCTGACTGCCAGCTCTGATTACTGTTGTTGCTGTCTTAGCTGTCAACAATGTGGGGCAAGTTCAACCTCCTCTGTCATAGAAGTCACTTGCTGTCATGAACAGACAATTGGGGGTGTGGATTTGTGTCCTTGTTCTCCTGTTGACTGGCTGTGTAACCTTGGACAAGTCTCTGCACCTCTCTGGATTACCCTTTTACCATCTGTCTCAAGGGGTTGGTGCTTTCTAGAAATGTTAGATTGTCTGTCTCTGGGGATTTTTCTTGGCTTGGGAAGACGTTTTGGGTTATGGGGAGTGTCTTAGATTCCTTTGGATCTCTTCCCTCTATCCACGTAGAAGGAACTGAAGAGCTGGGTCCAGGGGAACCTCACTGCCTGTGGCCGATCTCTCTTCCTCTTCGATGAGATGGACAAGCTGCCCCCTGGCCTGATGGAAGTCCTGCAGCCCTTCCTGGGCCCCTCTTGGGTTGTGTATGGGACCAACTATCGCAAAGCCATTTTCATCTTTATCAGGTATGGCCCCCATTGCAAGCAGGCACAGTGGGGGACACTTGTTAGAGGTCCAGCTCTCTAACTTAGGCCTGTGTTCTTCCCCGGAGCCCATGTAGTCTCTTCCTAGCTCCTCACACTGTCCCTGGTGACTGTCATTTGAGGTGACTGACTTCCCCTTTGACATTCTCAAAGCCCTTCTGGGCTCTGGCTTTTAGATCCTTGCTGCTGTGTGGAATCCCAGCGTGGTCAATAACCATCCCTCTTTGGTAGCTGGGAGGACCCAGGCCTGGGAGAAAGGGACCAATATTCCCACCCTCTAACCCCAGCTGTTTCCAAACTGTGCCTCCTTAAGCAAAGCTGCTGAGCCTCTCTGAGCTCTGCTCTCTGCTTCTGAAGCTCAACAATGTTCATTCCCCACTGTCCTCCAGAGGAAAGCCAGGTAAAGGATATAAAAGAATTTTGTAGCCTGAGTGTGGTGGCACACGTTTGTAATCCCAGCACTTTGAATGAAAGGCGAGTCAAGAGGATGGCTTCAGAGTTGAAGCTAGCCTGTGCTGCAACAGTAAGACCCTGTGTCAACCCCACCCCCAAGATTGTCGTGAATTTTAGAGTGATCACATATACATGTTTAGGTGACATGGCTGTCACAGAACCTGGGGAGGAAATGTGCCACTTTGCTTACCATGAGTCATGTTAAATGTGGCCCTCTAGTCCCTCAATGAGTCTCAGCCTGGGTTCTTGTGATTTTAGCAATACTGGTGGTGAGCAGATCAACCAAGTGGCCCTGGAGGCCTGGCACAGCCGCAGGGACAGGGAGGAGATCAGCCTGCAGGAGCTGGAGCCAGCAGTCTCCCGAGCTGTGTTGGACAACCCTCACCGTAAGTTGGCTCAGGGACCAATCCTTCACACTTAAACTTAGTGGGCTGGACCCCTAAATCTCAAGCATTGTCCACTGCCCTGTAGTTCTTCCCCCAGGCTTCTGCACACCCAACGCTGTAACCTGAACTACAGGGTACATAAACATCCCTTACCCCCGCAGCTTGCGCTATACCTCCACTGCCCCTATGGGGCATGAGCTCCCTACTTAAAAAGCTTCCCTTCACTTCCATGTCTACCGGCCCTTCCTGCAGATGGCTTCTGGCGGTCTGGCATCATGGAGGAACAACTGCTGGATGCTGTGGTACCTTTCCTCCCACTCCAGCGGCATCATGTGCGCCACTGTGTACTCAATGAGTTGGCTCAGCTGGGCCTGGAGCCCCATGAGGAGGTGGTCAAGGCTGTACTGGACAGTACCACCTACTTCCCTGAGGATGAACAGCTCTTCTCCTCTAATGGCTGCAAGACAGTGTCCTCCCGAATCACATTTTTCCTCTGAGAACCCTAGGTGGCATCATTATCTCCTCTGTCTAGACAGAACATACCAGAAAGGCCTGGGGTTCTCCTGAAGGAATTCTTTCCTAAGCTGGCTGGCGAGTGGGACTGAGAGCACAGAGTTAAGATGAAGAAAGGTGTTGGCCAGGCCAAGGAAGAAAGGCCTAGAAGGCATCTTTGCTGGGAAATTCCTAGGTACCCCAGAACCTCACAGTCTTGCCATTGCCCTGCAGCCTGAGCCTTCTCAATATGAACTGCAACTCAGGGACAAAAGTTCATTCATGGCTGCTCCCGTCTGGGGGCTTTTTTCTGTGCACCTTGCCTGGCTCTATACCTAGATCTCAGGCCACAGCCTATGTGGCTGGACTTGGAAATCCAGCAAGACCAGGCTAGCACCTCACAAAATGAAGGGACTCAAGTTGCCACCTGGGCCTGGATTTCAAGGTTTTTAATTTTGTACAAGAAGAGAACAGGGATAATAAACTTAGCCATGGGATTAGAACATTGACCAAGGTTTGTTACTGTCCTGGGAGGAGGCAGCTTTGCTAAACCTGTTCTCTTCTGTGTGCAGGCTTCATTGGCCCTTTCAGGGAACATCATAATGGCTTGAGGGGCTCCAATCCTCTGCCTCCTAGGAATTCTTGGGTTTACTGACATATAAGTTCAGGTCCGGCAAGATATCAATTAATCTTGCTGGAACTGGTCCACTGAAGCTGAAGTTTTCTTTAGCCTTGGTGGACTCTGGAGGCTGGTCTTAGGACTCTCTGGTACTAGAACTGGTCGCTGTGCTGTCACTGAAGCTGGAGTTTTCTTTAGCCTTGGTGGACTCTGGAGGCTGGTCTTGGGACTCACTGGTACTACTGCCGGAAGTCTTTTTCGGTTTCTGACTGTGGCCATGGGCCTTAAGTTTCCAACTCTGGGCATGAACAGCTCTGGCTCTTCTGAGTCTCTGCTTTGGGCTCAGGGCAGCCCTGTTCTTCATAGGCTTTGGGCCCTCAGTGACTTCCATCATGCTGGCGTTCTGGCCAGAGCCTTGGGGGGCCTTTGTCTTTCTGGGCTTTGGCTTTGGGCCTTGGGGGGCCTCTGTCTTATAGCTTTGCCTTGGGTCATAGGCAGGTGTAGTCCCAATCAAGGTCTGGTTTAGGTAATCTGAGTCCTGGATTGCCGTGGAGCCCCTTCTCAGGCCTAGGTTCTCACTGTTCGTTGCAGGTTCTGGGGACTCAGGCTTGGGCAGTAAGGACTTGGAGGGCATGTCAGTTGTGTTGGAAGTGCTTCTATACTCCTCATTGGTTGATATCTCCACCCCTGATGTGCTGATGCTCAGAACTGAGGAAGTGTGCCAAGAACAGCCATTGGCCTTCCTAGGCAGCTCTTGGAAGAGGGGCCTGAGGCCTACCAGCTCTCACCAGGCCCATCTTCTTTAATGTGCCTGGGCTGCTTCCAAATGCTGCGGAACCCATCCTGGCCTCTCTTCTGGCTCTCCCCAGCCCTGTTAACTCTGCTCCAACAATGCCATGCCCCACCCCTCTTACATGCAGTTAATTCCATCTCTTTCTTCAGCTCCTTGAAGCCCACCCTGACCCCCTTGAAAGGTCTAACCATACTCCTGCCCTCTAAACCCCACTCCCACTTGCCTGGCTGGCTCCTAAGACCATTTGGCTTAGGATTCACTTCCCAGGGCCAGGACTGGATCTCTTATCCCTGTCACTACTTGTTAGGCACAGGCCTCTCTCAGACCACTTGGGCTCAGTTTGGGGATGATGACCAAATGGAAGGAAGGGGACTAATACTGCCACCTTTCACCAAGGAACATTGGCAAACAGTCTTCTCTGTTGCTGCCACCCCACACCAGGGGGTTCTGGGGAGCAGCCTTCTTGCTTTGCCTTTTCACCCCCTCCCTCGTGTGTGGTGATAGCAAAATTGGGAGTCAAAACCTGTTGGATATGCATGAAGTGTGAGGCTTAGTGCAGGGACACTGAGGAGCAGAGAGAAAAAGAGCACGCCTTGGAAGGTGAAAGGGAAGGAAGTAGTAACAACTGGGAAAGGGCCGAGGGTGACTGGTCCCTGCTCTGTGCTGGCACCATCCCATTTAGTCCTTCCCACATCCCATGTGAGTGTGGGATTGTTACTTGTAACTGAAGAGTTGCTTGCAGAGCCAGAGCTATCCAGGGCAGAACCCAGGTCACACTCAGTGTGTGACCTCTCTGCTGTTTTCTGCTTGGCTTAGCCAGAACACCAAGGACTTACTGCTGAAGACTGAGTCTGAGGAGGTCTGGTCCACATAGCTGTCTGTCAGGGATGCCACCTTGTGGGAGGTCTTCACCTATAGCAAGAATCAGGCTGGAGAGCTACAGATTGGTGGACCTTTGCATTCACAGCCATGTGTCTGCAAGGCCACAGGACAGGCCAGCCATTTTTTTTCTCTCTGTGGGGAGCCCTGGCTGTCCTAGAACTGGATTGGTAGACCAGACTCGCCTTGAACTCAGTCTGCCTGCCTCTGCTTCCCGAGTGCTGGGATTGTTTGTTTTTTTTTTTTTTGGTTTTTTTCTAGACAGGGTTTCTCTGTGTATCCTTGGCTGTCCTGGACTCACTTTGTAGACCAGGCTGGCCTCGAACTCACAAAGATCCGCCTGCCTCTGCCTCCCAAGTGCTGGGATTAAAGGCGTGCGCCACCACCGCCCGGCTGGGATCTTTTTTTTTTTTTTAAAGTTTTATATTCCACTTTTTTTTTTAATTTTTTTTATTATTATGTATACAGTATTAGCTCTACATATATGCCCGGGCAGATCTCAATGTAGATGGCTGTGAGCCACCATGTGGTTGCTGGGAATTGAACTCAGGACCTTGGGAAGAACAGCCAGTGCCCTTAACCTCTGAGCCACCTCTCCAGCCCTATATTCCACTTTTTAAAATGTGTATGCATGAGTGTTTGTGTGCACACAAGAGTACAGGTGCCCACAAAGGCCAAAAGAGGGCATCAGATATATGGAGCTGGAGTTAGAGGCTTTTTTGAGCAGCCCAGAGTGGATGTTGGAAACCAAACTCAGATCCTCTACAAAGCAGTCTTGACTTAACCACTGAGCCATCCCCTCTTTTTCCCAATCTAGCACTCTTTCTCCCAAACTTAGAGTTCCTCACAGACACTAGGTTAGGATGGGTGGGAACGACTAGAGGGTAAGACTGCAGGCAGAGCATTAGCCAGACTAGACAGGCATAGTATCCCTGAAAGGTAGTGCAGGATGAACACTGGTCCTCTTGCGGCCAGGCTTCTGTAAACAGAGTGCTGAGCACTGGGGAATGCAGGTTAGGAACCAGGAAGTCTCTCTCCCACATTTCATTCTGTCATTCACCCAGTAGGGATACTTTTGCTATAACTGGTTTGTAGTTGAGAGAACCAAGTCTCTAAGCACCTAAGTAACCTGCTGAGGCCACTTGTTGCTGAGGAGAGAACAAGTTTTGTATCCAGCAGGACTTGTGGCCTCCTCTACCCATGATCACGTCTGTAGGCAGGGAGGAAAGGTAAAGCTGAAAGGCACCTACCAGCCATCTCATTGACCCATGCGCTGTGCCCATCCCAGCTCATCTCCCAGAGAGACGATGCCCACTTTGACTTTGGGGATAGACAGGGGGCTGTTTGTTCTGTTTACTGTGAACTAGAGAAAGGGCACTAATACAGTGTTCACTATAGCTGTATTACATCTTTGAATACAAACTTACTTGAGATTTGTTGGCAGCAGATACTCCTTGGGTGAGCCTTATAAATGTAACACTTAGGGAAAGGATCCAGAGACAGGACAGCAGGCCATACTTATTCATTTAAAGAAAAGGTAGGGGCTGGAAAGATGGCTCAGAGGTTAAGAGCACTGGCTGCTCTTCCAGAGATCCTGAGTTCAATTCCCAGCAACCATATGGTGGCTCATAACTATCTATAATGAGATCTGGTGCCCTCTTCTGGCCTACAGGCATACATGCAGGGAGGCAGAGACAGGCTGATCTCTGTGAGTTCAAGCCCAGCCTGGTCTACAAAGTGAGTCCAGG
>CAJQZJ010031933.1:1716764-1732843 GCA_907164525.1 Lophiomys imhausi | reverse complement strand
TGGTGGTGGTGGCACATGCCTTTAATCCCAGCACTTGGGAGGCAGAGGCAGGCGGATCTCTGTGAGTTCAAGGCCAGCCTGGTCTACAAAGCGAGGCCAAGGCAGTCAGAGATATACAGAGAAACCCTGACTCAAAAAGAAAAAGAAAAGGTAAACCTCACCTATGGAGCTAGGAATTGGGGCAGGGGCCTGGGAGGGTGCATGCACAATGGGCCTTGTGGGAGCTGAGAATGTGTTTGTTGATTGGGTGATTAGACCATGGAATACTCAGTTTGTGAAAATTCAGCTAACCCTTCACCTAAGACTTGTGCACTTGCCGGGCATGGTGGTGCACGCCTTTAATCCCAGCACTCAGGAGGCAGAGGCAGGTGGATCTCTGTGAGTTCGAGGTCAGCCTGGACTACAGAGTGAGTCCAGAACAGCCAGGGCTACACAGAGAAACCCTGTCTTGAAAAACCAAAAAAAAAAAAAAAAGACCTGCGCACTTGCCAGGTGTGATATTGCACACTTTTAATCCCATCACTGGGGAAGCATGAGTTCAAGGCCAACCCAGTTTACAAATCGAGTCTAGGACAACCAGGGCTATTACACACACACACACACACACACACACAGGACATGTTCACTTAAAAATGGGTGTGGTGGCTCATACCTGTACATACCTGTAGCCCCTGCACTTCAGAGGCTAAGGCAGGAGGATTGCTGAGAGTTTGAGACTAGCCTAAGCTACGTAATAAGTTGTAGGCCAGCTGGGCTACATAGCAAGACACTGGCTCAAAAACAAACGGGTGTGTGTGTGTGTGGGTGAGTGGGCGCAGTGTGTGTGGTGGCGCACGCCTTTAATTCCAGCCTTAGGGAGGCAAAGGCAGACAGATTTCTGTGAGTGGAGTGGAGACGAGAATTCTGAGCTATCTTATTCTCAATAAGGTAGAGCATGATGGAGAAGGACGGGACACCCGGCATCCTCCTCTGCCCTCCACATGGGCATGTGTCCTGCACAGACAGCACACACACACACACACAGCGTGCCTGTCTGTCTTTGCTATGGTCAGTAGAAAGACTTTAGGGCCAATTTAGTAAGGAAAGCAAGACACAAATGGCTAGTATCCCAAGGAGAGTGTGTGATCATGCCGTAACCACAGTGGTACCCTTGCTTCTGTGTCCCTCAGGTGAGGGTAGATCAGCCTCACATTAGACTCCAAGGGCCTCAGGCCCCAGCATGAGTTCCACTCACCTTTTTCTCTGCTTCCTCTTCGAGTTCAGCCTTTCCCTGCATGGTCTGGAAAGTAGCCATGTCCTCTTTGGGGATCTCAGTGGAAGGCTTTTCCTTCTTCCAGGACTGCAGCAGGGCTTGGGCTTTCTGGCGCTCCATTAGCCGCTGTCTGTCAAGACATGGTCCTAGAGCTGTTGGTCAGTCTCTGAAATCCAATCTGTTGTCCCCAGAGACCAGACAGTGCAGGCCCTACAAGGCAGCTGAACTAGAGTTCTGGGTCCCCAGCGGCTCCCACCCGTGGCCAGAGGTCCCTATTCCCTAATGCTTACACCACAGTGCTTTGAGAGTAGCTGGCCTTTACACTACTTTCTGTCATCCGACTTAGCTGGAGCTTGGCTAGTTGGGCCACATGGGTGTTAAGCACGTCCTCTACAGTCATGCCAGGAAAGAGGTTGGGCAGCAGTGAGGCCGTCTGCCAGGAAAAGGGCAACCAGAGTTGGAACAGTGGGCAGTGGGTTGGCGCTACCTTGACCTTGGATGAATAGGGAAGGCTTTTGCAAACTTCTAAACTAGGGCCTTTTAACCCAGAAGGAACAGGAGACCACGAGAAAGGAACCATTCCCTTAATGGCTTAGGAGCCAGACACAACAGGAACTGGCTTCTGAACAGCAGAGCCTGGTCAGAACCTCACTTTGGACCTATTGATGAAAGGAGGGAGGAGGGCTAATAGGCATGGCAGCTCATTGTCCTCTGTTTCTTCTAGGGACAGGAGCAGCAGTTAGGTGGCAGGGTATGAGCCTTCCTGGCTCAGCAGGAGCCTACCTGTGGATAGTTGGGGTTCAAGAGCAGCACAGTGGCGACATCCTGGCGGGCCCCCAAAATATTCTGCAGGAGCTGTCGGCTCTTGGCCCGGTGCAAGTAGTACTGGGCTTTCTTAGGGTTGTGCTTTATGGCAGCTGAGAAGTGCTCCTCTGCTCTCTGGAACTGTCTGAGGGACATGCTCAAGGCTGCTGTGAGCTGCCAGGAAAGATGGCAGCTACTGGGCACCAAGGAACTAGGGGCCTCTGTTTCTGGAGTGCTCCCCTCTCCCGTTTCTTTTCTTTTGTTTTTGTTTTGTTTTTTGATTTTTTGGATTTTTTTTTTTTTTTGGTTTTTCAAGACAGGGTTTCTCTGTGTATCCTTGGGCTTCCTGGACTCACTTTGTAGACCAGGCTGGCCTTGAACTCAGAGATCCACCTCCCTCTGCCTCCCAAGTGCTGGGATTGAAGCCATGTGCCACCACGCCCAGCCATTACAGACAGCTGTGAAGTGCCATATGGTGCTGGGATTTGAACCTGGGTCCTTTGGAAGAACAGCCAGTGCTCTTAACTGCAGAGCCATCTCTTCAGCCCCTCTCCCATTTCTTTTAGACATACCCTTGATGGACCTGACACTTGGATACTATAACTTTGGTGTACCCTGTTTTTTGTTTGTTTGTTTTTGTTTTTTTTTGGTGTTTTCTTCATTTAAATTTTTTGAGACAGAATCACGCTACATAACTCTGGCTTTCCTGGAACTCAATATGCAGACCAGGCTGGTCTTAGAGATCCACCTACCTCTGCCTCCCAAGTGCTAACATTTTAAAAAATGTGTATGGGTCTTTTGCCTGCATATATGTTTGTATGTCATGTGCATGGTTGGTCACTTGGCACTGGGGTAACGGATGGTTGTGAGTTGCCATGTGGGTGCTGGAAATCAGGTTCTGGAGGAATCTTTAGAGGGAAACTAGTGGGAAGGTAGGAATAGGCCTTCAGAGTACATTCTGAGTCAAACATTATTGAATAATTAAATTTTTTCATTAAAAAGCTTAATTACTAAAATAATCAAATAAATTTGTTTTGTGGTGAAGATGTGAGTAAATTCTCTGCCCAGAAGACAACTAGCAGGTGGCTGTCCAGTGAGCCCCTTCCCTGTCCAACGCTGTCTTTAGCCACGCCCTCCTCGGTCCCCCGCCCCCCACCTCCGCCCAGGGAGGTGCACCTGCGCTGGTGCTCGCAGACGCCCATCTTCTCCTGCAGCACAGCCATGCGGATGTTGGCTCCCTCCTCCTGTGGGCACAGAGCCAGCGCTTGCCTGTAATCTGCCTCTGCGAACGATAGGCTGCCCAGCTGGAAGAAGCAATCTAGGACCCAAGGGCGAGGTGTCAGTGTGTCCCCAAGCTCCAGAGCCTGGACAGTTCACAAGGGTCAGACCGACCCCCAGCTCACCCCCACGGTTGATGTACAGGCCCTTTTCGTTGTGCTCGTCCCTGATCGCCTTGTTTAGCAGCAGCACACCCTCTTGATACGCGCCCTGGGTGTAGCAGTGTACAGCAAAGTCGTTGTAGGTCAGCAGCAGCTGGCGCTGGGTACGCTGCGCTAGGGCGTTGTGGCTGTCAGTTACCATATCCAGCGCCTTCAGGAAGTCTTCCACAGCTGAGTCGAATTGCTGGAGTCGTCTGTACAAGGTGCCCCTATGGTGGTGGACACGACACGGCAGGTAGCAGGGCCAAAGCATCCCATTTGGCTAGAAGGCTACTGGCCACCCTGGGCCTTCTGACCCATGCATGACCTTTGACTGTACTCATGAATTCTGCCTCAAACCCTAGGTCTGACCTCTGGGGCTGGCCTAAGGTGCCTAGATAACCTATTAGTCATCTGGATTTGTTATTTCTCAAGGATAGTTTCCCAGCTTGGGAGCCAGGTCTGTGCTAGCCTCTATGTTCAGGACAACTTTGTGAGTTTTTTCTCTTACACCTTTATGTGGGGTCTGGGAATTGAACTCAGGTTGACAGATTTGTTCAGCAAGCTACTTTACCCGCTGAGCCATCTCACATGCCCCTGTTCAGGCCTTTGTGTACACTCACTATAGCCATTTCTAAATGAGAAATTCATCTCATTTCTAGACAAGAAAACCAGGTTTAGGGAGATTGAATGGCAGCAAATCCTTGGGGGACCAGATACAATCCCTAGTCTCATGAAACACTCCCAACATGAAGCACTCAACAGGACTGGCTGGAGTCCTAGGATCCCCAGGTTGCCATGGATACCACCTCTATGCTGCTGTGAACTCAGTGGAAAGCAGTGAAAGGTTATTAGGGGCTAGAGAGAAAAACTGAAGCCTAGGGAGAGTCTGAGACTTTCCTGAGATCACACAGCAGATCTTCAGGAGGATCAGCCCCTCTACACCCTGGTACCGGAAGAGGAAGAGGTTGGGGTCCAGGGGGTTGTTCTCAATGGCACAGCAGATGCGCTTCAGTGAGCGGTGCAGCTTGCCCTGCACGGCCAGGATGATGGCTTCTTGGAGAGACTGCTCGGCCTGGTCCACCATCATCTGCAGCAGCCCTTTGGCCTGTGGGTGCCTGGGATCCATGATCAAGGCGCTTTGAAGGTCCTGATAGCAGAGCTTGGGCTGCAGGGGTGGAGGAGTGGCATTGTGGGGTGGTACTATCCCAGGAGCGAGTAGAGGAAGACAGGCCTCTAGGAGACAAGCGTTAGCATCACACTATCTCTCCTGTGTCCCTGCATTATTCTACATTTCCGGCCTCTTGAATGAGGCAAGGAAGCTTTGGGGGAAAGGTCCATCCCCAGCCTCAACATGAATTGCTCCTTTCCAGGTGTGACCTCAGTGAGGTAGGTCAGCCTCAGTGCTTTCTGCTGATGTCACCAGCAGCTGTGATCAAGGACAGATGAGGTTTGGGCATCAATAGGGACCATGTCTAGACAAATGCTTTCCACTGGTGTGTATGTTAGCAGGTCAGCCTGCAGTCTTAGCAAGCACATCCCTCCCCTGTGAGTAACTGGTGGGAGGGTAAGCTAGGACTGGGTGGTGGCTGAGGTGGGCATGGGCTAGAGAACTGGCTGTAAGGCTTTGGTCAAGTCACCTCCAAGCTGTTTTACGTTCACCTTCCCTCATGGGTTCCTGGCAGTCTTGGGACTGCACCTTGGCAAAGATCTGGGTTCAGAAGAGCCCTTCACAGAACACAAGTGGAGGTGGTACTCAGCAATAAAGATGTCAAAGAGACTCTTGCCTTTGAAGGGGATTCCCACTGAGTCACCTGTGTGTCACAAAGCCCAGGCTAGAACCTGCCTGGGTGCCCTGCTCAGCCACTCCCTGCCCTGCCCTGGTGAAGTGAATTGAACCCACCCTTCCCCCTCTCATCCTCTCTGGCTCCTCCCTATCTTGTTGCTTAACACCCCCCCCCCCCCCCCCGCCCTCCAGTTCACCTAGAATGCTGCACACTGTTCAGGAAACTCTTCCCTCCTGTTCCATGAGACTTGTGGTCACACTCCTTCCCCCTCTCCCCTTCCTCTTGCACTCTGCCTCCTCCCAGGACTGTCCATCCAACTGACAGACTCTACAGCAGCTGGAAGACTGGGGATGCACTGTTCTTTCTGCCTATATTCTCCTCAGCCTACTCCCTGTAACTCTGCATTCCTTGTCTCCAAGCCGTTCCCTGTACTCTCTGTCCCCATACTCAGCTCAGCAGGGAAGGCAAGGAGTTTTAAACTTGTCCAAGTACGAAGGGAAGACAGGATGCCTGGTGCGGTGGGATACACGTTTAATCCTAGCAGAGGCAGGTGGATCTCTGTGAGTTTGTGGCCAGCTTGGTCTACAGATTGAATTTCAGGACAGCCAGGGCTACACAGAGAAACCCTGTCTCAAAAAAACCAAAAGAACCCCCCCCCCCTCCAAAAACTCAACGATAATAAGAACCAAAAAAAAAAAAAAGACAGGAGGAAGGGCCACATTAGCTAATGTTTCCTACACAGGATTGAGGACCACAGTCTGGATCCCCAGAACCCTTGTCTCAGTCAAGAGCTCTGAAGATACAGGGATAGCATGAGATACTCACTCCCTCATCCCTCTTGTGGTTACCATAGAGCCTAGCACAGGTCTGGTACAGAGCCGGGGGCTGTGTGATGAAGGACCGCTGCCTGAGTAGGCAGGGTTCTCGGGCACTGTGTGGACGTATAGGGATAAGACTTCCAGCTGGCCTTGCGTCCTTTATCATCTTGGGACACACTGGGGGCTCCAGGCCACACACCTGCCCTGCCCGCTGGGCACTACCTTTTGGAAGAAGTTGTAGATCCGGGCCCGGAGGATGTAGACATCAGCACTGGCCCTGCCCTGATTCACCTCTCTAGTGATGAGTAAGAGGCCGTCCCGATGCCGCTTGAGGGCCAGCAGGCAGGCTATGCTGTGGGCAGGGACAGCAGAGGGCACTCAGCCTGGGGCAGTAAGAAGCCGCTGGGAGAGGGGCAGGCTCGGTGCACTTACCATCGGTAATTGTAGGAAGGGTTATGGGGCTCGAGGTCAGAAGCTTGCAGGAAGACATACAGGGCCTCCTGGAAGTCACACAGCTCATACAGGCACTGGCCCTGAGGAGATGGGAATGTCAGCTCTGCTTATGATGCCAGCTCTGCTGAACTCCTGGCAGAGGACAGGGAGAGAGACCTGGACAGGGACAGAGACTTCAAGAGACAGAGATGGAAAGAGATGTAGAGCTAAGTAGAGATACCAAGAAACACGGAGGAGTACAGCAATATGGAGACTTGAGACAGAATGGGAAAGCAGGTGAGCGTGGTAGGACTTCAGCCTAAGTTCTGGAATTCACAAGCATTCCCCCTTTCAGATGAAGGAAGTAAGGCTCAGAGAGGTGAAAGCGAGTTTCCCAAGGTCACAAAGGAAGTGAGCTGGCAGGACACAGGCCCTCACAGTCTGATGGGCTCTCCTGCCTTCCTGGTGTGGTTTTTGTTGTTGTTAGGGTTTCACACTGTAGCCCACACTGGCCGGGAACTATGTAACCCAGGCAGACCTTGAACTCATGACAATCTGTCTGCTTCAGGTTCTGGAGTGCTGGGCTTGCAAGCCTGAGCCACCATGTCTGGCCCAAGGTTTCTTTTTTTAATATCTGTATTTATTTTGTGTATGAGCAGGGGCAGGCCCATGCCACAGCACACGTGTGAAAGTCATAGATAACTTGCAGGACTCCATTCTCCTTCCACCAAGTAGATCTCAGATACCAAACCCAGGTTGTCAGACTGAAGAGGCAAGTGCCCTTACCGCTGAGCCGTCTCACCGGCCCCCAAAGCTTCTTTGCAAGAACCGAATGATTTGGTATGTTGTGGTATTAGGGCCTGAACTGGGCTTCTTGCTAAACTAGGCAAATACCACTGATATACCCAACTCAACTTCTACCTAATATTTGACCTTCAGAAGAACAGACATGGAGGGTAGGGAGATGACTCAGGGTAAACGTGCTTTGTCACCAGGCCTGCTGACCTGGAGCTTGATGCCCAAGGCCCACATGGTACAAGGACAACTGACTTCTGCAAGTTGTCTTTTGACCTCCCTATGCACACATAAACACATAAATAAAGAAATGTAAAAATAAATGGTAAGCAGTTAAAATTTTACTTAGTACTAGGGATAGTACTGAGTACCCAGGGCCCTCTGCCAGGCAGGCCATCTTGCTGCTGTGCCACATCCCTACTGACTCACCTGAATCAAACTGAAAATGTACTTCATTCATACTTGCCACATTTTTGCCTGTTTGTTTTTCGAGACAGAGTTTCTCTGTGTATCCTTGGCTGTCCTGGACTCGCTCTATACACCAGGCTGGCCTTGAACTCACAGAGATCCACCTGCCTCAGCCTCCTGAGTACTGGGATTAAGGGCGTGCACCACCACCACCACCCAGCTATACTTGCCATATTTTAAGGGCTCAACATTTCCATGTGGCCAGTGGCAACCCTATTGGACAATATAGAGTAGATCATATCCTTACTGTAGACGTTCTAACTTAGACACCCCGGGCTGCCTAAATTAGTAAACCAGTGATGGTAGCAGCAGGGAGGGACACAGATATAAGGACCAGGAATCTCGAGCACTCAGATCCTATCCTAGGAAGGCTCCCTGTAGCTGGAGGGCAGGCTGGTAGTTGGGTATAAGGTGAGCATCCCTCTGTTTGTGGGGGCACCCTAGGCACCTGTAGGTAGAGCAGAAAGGCCAGCCGGTCCACGTATTTGTTATTTTCTGGCTGGTAGGAGTAGGCCCTTCGCAGGTTCTGGAGGGCAGAGGAGAAGTCACACAGCTGGATGAAGGCCTCAGCACGGAAAAGATAGAAGTCTATCTGAAGGCAAAGAGACCAAAGACTGCTGTTTCCTCTTCATCATCTGCCCTTTGGGGTGGCTCCTCAAAGCTTAGCAAGAATTTGGTGGTCCTGGTAGGGAGGGCCTAGCCAGTGTAACAATGAGGGGGTGTGTGGATATGGATGTTAGCCAGTGGCTTCCAGTGAGCACTCTGACTCTCCTCTTACCAGTTTGGGGTTCAAGTGGAGGGCTCGGGAGCAGAACAACACGGCTGTCTCCCAGTCCTCCTCTTGTAGGCAATGATGGCCTTTGTGATAGCTGTGAAGACAAGAGAGGACAGGCAGTGGGTCTGGCCTTGATCTCAGGCCAGCCCAAGACATTCTCAGGGATACAGTGGGGCAGGTAGGTAGAAGGGCTGAGGTGAAGAGGCCGGAAAAGGCACCAGAGCTCCAAGGAGGGCAGGCTGGCCTTCTTGGAGCTCTTTCAGGTCATCAGCCTTTTATCCTCCAGTGTCCACTGAGGCCCAGAGAGGGATAGCAGTTAGCTTAAGGCTGGATCTAGTGTTAATGGTTATGTGGGGCAGGAAGCTGGGGCTGGGGACAAGGAAAGTCACTCACTACTCTTTGACTTTCGTAGGCACTGATGACTCTGCCAGCCTTGGCTTCATGTCATCAACGTTATAGAACACCTGGCTGGTCCCAAAGATGCGTTGCAGGGTCTTCTCTGGGGTTTCAGGAACCCTCAGCTTTGGGGTTTTCCATGAGTGGGCATTGTCAGGTGTCTAGAACCAAACCAGGGGCAGCAAGCTAGGAAGGCCTCAGGGACCACCCCATATCACGTCACACTTTCCCCAGGAACTTTGCCTGGTGGAGGTGAGGAAAAGTCTCCTGGTAGAAGGCACACCCAAGTCTGGGGTTCAACAGTCGCCCACATGTGTCCCAGCATTTCGCTAGCCCTGCCTCTCTCCCTCTCCTGTCAAGATCAAGATGAAGTCCTTGTAGTCACTCCACCCTCTGCTCTCCTCTTGCGTCTTGCCTCCTTTCACCTTGTGCTCTAGCTGCCCATTGTTTTCAGCACCCCAGCCCAGACCCTGCTCCACATTCAGGTTTTGAGGTTCTTCGTGAATCCCCTGGGACTCTCACACGCAGCAGGCCACATTTGAGCACTTGGCCTGACTTCTTCCCAGGACTTCTCACTGCTGTGTGGTTACCCTCCCCATCATCACCAGAATCAAGAACCTATCACTCATCAGTCCTCAAATCCTGTGTTTCACTCCTCAAAACTTCTCCACGTGGGCTGGGCCTGATGGTGCACACCTTTAATACCTGCTCTTGAGAGACAGAGGCAGGCTGATTTCTCTGAGTCGATAAAACAAAAAGAAAACCAAAAACCTCTAGAACAACAACAACGAAAACCCAAAGAGCCCCTCTGCCCTCTCCGTTAGGACTGGGAGGCCAGTCACCCTTCTACCCCTTTCACACTACAAGAGATGAACTCTCCCAGGCTTCCCTTGAAGGGCTTCACTGGCTCTGCCTAAAGCCTTTCTTGCTGCCCTACCCTCTGTCTCGGCTTTCCCTTTCTCCTCAGCCCCCACCTTGCTGTTGTCTGTCATGTCCAGGTTTCCAGGCTGACTTCTGGCTGAGCTAACTCCCTGGTTCCTTGCCTCCGTCGTTGCTAGGCACCAGCTCCAGGATGCCTATAGGCCCCGCCCATTTGGCCACGCCTCCGAGAGTCAATAGCCACTTAGCTGGGCAGGCCGAGGCCTACGTCAAGGAAAGAACCTGTGGACTGTGCGCCCGAGGCGGGGCAGGGTAGAAACGTAACGAGGCACGGGTCCTCGAGCAAAAGACTGAGCAAAAGGCGCTGGGCGGCGACACAGGGTGACACAATGCCTTGAAATGCACCTCAGAGGCTCACCATGGTCCGCGCCCCGCCCACTTCCGCCCCGCAGCCACTTGGCGAACGCCGAACCTGGATTGGTCGTCGCTTGACATGGGGCGATGCTATTGGCTTATGGCTGCCTGACGTCAGGGGCGGGGCCCTGGTCGTGAATGGGGTGGACATGTTGCAGTCCGGCCTTTTTCGCCCTGGGATGCTGCGGAGCTGGGCTTGGAGCCAGCGCGTTTCCGAGGCTCTCCTCCCCGGGAAGCGGTGGCTGGTGAGTGGGACGTAAGTGACTACGCAGGGACTCGGAGCCTGGCTCCTCTGCTGCCACTGTCCCCGGATAAAGTCTCCTAAGTTCCTTGTCAGTGCTACTCACCTCACCCCCCCGCCAACATTTAAAATGATAGATGACGCTTGTTTGTGTGTGCATTTGTGTGCATGTGCCGTGCGCCTGTCAGAGGACAACTTGGGGGTTGGTTCTCTCTACCTGTGGTCTCGGAGATCGAACTTAGGTTGTCTGGATTAGCAGCAAGTACCCTTACCTTCTGACCCATATTCCAGGGCTCCTTGTCAGTTTTTCTGTTTGGTTAAATAGGTGCAATATTGACCAGTTCCAAGCTTTTAGGAGCTCTGCTCCTGCACCAGGTTGCAGCACCCCCAGACTTGCGGAGCCTCCAGGAGTTTCCCAGCCCCTTAAGCGCTCCTTCCCTGGCGCTCCTCTCTGTTTCTTGGCCACTGTTTTGGGGCCTATGTGAGGAGATTATCCGGTCTCTGTTTTCTGTGGTGTCGCCCGCAGGTAGCTGGCCTGGGGAACCCCGGAATGCCTGGCACCCGGCATAGTGTGGGCATGGCGGTCCTGGGACAAATAGCCCGGCGACTGGGAGTGGCGGAAAGCTGGGCTCGCGACTCGCGCTGTGCTGCCGACCTGGCCCTGGCCCCGCTCGGGGATGTCCAGCTGGTACTGCTCCGGCCACGGCGCCTCATGAATGTCAACGGGCGCAGCGTGGCCCAAGCTGGTGAGTTGTGGGTTTCATAGGTGAGAGGGCACAGGGACCAGAAAGGGGATTCAATTGTGACAAGTGCCTGGTGAGCCCTAATTACTACAGCGAGGACTTGGGGAATCGGTTTCTTTATATATGGGGGTCGTTGTAATCCCTCTGAGCAGATGGGCAGTAACTAGGTGTTGTTTCCTCGTGCTAAGCGGAGCTGTTTGGGCTGACTGCTGAGGAGATCTATCTGGTGCATGATGAACTGGACAAGCCCCTGGGAAAGCTAGCTCTAAAGCTGGGGGGCAGCGCAAGGTGAGGCTCACATGGGCTTAGGTTTGGGTAGGGATGCTGGCCTTTGTTGGAATGGAGTGTTGACCCGATCTCTACAGGCTGGGCTGCTCTGAAGGAAGCCTGGGCAAGGGAAGTGAGGAAGGGTGCTGCCTCAGGAAATGCTAACTAGTCTTCATATCCTTCAAAGGGGCCACAATGGAGTCCGTTCCTGCATTAGCTGTCTGAACTCCAGTGTGAGTCTACTGCTCTGCCCTGTCCTGGGTGGGGGTGGCCAACATGAGGTCCCCAATGTATCTCACCAAGGCACCCTCATTTCCCTGGCACCCTACAGGCAATGGCGAGGTTGCGGGTGGGCATCGGGCGCCCCACACACCCTAATATGGTGGAGGCCCATGTCCTGGGATGCTTCTCCCCAGAGGAGCAAGAGCTACTGCCCCCATTGCTGGATGAGGCTACCGACCTGCTCCTGGACCACATCCGTGCTCGAAGCCAGGGGCCATTGTCAGTCCTCTAACACCAGTGGACATACCAACCTTCTTGACTGCCTGCCAGTGCCCAGATAAGGACACAGAACTGCCATGACACACGTTACCCACTGTTTATATAACTTCTCTGGTTTGCCCCAGGCTACTTGCAGATTCAAGCAAGGACTGTGGCCACAACAGTCTGTTTCTGCGGTGGCTTGGTCTCTCCGTGCACTACTTGCGGTGTAGGAAATGTCTAGGAAGACTAAACTTTCTGAACTGTTTAAGACCGCCAGATGGGTAGATCTGCAAGATTAAAAGATACTGCCTTGAAATCTGAATCCTCCTGGGGGGGTCATCTAACCCATTTCTTGCCAGTGGGGTGGGGACAAAAGGGCCTGGCAAACTGTCCTCCCAAGGGATGTATAGGTATGCGTTAGCCTTTTTTCGTCAAGCTATCTTATAGGTAGGGAGGATCAGAGAGATTCCACCATATCCCTGAGGCCACCCAACTACAGCCTAGCAGAACTAGTCCCCAGGGTCCCCAGCACCCCTACCTCATTAGTGTTCTGTAGCTTGCAGATTCCCATTCGGGTGACATATGAGAGTGCCCTGAGATCCTGAGGGTTGGGTGGGATGTGGACCCGTTGAGGCACCAGCCCTAGGTCCCCTGGCTGGTAGGATGTGATGGTAGAGAGCTGCTTCAGCAGAGAAGAAGGTGCTGTCTTAGATGCCGGGGTGCTGTGGGAGAGGGACCCGGAGTCATCCCCTCCATCTCCACAAGAGGAGGCTGAAGTTCGGAAAAATACTGGAGAGCGAGGGTCTGTTGAGGCCCCCCCGCAGGGCTATCTGCTCACCTCTCTTTGGGCAGGACCTGGGACTGCTTGTCCTGGTGGGAACCCACATCCAGCTGTGGTTTTGAAACCATAGCTGAGCTGAGCAAAGCCAGCAATTGCTGCAGCATCTCCTTGCGCTGCAGTTGGAGCATTACGTCAAAGTCAGCATCTTCTGAATCTGTTCGCAACTGTTGGTATGATGTGAGGTGGGTTAAATGCCACGGTGGCTCAGATACCCACCTGCCTCCTTGTGAGATACTCCAGTACCAGTGCCTGACTTCTCAGTGTCACTGGTTTGTGATAGGACAAAGGTCATCAGGCTAGAAGAATTCAGCTCCTTGGAGATATGAAAGGAATCTTTCTGCTGCTCCTTCCTCTGCCTACCACTGCCTCCCAAGTGCTAGGATTAAAGGTGTGCACTACCACACCTGGCCTTGTTATTTGATAAGACAATGAGTTGCTCAGGCTGGCCTTAAACTCCTTTAGTCCCAGTCAGGCCTTGCATTTGGAATCCACCTGCCCTAGCCTCCTTAGTACCTGATATGATTAGACCCACTCTTGAATGGGTCTTTGAGGTCCAGAATCAGAAAACGAGTCTGGCCATGAGCCTCTCAGAAAAGAGGCTCTCTGTGCTTGGCCCCAGTGGCAGGTTACTTGAGGTCAACTTCTGTCCTGGTCCACTGGCCTCTTGGTGTCTCCCATTGCTTACTCGCCTGCACAGTCTCCTGTAGGAGGGAGGTGGCCTGGGCCAGCACTGCTTCCAGGCTGGACCGAACCTTCTGTACCTCTGTCAGCTCCTCTTGTAGCCGGTTCACCTCTGCCTGCTGCTTCTTTACCTGCTCATCCAGCTTTTCTTTCTCGCCCCTGGTCCAGGACAAGATAAAGTGCACAGCTTGCCCTATCTCCCTACTCTGGCAGGCACCCCCTCCTCTTCCCTGTGCCCGGCCTTTTCTGTGCGGCCCATCTAAACCCAGGCTTCAGCTTGTCTGACAGACCATGCCTGGGAGACAAGGGAATTCCCAAGCAAGCTTCCACCTGGCGTCCACCCAGCTCAGACTCACTTCAGGGTCTGGTTGTCCTTCTGCAGCTTCTGGAAGTTCTGCTCCAGTTCTGACAGCCGGAGGCGCAGCTGCTCCGCCTCCTCTGTGCTCTGTTTCTGCTGGCGGCACTTATCTGTCAGCATGAAGATGATCTAGAGCAGTGGGCAGGTGTCACAGACCTATGGCAGGACCTCAGCCCCGCACCTCCCACCCTCCCTCCTAAAGATACAGCTAGGATTCACTCCCATGTATGGGCAGGCCAGCACCACCAGCTCTGGGTAACAGCTAGGCAGGAGGTGGATTATGGGGGCTTTAAAGCAAACAGACTCCAGCAGCCCCATGAGGAAAGCCTGGGAACTCACTGCAAACCCTCTCCTCGTGATTTGGTTCTGACATGGGACCCACCTTCATTTCACATGAGGAGGGCGCAATGGTCATACCTTCTGATGGCCTCTGTTGTTTCTGGCCATCATCTCTTGGCTGTTTTCCAGAAGCTTCAGCTGTTGGTACAGCTTGTCCTGGATGCCCTTGAGCTGCTCGTTCTCCTGCACCAGCTGTATGCCTTGGTGGGACACCTTGGACAGCTGCAGGGTCACGCTGTTGTTCTCTAAGATGGCCCGCCTGGTGGTCTCCCACATCTGGTTAGTGGCCACCTTGCGGAACTCAGTGGCCACCAGGTTCACACGCTGGATGATCTCCTTCCTCAGCCTGGCCAGGAGGATGGGATTGGGAGTCAAGCAGATGGGTACAAGTCTGGGACCCTTTTGGGGTCCCAGAGTGCCCAGCCTCTTCCTCATAGAATCTCTGGGCCTTTGGAATTTGAACTGAAACGTTCTTACCTATTAAACACAAAGTAGCAAGGAGAGACAAAAGGACAGGGGGTGTCCAGTGCCATCCTGGGAGCTGGCTAGGAGCTTACTCCTTCTTTCGTCCCCATCCCCGTAATTCCTAATCAGGGTTCTGGGGAACAGAGGCTAGGGAACCCATGGTCCCCTTCTAGAAAGTGAGGGGAGCTGAAGACTGATGTTCCTGCCCACCTGTCCTTGTCCAGCACAGAGGACTTCTCCAGGTTGTACACATAGTCCTTGTGTTCGATCTCCTGCTTTTGCAGCTGTTCCTCTAGCATCAGGTACTTATCCGTGAGTTCTTCTTTCTGCTGCCGGAATTCTTCCAGGGCGGACAACTTTAACCCTGCCCATCAGGGGCCACAAGGCTCGTGAGGAGCTGCCTCCGAGAGCCCTGAGTGACACCCCTCCAAGGTCTTAACCTTGCCCACATGTTACCCTCCCCACATGCGCAGGCTTTCTGCTCCAACGGGACTGGACTACATGTGCCATGGCTGGCCCCTACACATACACTGTGTTTCTCTGGAGTGCCTTCCCACACACTCTAATCTCACAAAGCCTTGTTCAGATCTTCCCTTGTCAAGAAGCCCCCCTTGATACCTCCCACTCGTAACAGTGACAATAGCAGCTGAACCTGGGCAGACAAGTCTTAATACCCCCTTTCAGATGGGTGGCATAGATAAGTCCCTCTATCTTTTTGAAGCATTATCTCATCTACACACTGGGGAAGGGGGAGCATTTCTGGCCTTGGGGATGAATGGACAATTAAGGAAGAAATGTTTGAAGTGGCATGCAGGTAGAGTGGCATCCCCAGTTCCCAGGTAAGGCCCCAGCAGCCTGCAGTGGCAAATTCACACAGATGTGCAACCTGTCCCCTCCCTGGTCCTCTCACCAAGGGCAATGTTCTCTGTGGTGAGCTGGTCCTTGGTCTCCTGGAACTCATGGCGCACCTGGGCCAGTTGTGCCTCAAAAGCATCCTTCTCCGTCTCCTTGGCCAGCTGTAGGCTCTGCAGCTGGCCATTAAGGTCCGTGATCTCGTCCACCCTCTGATTCAGTGTGCGCTTGAGGAAGGCCACAATCTCTTTCTTGTTGTTGGCCAGCTGCTCAAACTCCTGGCGGAACAGCTTCTCTTGTACAGCCAGTTCATCCCATTTCCGCTGATACCTGGGGTGGGGCGGGGCAGAGACATAAGGTCAAGCCAGGGCAGGTCACCGGTGACAGTGGACCTGCTCTCCCAGGTCCTCTTTCCATTTGAAGTTTCCCATGGTCTGAATCCAGTGTTGTCTCCCGCTGTGCCTCACGCCTGGAGGCCTTAAACTCAGGCTGTGTTCAGCATTTGGACTGTCTTTCTGTTTTAAGTGTGTGTGTGTGTGTGTGTGTGTGTGTGTGTGTGTGTGTGTGTGTG
>CAJQZJ010031933.1:1688757-1716754 GCA_907164525.1 Lophiomys imhausi | reverse complement strand
GTGTGTGTGTGTGTGTGTGTGTGTGTGTGTGTGTGTGTGTGTGTGTGTGTGTAAGCCTGAGGTCAATGTTGAGTGTCTTCCTTGAAGGGTCCAAACCTTCAGTGTCTGAGGCAAAGTCTTTCACTGATCTTGTTTTGTTAATGTTTGCCAAACTGTTAGGTCCTTAGATACAGAAGGGGTGACAAGTGCAGAAGGGCTTGACCAGCTAAGCAGGCTGACTGTAGAGGCAGGCATTGTGGGTAAGAGCCTCAGCTCCCAGGCCTAACGAGACAGGGTTTTTTGGTGTAGCCCTGCCTGTCCTGGAACTTGCTGTGTAGTCCAGGCTGGGCTCAAACTCAGAGATCCCCCGTCTCTGCCTCTTGAGTACTGGGATTAAAGGCATGCGCTACCATGCCAGGTGTCTCTCACTGAATCTAAATTGTAAGTTTGGCTAGGCTGGCTAGCTGGTGAGCTTCAGAGAGCCACTCCCATCAAGGCCAGGGTTATAGGATAGTGCCATGCCTGGCTTTTTTCAAGGGTCCTGGGTTTTGAACTGTAGCCCTTCTGCTTGCTTGTCAGGACTTCACTGAGTCATCTCTTTTGCCAACATTTTCTTTTGGGTTTTTCGAGACAGGGTTTCTCGGTGTTGCCCTGGCTGTCCTGAACTCACTCTGTAGACCAGGCTGGCCTTGAACTCACAGAGATCTGCCTGCCTCTGCCTCCCGAGTGCTGGGATTAAAGGTGGGCGCTACCACGCCCAACTTGCCAACTTTTTCTATTTCTTATCCCACTCAAATGTTTGTTTTGTTTTTGAGACAGGGTTTCTCTATACAGCTCGGGCTGTCCTGGAACTCTGTAGAGCAAGTTGGCCTCCCAACCTGACTCTTATCTCTTGAGTGCTAGGACTAAAGGTTTGCATCACTATGCCTGGTTATGTCACTCAAATGTAAGTCCCGTGGGGACTGAGTCCATACTGTGCTCACAGTAGTAACAGATGTTCACACCTGTTTCTGGTTTGCAGGGGGCGTACATTTGCTGACACTCCCCAGCAATCCAGACGAGGAAACTGAGGCTCAGAGAATTGAAGAAACTATAGAGTGACAAGGCCAGAACTTGAACCCTAGCTAATTAGGCCTGGGAGCTGAGGCTCTTACCCACAATGCCTGCCTCTACAATCAGCCTGCTTAGCTGGTCAAGCCCGTCTGCACTTGGCACCCCTTCTGTATCTAAGGACCTAACACTTTAGAAACATTAAGCACCCAATAACTAGGTGTTAAAAGTATATTTAAAAGGTCAAGGGACATTTGTAAATTTTTTTTTTTTTGGCTTTTTGAGACAGGGTTTCTCTGTATAACAGCTCTGGCTGTCCTGGACTTGCTTTGTAGACCAGGCTGGCCTCGAACTCACAGAGATCCACCTGTCTCTGCCTCCCAAGTGCTGGGATTAAAGGCGTGCGCCACCACCGCCCGGCCATTTGTAAATTTTAAGAGTGCCATATTTATTGTTTTCAAATGGGAGAAGAGTATTTGGAAAGTTGTTTTATTCACAAGTATTTATTCATAAATCTTTTGAATGAGTACCATGTACAAGGCATTCCGGGGTATAGGTGCCTTCATGGAGAGAGAAAGCAGCTGGTCATACGAGGGATCAGAGGTCAGGGCTGTCAGCCTGCTGCCTCCTCCTCCTGGGGGTGACTTTCTCTCTGAGCCCCAGTACCCCTGTCTGTGCTTCTCTTGGGGGGGCTGGGATGGAGCAGAAATAGCACAGGGCTTTCTGGGTACACAGCCATGCAATATAGCTGTGATTTTCTGCAGCATCAGCCGTGTGAACAGCCACCACCTTGTCTTTTGTTTATACTTATCACAGATGTGCGGTGGTCGTGCATATATGCACACTCACGTGTGTGTGCATGTGTGTAGGGGCCAGAGGGTGACATTCACTGGGAGTCCCACGCTCCATGGATATCATGGAAGGATGTAGGTGCTGTGATAATTATACCCATTTTATAGGTAAGGAAATGGAGGCTCTCCACCTTATTATATATGGAAGCAGAGTCTCCTACTTGAATCCAGAGCTCACACGTTCACTGGTCTAGCTTCCTGGCCTGCCCCAGAGCAGCAGTTCTCAACCTAACAGCGTGCCTTCTAATACATACAGTTCTCATGTGATGGTCACCCCCAACCATAAAATAATTTTTTTTTTTTTTTGGTTTTTCAAGACAGGGTTTCTCTGTGTAGCCCTGACTGTCCTGGACTTACTCTGTAGGCCAGGCTGGCCTTGAACTCACAGAGATCCGCCTGCCTCTGCCTCCCCATTGCTGGGATTAAAGGCGCGCCATGCCTGGCCCTATGTATCTTTTTAAGTGTTACACTTTGGGACTGTGGCAGGCACTTCCTAACCTCAGCAAGTTGGTTTTATGTTGCTTGTTCTTTCTTTTTTTAACGTTTATTTATTTATTACTTTGTTATGTCTCCATTGCCACTCCCTCCCTCCACCCCTCCCAGCCCCTCCCTCGACCCCTCCCAGCCCCTCCCTCCCACCCTCCCCCCTTTCCCACCTCTCCCATGCCTCTGGTGTGGGGTGTCTCCGTGGATCAGCCCCCCTCAGTTCGTTAGTCTCATGAGGTCTAAGAGCTTCCTCTTGCACAGGAGGCACACATGGCAGTTCCACTAGGGTGGGGTATCCCACGGACAGGTGACCAAGTCCATGTTCCTGCTCTTTTGGGTCTACTGACTGTAGGATGGTTATTTGTTGCTTGTTCTTTTGAGACAGGATCTCACCCTACAGTCCAGGCTGGCCTAGAAATCACTCGGTAGCCTTCAAGCTGGCCTGGAACTTAGAACAAACCTTTTTTTAGAGAAAAATGTCCATTTATTATTTTTTTAATTAATCAATTTTTAATGTGTGAGTGTACTGACTGCATGTACAGCTGCATGCCAAAAGAGGGCATCATGAGCCGCCATGTGGTTGCTGGGACTTGAACTCATGACCTCTGGAGGAGCAGCCAGTGCTCTTAACCATGGAGCCATCTCACTAGCCCCCATTTACAAACATTTTAATTGTATTTTACTTTTTGTGTATGTCCATGCGTGCAAGTGGACCACTGCACACAGTGGAGGTGAGAGGACAACCTTGCAGGGTTGGTTCTCTCCCACTACCATATGGGTCCTGGAGATGAGGGGTAGGTGCACTGAGCCATCTTACTGGCCCTAAAAACTAGTTTTAAAGAAAGAAGAATAATGAGCAAATGCAGTGTCTCTAATTAAGTGTTAAGAAGGTCTCTTCCCTGACATCTCTGCCACATACAAACTCAGCCCTACCTGGGAAAGCCACACATAGGGAAATCCCCTTCTTTAGTTCCTACTTAGGGACCTGTGGTGGTTCACACTTGTAATCTCAGCACTTAGAAGGCTGAGGCAGGTGGACCAACATGAGTTTCAGGCTAGCCTGGGATAAAGAGTAATATCTGGTCTCTAAAGCAAAACAAATACAGCCTTAGGGAAGCAGCCCCCGCCTAGAGAAACAACACTGGATCTTGGTATAAGGAGAGAACAAGTGGGGCTGGAGAGATGGCTCAGAGGTTAAGAGCACTGGCTGCTCTTCCAGGGGTCCTGAGTTCAATTCCCAGCAACCACATGGTGGCTCACAACCATCCAACCATCTATAATGGGATCTGGTGCCCTCCTCTGGCCTGCAGGCATAACTGCAGACAGAACACTGTATACATCATAATAAAAAAGGAGGGAACGAGTGACCTCCCCGGCCACCAGGAGGAGCCATTTCCAATTAATCCCACTGATTAAACTAGCCTTTTATAATGCTTAAGATCCTGTTGGGGCGGGTATGGTGGCCCACGCCTTTAATCCCAGCACTCGGGAGGCAGAGGCAGGTGGATCTCTGAGTTCAAGGACAGCCTGGTCTACAAAGTGAGTCCAGGACAGAGAAACCCTGTCTCAAAAAAACCTAAAAAAAAAAAAAAAAAAGATCCTGTTGGGGCGGGGTGGAGGGTGTTACCTGAGATCGAGAGGTTAATGTTCATTAGTGGTGTGCTCCTCAGGCTCTGGGAGTTGTGAAGGGGCAGGGAAATCCATGTACCCTCTCACCACTTTCAGGGTTACCTGATTACTTGAGGGAACGGAGGCAGGGAGGGATGGAGCCTGAACATACTATAGGAGCCAGAACCTAGATCTAAGGGCCCTGTCTGAACCTGCTTGCTTCTGGCCTGGCAGCACTAGTATCCCTGCTGCCCACCCACCGGGCCAGCCTGTTCTCCAGGTCTTGGATCTGATTGTGGTAGAATTCCTTCAGTTCTTCCACCAAGGATGAATCCGGAGTTTTCATGGAAGCACTGGTATCCTTCTTGCCCCCTTTCTTCTTCTTGCCCTCCAACTCCTTGCCTCCTTTGTTTGGTTGCTTTTTGGGAGCCATGGTGGATAGGAACCACTGTTTCAAGTCCCCTTTAAGAAGTCAGGTAGTTGCTAAGGAAGTTGGTCCCATACATAGCAACAGCCCCACCAAGTGAGCCTGGGTTTTAAAGGGCCACCGTCTTCTTCCTGGCAGGGAACCCGTGTCTGGCCTAGGCCTAGCCTTTCAGAGCAGGATGCCAGGCTGTTGGGTCCAAGTGTGGGTTCCAGGAAGACTTTCATTCCCTCAAATGAAAATAAATAATGTGGGAAATTAATTACAAAAATCAAAGGCCTGTTACTTTGGGAGGTTGGGATATTTGGAAGATGGAGGTCCAGCCTAGTAGAACCTCCTCATAGGTGCTTAGCCAAGACCAGAAGAAACAATCACTGGCGTCCAGGCTAGGAAGTGGCTTCCATAGACCATCCTGCCAAGTTTATTTTTTCTTAAATGTTTATTTATTACTTCAAGTTATATTTCCATCACAATCCCTTCTCTCCACCCCTCCCAGTCCTCCTTCCACCCTCTCCCCCTTTTCCCACCTATCCTACTCCTCAGGTGTGGGGTGCCCCTACATATCAGCCCCCCTCAGTTCAGCAGTCATAAGAGGGCTAAGAGCTTCCTCTTGCTGTTTGTTTGGTTTTTTTTTTTGTTTGTTTGAGACAGAGTTTTTCTGTGTATCCCTGGCCATCCTGGAACTCATTCTGTAGACCAGGCTAACCTTGAACTCAGAGATCTGCCTGCCTCTGCCTCCTGAGTGCTGGAATTAATGGCATGTGCCAGTGGTTTTTGTTGTGTTTTGTGATGCTGGCCTGAAGGCTGATCCCTCACACATGCTATGTTCTCCCTGGCTTCATAGCTCAACTTTCAAGCTTTTTCTTTATTCTTTAGTCTTGAAAATAGGGTCTCACTAAGGTTGACCTTGAACCTGCTCTGTGGTCTAGGCAGTCCTAGAATTAAAAATCCTGTCTCTGATTTATTCAGCTAATTGTGGAAGTACAGGGGCACGTCAATGGCTGATGGTTGGAGCATGTGAGAGAAAAGTCTGTTGTTAGAAACTGAGCTAGGAAGAGGCTAGGCTTGACTACCAAATAGCCCCCTGGCAAGAACTACAGTACCATCAATAATTTAGTCACTTTCTTCAATCTTCCCCAGGACTGCCACACTGGGAGCCAAGCTCCGGCACGATTGCCCAGGCACAAGCCCTATCCAAACTAGCAGGAGAGCATTTAATGGACCCCACTGCTCGGTGCCCTGTGAATCTTTGGTTTCTCTGGACCAATCTCATAGCAGACTCTCCAGTTCACGGGATACCACCAGCTTCCAAACCGGAAGAAGTAGAAGCAGGACATCGATGGAGGGACTGACATCCCAGTGCCTTAAATACACCCGACCACATGCCCAAGTGAGACAGGGTACTGAAGTGTCTGAGCTCCTCATGTCTAGATGGGTCCGTCCTTATTTATTTTTATTTGTTCATCTCAGTATGTTGCCTTGGCTGGGCCTAGAACTAATTATGTTAGACCTGACTGGCTGAACTCAAAAGAGATACCCTTGCCTCTGCTTCCCAAGTACTGGGACTAAATATCAGTGCTACCATGGCTACTGAAGCAGCATCTTCTTGCTGCTGAGGCTAGACACAGGCTTTGTCTCCAAATGGGAGACAGGGACGCAATGCAAGCTACAATGCCCTGGATCCAGAAGACTTCAAGCCCCAGCTGAGGGGTGGCTGGCCTCCTCCACAGTCCCCAAAGTAAAGCCAGCTCTGCAGGGGGCCCCCGCACCATGAGTGAGTGCTGATGTCTTTATTAGACTCAAATGCTGCAGTACAGGATGGTACAGAGCGGTACACGATTGTGCTTCCATACTTTAAACACTGAGATTCGAGAGTTTCAAGTTAAGTTTCAAGACAGACTAGCTTTTTTCTTTTAAATATCCGTTTGAGAAATTATTTATATAAATAACATAAAGGAAACCCCACACGTTCGACAAACAAGGTCCTGAAGCATGAGCATTGCTTGACCAGAGGGAAAGGACTAAAGAAACGGCTACTGAAGAAATCAACCAGTGCTACTAATAAGGTTCAGTCCTAAGGGGAAAGGTCACTGGAGGGCGAGGGGCGGGGCCTGAGAACTAAGGAAAGGAGGCAGACTCTGGAGCCGGAAGTGAGGAGGGCTCAGGCATACACCACAGTTTGCGGAAGACGAGCATGGGACACAGTAATACGCAAGTCTGCGGGAGGGAGGGGTGGGGGCTGGGCTGGGGACAGTTTTTGTGACTTCCACTGTCTTTATGTTTCATGACCACAGCAGCAGAGTGAGTGGCGTGCTCGGAGAGCTGCAGTGTCCTGAGGATGGAGGCCATCCTTCCAGCATCTGCTTCTGGAATTTCTGCTTTATAGCTAGCTATGTTTTATACAGCGACGATTTTTAATACAAAGAATAAAAAGAATAAAATGATCATTGTTTTCACACAACCACGACACATGACTGTACATCACACAAAATTAAGGTTGATGGAGTGTCTTAAACTGAGGGTACTCTCAAGGAGCAGCAGGGTCCCCATTCCTCAAGCTTACCTTCTAAAGGAGAGCACCCTTGACAAAGAGTGCGGAACCCACATTTTCCACTCACTCCTGACCCTTGACCTCCATCCAGGCTGACCCTGTTCAAGTGAAGCCTTGGGAAGTAAGGGGGCTGTTCGTGCCTAACTCTTCTCTTGAGGACCGAGGGTGCTAGCATGCTGATTTAGGGTGAGGGCCTAACTCATGTTACAGCATTGTGGACCCACGTCAGGGCAAACAATGACAGGCTCTGGAGCAACAGTGGCTGGCACCCAGACTGGCTTCCGGTGGACACCCTACACCCCCACCCACAGCTGCCACACCAGGCAAAGAAGAGGTCCAGCCCGTGCCAGCCTCCAGGGGTCTCTGCTTACTGCCAATTCCCAGCCTCTATGCATTCGACCAGGCAGGCAGTGAGCAGGGATTGGAGAGAAAAACAGATCACTTCCTTAGCGTGGAATATTTGGGGAACAGACACCTTATGATTTCTGACAAGAACAGAAAAGAGTCCAAACAAGCTTTGAGAAACACCCACACATCTACCTTTCCATACCCAAGCAGGGCGCACACGTGGCACAGGGCTATCTATATATACAAGGTCACAGGATCATAAATAAGAGGAGAGTCCACTCGGTCTAGAGTTCTGACGCTTCTGCGGTGGCGCTTGCATGTGAACTTCTTGTGGGACACATACGGAAGATACTCATTTTAAAAAAAAACACATTACTCTTGCTTTTCAGAGGACAAGATGGGTTGTCATCGCACAGGAGAGGAACTCAGCACGGTAACGGGGTGGCCAGGGCGTGCAGGGATAGGGAGGCAGCAGAGTAAGCCAAGGTGTCTTGCTGGGGAGCTGCAGAGCATCGCGGGAGAGGGAGCCAGGGTTTCAGAGGGGCGGCTTATTTTTTTTTAACTGCTTATTTCTTCATCTGTTTTATTCAGCTTCTTCAGTGTGTCCAGCAGTTTCTGTGGGGTGAGAATGTGCGTGGACCCTGGGAAGGCAGAGAAGACAGGAACTCACTCACCCATTGTGGCCTGGGGCCTCTTTACCCGCCCCAACCCTGGTTTGGGTCCAGTGGAAGCTGGGAGGGGGTTAAGGAGGGAAGCCTTAGGCCCTGTCAGGATAGGCTTAGGAGGCATTTAGGCTCAGGCAGGGGCCCAGGCTGAACCTAGGAACCATCTCTCTCTCAGTCAGAACCCAGGGCCATCTGCCAGGTGACTGGGGTTTTGCTTTGTTCATTATCTCTTAAGGAGAAGCCAGGGAGAGAAATTTCAAATACGGCAAGGGACAGTGGCTGAGAACGGCAGAGGCTTGTAGGTGTCTATGTGGAGAGAATGGTGCCTGGTAGGGAGGGCATGGGGACCCACTAATGTGTGGGAGCCAGCATGTTGGTGCTGGCATGGTGAGGGACCTCAGGTGTGAGGGTGAAAGGGCGGGGACCTGAGGCCTTACCTTGTGGAGACCGGTATTGTAAGAGATTAGAAATGCTTGCAAATGTTTAAGCTAATGGAATCAGATATACTTCTAGAGGAAAGGCTTAAAAAATTTTAAATTAAAAAAAATGGAGGCTTTTCATAGAGATGTAGGTATACTAAGACGAGGCATGAGTGGTTTGACATGGGCTTAAACAGAATGGAGGTGACGGGGTGGGGGGGTGGGGCGTGAACATGAGGCCTGCATGCACGCAGCAGTGGGTGCAAAGCAGGGTCCTGGTGGGACAGAACTGAATGGAAGATCCGTTCTTGAAAATGTGCCTCCCTGGGGACCCGAGATGAGACCCTACTTCCAGGCTTCCATTCCAAAGGCAGGCACAAGGAGGCTTGGTCCCTGTGCCTCTCAGTGACCTGGAAGCTTCCTGGTCAGTCTGGACCAGCAGGAGAGCAGCAATCTGAGAGGCATCTTTCAGGTCCTGTCCCTACAGTCACTGTTCTTAGCAAGGAGTCAGTGCCCCTGGCTACGTCTCGGGTCAACAAGCACACTGCCCTGAGTGTTCCCTACGATGGGCCTGCTCTTTAAGGTGGTTTGCTACTCTCCAGATCTAGAGCTCCTTCCTTACAGAGTGGACATGCTGTCAGGACATGTGTTTTATACCATCCCTTCTGCCGAAGCACGGTCACTTCAATGAGGCTGCCAGCCTTCCTGGAAACCCTTCACAGATGAAGGGCCATCAGCAAGAGCCAGTGCCAGAGGGACTGAGGTCCATGCAGTTGGCTCTGGATCCAGGGAGGAGTGGCCTAGGGCTTCCTAAAGTCAACAAGGAACAATTGGCCAGAGAATGCCCTGTTCCCCACGCTGGAAACTGCTCCAGGAAACTAGAAGGCTGCTTTGATCTTGAAGGCAAATTCAAAGGGGCTCCTTTGATCAGAGGCCTGTTCCAAAGTGCCTCCCCACTTCTCACATGCACATTCAGAAATTCAGGGAATTCAGGGAGCCTGATCTAAAATTTGCTGACACTATCTTACTCCTAATAAGTATAGAACTGAATCTGGGAGAACCAGTGAGGCCTCACTCAGCAACAGGCCAGTTCCAGACCTTCCCTTGATCCAGGTCACCCAAAGTCAGGTCCTGACACCCAATGGCCTGAAGGACCTCGGTACTGCAGATGGAGCTTGGTACCACCTATGCAGCAAAGTGAATGAGGTGAGCCTATAAGCTGCATTATACAGTTGACCTCATGTTGGTCCCCAAGAGGTTGGCCACACTGGCCTTCTACTCAAGAACTTTGAGGCTCTCTTTGAGTCCACACAACCGGGTGATTATAAAATGCCAGCAGTGGCCTCCAAAGATGAAGCTGAGGTCTGTTCAAAAGCCCATCTCATGCTTCAAAGCCCCAGAGGGCGGTCCTCTAGATCAACGGCTCCCTGGAGGCTTCCGGGAAAGAAGCCATCCTTATCAGAGGGGTATGCAAGGGACGATGTATGTCAGAACCAACAGCCTCAACCAGGGACACAGCAAAATGTTTGATATATGAACACACACAAAAACCTCACAAGTGAGTGGGGCAGTGGGGGCACACACCTTTAACCCCAGCACTCGGGAGGCAGAGGCAGAGGCAGGTGAATCTCTGAGTTCAAGGCTAGTCTGGTTTACAGAGCGAGTCCAGGACAGCCAGGGCCACACTGAGAAATTGTCTTGAAAAACAAAACAAAACCTGTATAAGCAGCATGTACACTAAATAGGTCTAATGTAGCCTGAGAGTTCTCTCATTTGTTTTTGTTTCTTTTTTTAAATAACTTTTACTGTATATATGTGGGTGGTTTGCCTTCAGTGTATGTCAATGTATTATGTCTGAGTCTGGTGCTCAATGAGGCCAAAAGAAGGCACTGGGAATCCTCTGGAAGAGCAGCCAGAGCTCCTAAGCACCAGCCATTTCTCCAGCCCCTCTCTCATTTGTTTTGATAGCTTCCTGGCCCTCCCCTCATGACTGGCACTACTAACCTACATCACAGAGTAAGAATGTAAAAACCTAATCAGAAGACATCACTCATGGGTAGTCTGGAAGGATGGCTAAGATGAGGCTTACTGGAATTCGGGTTTTTCAACGGTCAAGATTCCTTTGATCCACAGCTGCCTTGGTGACTGGAGAAATGGGAGCTAGGAAGACACAGCAAGGCACTGTCTCCCGGAGCTCATGATACTTGTTGGGGACACTCTTCCTTGTGGCTGAGCCTCATCTCCTTAAAGGTAAGCTACAAAACCAAGGCTCTCAAAGGGTCTGCATTGTTGTGTCTCTGGTCACTTGGATGGTCACAACAGGACAGGTGAGTGATTTTCCTTTGCCTCTGGCCTCAGGGCTCTGTGGCTTGCTGTTGTTTCATCTCCCTGCTTCCCTCTATACAGATATATCTTGCATTTCATTTATTTATTTTTGAGACAGGGTCTCAGTCTGTAGCCCCGGCTGTCCTCGAACTCTCATATAGACCAGGCTGGCCTCGAACTCACATAGATCTGCTTGCCCCTGCCTCCCAAGAGCTAGGACCTGCTTATTTATTTAGTTTTTAGACACACTCTGGGTACACTAGGCTTGCCCTTGAACTTGAGACCCGAGGGGCTCCATCTCCTAAGGCCTAGGTTGACAGAAGGGCACCTCTGTGCTTTATCTCCTATTGACCTTGCTTTCCAGAGGAAGAGGACCAATAGTAAGGATGGAGCTGAGGTCCAGGGCCATGGGCAACTCCATTTTCTTGGCTCACAGCTGTTGTCCTGGAGATAATACCCCTCTGCTGAGGGAAGTGGGGATAGGTGGAGTGGCCTACTATCTCTTCTTTCAACATGGAAACAACACTAAGCAAGCCAGCTTCTGGTGGTATCTAGTCCAGCTTTAGAAGGGCTACGCCCCTGAGATCCACCAGGAGGCAAGAGGAGTGTATGCATGGCTTGAGGCCTGCATCTGGCCTACTGAAATACACACTGACTGGAGGAAGCCTTGGTGCAGTGATCCTGTGTCCCTCCATGAACAGGGAGTTCTCTCACTACTGCCTACAGGGCACCGACACTCCGACTTAGTGACTCACTGGGTCGTGTGTCGACTTACGGTGAAAGGCCACAATAAAACAGGTAAAAAGCACTGGGGAAATACTAATGCAGAAGGTTTCTAACACACTCAGGATGGAAAGGGGGGAAGGAATGAGAAGGTGTGGAAGAAGAGAATCTGGTAAGCCATCAACCAGACAAGGTGCTCTGTTGGGGTAGTGTTAAGCATTCTAAATGTTAATTAATTGGTCCTGCTTGCTGTCTGTAACTTATTTTGACTCTTATTGGTTAAATAAAATGCCATAAATAAATAAATAAAATAAATGCTGAGATTGGGCAAAGACAGAGAAAGGTGGGACTTCCTGGGATTAGAGCAGGAAGTCTGTGCTTTAGACAGAGGATGAATTCATTCCAGCCAGCAGCAGGAAGAAGGAGGAATTCTAGCCAGGAGCAGCAGGAAGAAGGAGGCCATGGGGTAGATGCAAGAGGATCATTCCAGATGGCCTGGAACATCGGCTAGTGTGGAGAATGCCAGTCCAAGGGGGACGTATGTATTCATGGGGACATATTTGGGTAACAGACTTATGAGCTAGCTTAGATGGGCTAGGATTGCACAACTCAGGCCAAGGCTTGTAAAAATCCATGGTGTCTGTGTATTCATTTATAATGGATGGTTAAGGATTAGCCACCGCCGGGCGGTGGTGGCGCACACTTTTAATCCCAGCACTTGGGAGGCAGAGGCAGGCGGATCACTGTGAGTTCGAGGCCAGCCTGGTCTACAAAGTGAGTCCAGGACAGCCAAGGATACACAGAGAAACCCTGTCTCGAAAAACCAAAAAAAAAAAAAAGGATTAGCCACCAAACTAATTAACAATAATATAAATACTGGATAAATAGTTTAATTAGCCGTATTTCTTTTTACAGTGCTCCTGAGGAACAAGCTTGGGGATAGCAAGAATAGATTTCTCCTGAGGGCTCTAGACCTTACCAAGAGGCCAGAAAGAGAGAGACAGGGAGTGGGGGGAGAGAGAGATGGAGGAAGAGAGGACTGCTCAACTCTAAAAGGTCCAGAGTACCAATGGAAAAGCAATCTCTTCTTCTCTCTCTTCCTTCCCTTCCAAGCCTTACTCATGTTAGGCAAATGGTCTACCACTAAGGTACACCCAAGCCCTATTTTCACTTTTTAAAAAATGTTTTACTTTATTTGGTTATGTTTAAGTGTGTGAATGTGTTCACACACACAGGTGCCCACAGGGGTCAGCGGGATCGGAGCTCTGGAGCTGGAGTCACAGGTGGTTGTGAGCTGCTGAATGAGGTGCTAGGGACAGAACTTGGGTCCTCTCCAATAGTATATGTGCTCTTAACCACTGAGCCCTCTTTCCACTATTGGGACATCGTCTTGTTAAGATGCCCAGGCTGGTCTTCAACTCACTCTGTAGCCCAAGTGGGCCTTGGACCTGCCTCTGCCTGCTGAGCAGCTGGACTCAAAGCCTGCCCCATTGGAATGGAATAAAAGCAGGACAGGAGAGTGCACTTTCTGCAGAAGGTAGTTTATGAGGAACAGTGGTGCCACTGAGCCCAGAGCAGCTGGAGGGAGGTTGTCCCTCAGCACTGTACCTACCCTGAGCAAAGGTACCCACCTTCTGCCTTTCACTGCCTGGAGTCACTTCTGTTGCTCCCCTGCCACTCCCATCTTACCCTCTGGTGCTGTGGGCATCTCCCAAGTGTTGGCCTTTTCCATGTGGCCACCCTGAACATCTGCTGGCTTCATTCTCAAGCTTACATACCCTGTAGGAGCCTACATTTCACTCTGGGCAGCAAGCTTGGGCACCATGCCGCAGACATCCCTCAGCTCCTAGGATCCTCTCTGAGGAGGATTCACACTGTTCTTGTCATTTGGTTTAACCCCAGTGACTTCACTGCATTCACCCAGGGCTTGAGTGAGCCGGTGGATGGAGCCCAGGGTATGAAGGCAGCACTGGACACATTTTCAATCGGCATTAAGAACTGCAAGCATTTTCTTGGAAAAAGAAAAATCAAAGAAATAATAAAAAGAGGAAAAGAAAGGAAAAGAGCAACAGGATAATCAAAGAAAGCCCTTCAGAGTGGAAGAGTTTCTTTCTGTAATAAGCTGATTTTACTTTGTTTCTTTGGCTCTCACTCCATTGTTGGAGCCTGATCCTCAAAAGATACCCTAGAGGACTCCCTGAAGTCGGGGTGTCTCAGGTCCATGAGGAATTTGGTGGGAGTGAGAATGTGAGTAGAACCTGTGGGAGAATAGAGGCCAGCTGAACAGATGCGCCCCTGAACGTGCCAACGGAGGCCCCAGTGCCCACAGCCAGAGGCGTGTGAGGCGAAGCATGCACAGGCACATGGACACACGCATGCATGCAGGCAGCAAGGCGCTGGCATGAACAAAGCATGTGAGGCCACACAGTGGATGGTGGCTGTCTTTCCGGAAGCCCCTCCACGAACCCACATGGGCAGTTCTCTGTCCCTGGGTCTCCACCCTCCCCCTGCACAAAGGGACCTTAAGAGAGGTCCAAAGGGGAAAAGGAAGGTTCACACCCAAAGCCTGGCTGTGATAGCTGCTCTCCAGGAAAGCTGTGTTGGAGCTCAGAGTCCTCTGACAAATTCATGCAACACATATGCAGGCAGTGAGCACGGAACACTCATGGGGCCTATGTCATAGACAGAGAGACAGGCATGTAAATTAAGCATGTGGGAGCTGGGGAGGGGAATACAGTCTTCCAATGTGGCTGTGTGAAGGTGATGACCCCTTCATGCCTGTCTTGGTGAGCCTAGAAGCAGTGGTGTTACTGCTCTATGGAGTCTGCTTGCTTAGACAGCTTGGGGGTGTGCTGGGACTTGGTCATCCAAGTTGGATAGATAGAAATGATGCTTGCTGATATGACCTCACCTGGTAGTATGGGCAGTGGCAGACACCTGTGAGCTGAGAGAAGCCTTTCTGGCTGGGCAGCCACTCTTCTGTCACAGTACACGTGTACATGGCCCACGTGGTACTCCAACGGCCCCAAAGAGGATCGCTTTCCCTGGTGCCCGGCTCACTCCTAGGACTACGATCTCTGGCTTTATACTTTGTGTGTTCCCACAGAGGGTAGCCTAGACAGGGCAGTGTCCATGACGGTTCCTGACAATTAATGGCACACAGAACTCTGTTTGGGGCCAAAAGGGAGCTGTCTGGAAGAACCCAGATTTCTGTCCCTTGATCGTCAACCAGCCCTAGAAGCTACAGATGATCCTGGAGACAGGAAATAGGAAGTGCCTCCTGTTGCAATAGACCATCTTCGACCAGCTGCTTCTGGTCTTTTGGAACCGAACAGGAAATACAAGAAAGGGTGTGGCAGACCAGAAGGTGGTGGGGCCTGGCTAGGGAATCCTTCTGACCCAGCCACGAGGCCAGTGGGCTTCAGACATGCTGAGTGGCAGGCGAGGACAGTAGTGGTAACCCTGCCATCAGGTGTGGTCCAAGCCTGATGCACGGAAATGTGCAGCTTCCCTCTCAGCCCTGCTCCAGGCCACAGGAAGGGGCTGGGCTGGAACTCTGTTCTGCTGGGTAACCATATGGCTTGGAGGGATCCTGTCTCACTCAAGGTGACTGCACTTGACAGTGTCAGTGTTCAGATGGGAGACTCTGTGACCAGGCTCTTTCCATCCCAAAATGCTGTCTTTCAGCAAGAGACAGTAGGGCAGACATCCCTAGCTTCTGCCATTCACAAGCTGCAATTCAGGGCAAAGTGTTGCTGGGGCGATGGAGGACCTAAGACAGAATGCGACACAAAGCATGGGATGGAGTGATGGGGCAGGCGATGGTGAGGCAGCAACTCCTGCGGAGTGCATGCCTTGCTCGCCTTGCTCACCTATCAGCACCTCCCACTTGCCGTTCGCCTGGGTCACTTCGTAAGCGCAGCGCATCTCATTCAGGCTCACACCCCCGAGGATGAAAATGATGAGGCGGGGGCCACTGCGGTACTCCCCGGGAGCCTTATTCTTGTGCCAGTGTCCATAGCGGGCGCTGAGGGAGAGAGAGGTCAGTTACAGGGACTTCCCCAGCTGAGCTGCGCTTCAAGTGCCTGCCTGGGCTGGGACTGACACTCTCTTAGAAACACACAGGTACCTGGACCAGCTTGTCCCCAGCAGCTTTGCCTGGACGCTTCTCATTCAGATATCGGTTTCAGATCAGGCATGGTCCTGAGCTGGCCTGGGACTCTGGGTCACTGAGCCGTTGGGGCATCAGGTTGGTGCACTGATCACACGTAAAGAGGCTTTGTGGGGACCAGGCTTCCCGGTACAGGACCCCAGGGAAAGGCACTTGTCCACTAAGAACTCAGAGGCTAACAGACAGGAACTACTGAATGCCGTGGGAGCAGAACAAGGGCCACAGAGCACTGCTCAGGCTTTACCAGAAGGTGAAGAGCAGGTGGCTGTTCAGTATCAGACCTCCCTCTGTCCCTGGGCTTCCTCAGTAGGGACCTGGACTCAGACACAGGGAGAGATAGGTTGTCCAGGCCGAGAAAATGGACAACATGAAAGGGATGAAGCAAGTCCCCTCCTGGACACCACAATGCTCCACCCTTCTTCCTCATGGCAGCCCCGGGAGCAGCTGGGTGTTAGCAGTGTCTCCCATGTTCAGCCAGCCTAGCAAGGGCAACATTTGGAGGCTGTAATTTACCCCACATTTGGCAATGGCTTTTCCACCTTTGTTGCTATCTGAGGGGATGCCAACGCAACAGGGGCCACTGAAGACCTCTGGCCCAGGCAAAGGCTGAGGATGAAAACAGAAAGAAGAAAAGCAGGAGAAAAGGGACAATGGCTTGTATTCTACAGTGTTGTTGGTCATGATGGAGGACACCTTTAATCCCAGCCTTGGGAAGCAGAGGCAGGTAGATCTCTGTGAGTTTGTTTTTTCTTTTTTCTTTTCTTTTTTTTTTTTTTTGGTTTTTCAAGACAAGGTTTCTCTGTGTAGTCCTGGCTGTCCTGGACTCGCTTTGTAGACCAGGCTGGCCTCGAACTCACAAAGATCCGCCTGCCTCTGCCTCCCAAGTGCTGGGATTAAAGGCGTGCGCCACCACCACCCGGCTTCTCTGTGAGTTTGAAACCAATTTGGTCTACATAGTGAATTCCAGGACAGCCAGGGCTACAAAGAGAAACCATGTCTCAACAAACAAACAAAACAACCCAAACCAACAAAACAACCAACCAGCCAACTCTCAAGCAAAACAAAAGAAGGAGTGTCAACCCTGGGAACGACAGTTGATGGTCTCAGGCTCATAGCTCAGTCTCTGGTTCTCAGGAGCCGCTGTCTGAATACTTGACAGCTGGCCGGCACCCGCGCCATTTCCACACTAGGCTGCTATGAACAGAGCTGCTATGTACGCTGGGCTTCCACGATTAAGCAGGTAGTAAAGGAAGATCAAAGAGGAACACTCAATAAAGACCTACAGGTTAGAGGGGGGCTGTGCAGAAGATGTAGTGGCTGAGGCAGACAGGGGGACGAAGGAAGAAGGGTTGGGAGCCATATGGCCTGCTGTACCCAGGCCATAATGGATGATGTGGGAGGGTTCTGATGGTGAATGCCATTCACAGCGAAATCACCACAGAGGCTCACAGACAGTTCCCCTGCTTCCCCCACAGCTACCTACCTGACAGCAGTGGTGCTAAAGGAAGCAGAGGAGCGGGTGGAGATATACGGGTAGTGTTTTGTATCCAGTTTGTCTTCAATAGTGTCCTAGAGAGGAGAAAGACAGAGCTCAGCCTACTGCCTGCTGGGAAAGGCTGTTAGGAGGCAAGAGGATGTGAAGAAAAAGTCAGGCAGTGGTCACATCTGCAGCAGGCCCTCTTTCTGTGCCTGCTGCCACTGCCAGGGGCCCAGCACAGGCCAGGGGCTATGGTTCTCATCCTGGTGTAGCAGGCTGTTAGACTGCCTGGCCCTGTGGATTAGTTACTCTAACTCAAACATACAGAGCTCTCGCTCCCCCTCAGCTCTGCGATGTTCTCCACTGCATAACCCACAAGGCTAAACACGCTGTACTCTGCCTGCCAATCCTGCCATGTGCTGTCAGTCTGGTAAAGACGTTACGGGGTCTGGACAGAGCCTCCCCTCCCTGCAGTTTGTCAAGGGGCTAATTGTCTGGTGGGTGGATTCCGGCTATCTCCTGCAAATTGAAAATCCACACTCCACTTAGGAGCGGCATGGGAAGCCTACACAGCCCTCCTTAGGGAGCAGGGAGGAGGGGCAGAAAAGCAGGGGGCACTGCACCAGAGTGCTGCTTCCTCAGTCCCACAAACAGAGACAGGCAGTTGGTTCCCTGGTGCTCCACAGCCACTTACCCTTTTGGTTTGTAGGTTTTAAAAACAGGACACTGACTCACCCTACATGAATACTCTTCTTCTGGTGTATAGCTTGGGTTGCAATACCTGAACTAACTCAGGACACAAGGCAAAGTGCCTTTCCTTGGACTCCCATTTTGCTTGCCTATCAAGGGCAGAAGTTGGGCAGACTGTCTCGTCCAACCTTAAGGGCCTAGTGGTGTAGGACTATGCAGGGCTCCTGCTGCAGTGAAGGACGGGAGATACACCACAGAGAAGCCGCAAAGCCTGCTGCCTCCCATCCCCTGACAGCCAACAAATTGGTGCCAGCCACAGCTTAGTGTGAGGCTCTGTGGCATGGACACAGGGTACAAAGTGACAGAGTCATCTTCCTAGAATGACCCCAGGGATGTGACTCAGTCGGTAGAGTGCTGTCCAGCCTGTACGAAGCCCTGGGCTGATCTCCGTACCACATAAACCGGGCAGAGTGGTAATATGCCTTCAATCCAGCACTTACACAGGAGAGAGCAGGAATATCAGAAGTTCAAGGCCATCCTTGGCTACATTGTAAATTCAAGACCAACCTGGGCTTGAGACCCAATCTCAAAAGCAAAAGATGGCCTCAAAGTCCGGAGCAAAGATATATGTAAATAGCATTGCTGACCAGAGCTTCAGGAATCAGAATGCAATGGGTTTGGTGATGCTGGATGGTCAGACACTTCAGGTGCCCTATAGACAATATGAGACCTCATAGAGAAGGAAGGGGAAGCAGGTCCAGAAAGTAGAGATAAGGACAAGACTATTCCAAGGGACTAGTTTGGGGCACAGAGCCCAGGTCTGTCTGCTGGTGTGGGGAGAGCACAGGGGTGCAGCAGTGGGAGAGGTGGACAGGCTGTAGCCTCCTGTTGAGGCCCTCCCACATCTGGCTGAGGTGTGATGTAGAAGGACTATGTCCCCTAGTAGAGTGTATGCAAGACGTGATAGAGTGTATCACGTCAGATGCCTGATGTGGGCCTGGCTCTTCTGGTTCTGCACTTCTCTATAGCATGGGGCTATATCCCCTGAGACTTAAGCAGGGGAGAAAATGGATCTTGAGGTCTCCTGTGTCTGTCTTTCCTGGCTGGTTTTACCTGACATGAGAGGAGGGAACCCTGCCTCCCCAAGATCAGGTTGTAGGCAAGTCTGTGGAATATTTTCTTAATTAGTGATCGATGGAGGAGGACACAGATTACTGTGGGTGGTTCCATCTCTTGGCTGATGGTCCTGGGTGCTATAAGAAAGCAGGCTGAGCAAGCCCTGAAGAACAATCCAGGAAGCAGGATCCCTCCATGGTCTCTGTAACAGCTCCTGCCTCCAGATTCCTTCCCTGTTTGAGTTCCTGCCCTGAATGCCTTTGATGATAAACCGTGGTGAAGCGTAAGCAAAATGAACACTTTCCTTCCCAAGTGACTTTTGGTCATGGTGTTCCATCACCGCAATAGTGACCCGAACTAAGATGCAGTCTCATGGTTGTCCATGAGTCCTCAGAGTGAGGTGCTCAGGGAGCACTGACAGAGCCCCAGAGGTCACAGGAACTAAGGCATAGGCCCCGGACCCTGCTGCCGCACCCCAGGCTGACCTCCATGATGTCTTTGATGATTGGGGTCCATCGTGAGAGCTGGTAGGTCTGCTCACTGATGCGCTCCTTCCGCTCTGGCTTGCTTCTGCGGCGTAATGTGGACTGAATGCAAGCACACATAAGGTCAGACTCTGGTCTGGGACACCTGGGTTTCAGTGACCTCTGGAAATTCTCTCAAGGACCCTCTTCAGAATTAGCATTGGCAAACAGTGGTGAAGGAGAGGTTCTGCCCAGTACAGCCCTGAAATGTACCTCTTTAAGAAACTCTGAAAACAAGGGAGACTTGAGAAAGTATAGTTTTCTGGGGTTTTTTTGTTGTTGTTGTTTTGTTTTTTTGAGATAGAGTTTGTCTTTGTAGTCCTAGCTGTCCTGGAACTCTCTCTGTAGACCAGGATGACCTCCAACTCACAGAGATCCACCTGCCTCTGCCTCCGCGTGCTGGCATTAAAGGAGCACACCACCATGCCCAGCTCAAAGTATGGTTCCTTAGTCATAAAAAATGGCAAAGGGGTGGGGCTGCAGTGATTTGAATCAGAATGGTGCCCACAGACTCATATATTTGAATGCTCAGTCATCAGGGAGTGGCACTGTTTGAATAGATTAGAAGGATTAAGATGTGGCCTTGTTGGAGTAGGGGTGGGCTTTAAGATTTCAAAAGCCCATGCCAGGCCCAGCTTCTCTATTTCAAAAACCACTCACGCCTGCCACCATGCTCCCCACCATGATGATAATAGACTAAACCTTTCAAGTTGTAAGCCAGCCCCCAATTAAATGCTTTCTTTTATGAGTTGCCTTAGTCATGGTGTCTCTTCAAAGCAACAGAACAGTGACTAAGACAGGAGCTCAAAAATGTAAGTATTGTGACCAAGAAAGCAAACAAACAAAAAAAATCCATACTGGCATGGTGACTCATACCTGTGACCCCAGCGCTTCAGAGGTTGAAGCAAGAGTATTATCATGAAGCCCTGGGTTACAAAGTGAGACTCTGTCTCAAAAAAAAAAAAAAAAAAAAATATATATATATATATATATATATACATGGTAGTTAAGAATAATTTGCTCTCTACAAAATGAGTCCAGGACAGCCAGGGCAACATAGAGAAACCCTGTCTTGAAAAAAAAAAACAAAAACAAAAACAAAACAAAAAAAAGAATACTTTGCTCTAGGAAAAAAAAAAAAAACAAAGAATTATTTGCTGTCTACTAAGGACAGCCCATTAGTTTGGATGTGACTTGGGTTTCTGCTTCATGTCAGTAAGATGAGGTAACTAAGGTGAATCAGTTCCACTGTTTTGAGCCTTTCGTGACCCAGGTTCTGAAAACATCAAACCCTGCTAGCTGCAGGCCATTGATCAGGTCAGTGGAACCCAGGCCCTCTTGGAGATCCCAACTGGTTTTTCGAGCTCTGCTCCATGGGCTGTGGGCCTTCTGGGGGAAGCACACGGTGGGGCTCCTCCATGTGGGGTTCAAGGCACTGTCTGAAATGGAGGATCTGCCCGCTCTCTCGGAGCATACCATATATCCCGACCTCCTGAACTGTCTGCCTGGTGTCATTCTCAGTCACTCTACTACCAAAGACAAAGAGCAAAAGAGCTCACCTGACAATGTTGCCATTCTTATGGGAGGTGCTGAGTCTAATGTGTCCAAAGGCAAGGCCACACAAGATATGACAGGGGAAGCTGAGGTGACCAGTTCTGGATGAGTTCACAGACAGCTCAGCTCTTGTGACCATGTGACTCTGGGCTATGTCTAATTCCTGACTGAACTGTTTCACTGTCCTTTCCCCCTCATCTCTGATTCTCTTTCCCTCTCCCCCTCCTTCCTTCCCTTCCCCGTCCTGTCCTCTCTCTCCTTTCTTGATGCTTAGGGTGGTACACAGCTGTTTCACAGGGGCTGTCAATCATGAACTTGGCGAGGATATGCCAACCTCCCACAACCTCCCTGCCTATAAATGGGCCCTTACATCTGTGACAATGGGCACACCGAGGTGAGCCATGTTGGTGATGATCTCACTGTCCTCCGGAGGGATCTGGGCATGCTGGATGAGCTTGTTTAGGTTTTCTTCAGTGATCCCTAAAAAACAAGGCTCGTGGTCACCACACCTAACCCCTGCCATTCCCACCCCCATAAGCAGAGCAGGCGGCTTCCCTTCTCCTCCTCAACACTCCAGGTACTGCTCTGTCAGCGACATTTACAGTGGAGCCAGAATAACCTCCCACTACTGGAGCCACCCTGTTCTGATGACGGGCACCTGCCCCTCCCTGTCTGTTTCCTCTCCCTGGCTCCCCAGCAGTCCTTTCTGACTTGCACCCTACACCAAAGTCACATTGGATGAGAAAGTCTCATTACCCATTTTTTGGGTACAATGACATGGGTAGAAACAATTTGTTTTTTGTTTGTTTGTTTTAAGACAGGGTCTCATGTAGTCTAGGCTGGCCTTAAACTTACTTTTGTGGTGAAGGTTAGCCTTGAACTCCTGATACCCCTGCCTCTACCTCCCAAAGGGTTACAGGCCCAATACCAGTTGTTGGAAGGTCTCGGTTACTAATGATTACTAATGGCAGGCTGAGTGCTAGCAAACTGGTTGGAAGACTCAGGTGGCTTCATCTGGGTCACTTGCTTCTTGTCCACTCAGGGCTGCTGAGCAGGCTTAGCCCGTGGCGCGCCTGACTTGGCCCCACTGCAGCTCCTACAGGAGGAGCCCCTGGCTCCCCCGCTCTCCCCTTTCCACTGCTTCAAGTTGGGATCTGCGATGTTCACTCTCCAGTACCACTCCTCCCCCTACCGTTCTTCAGGAAGATGTAGAGAAGGATGATGCGGATTTTGTCGTAAGTGCTGACGTTCGCATCCAGCAGGATGGGGACAATGGCTCTCATCGGGTCCTTGATCTTCTCGCCCTCCGCATCAGTACCCATCGCCAGGTCCTGTAGAGAGCACACCTTGCTGGCCCTATTTCTGTGGCAGTCTGGGCAGGTGGCAGTTCTCAGGAAGCTCGTGATCTACAAACGCCCACCCGACTCTGCGGTGTGGCCGGGGCAGGGTGTGAGCAGGTCTCCCGCAGCAACTGGCTGACACGGAATCCAGGGATGGCCCTGCACAAGAGCCCTGAGATTCCTCCTTAAAGTAGGCACAGTAACTAATCACACTGTGACATACACGACCCCGCTGAGGGGCTCAGGGCTGGCTCCCACCCATGAAAACCTGGGCATCTCAAGGGGCCTCTGCATGGCTGGATTCTTTCCACTCCTACTCTCCTGGCATGGAAGAGCACACTAAGTCTTGACACCTCTGAGTTTCACCTCTGGCTTTGATCTCTCCATAGCTTTTCCAAGAGTGGGAGAAACAAGGAAGGAAGGACTCCCAAGCCTGGAGATGAAGGACAGAGAAGGTGACAGGAAATTGAGATGGAAAGACTGGATGAGCACAGCCATGGGTGTCACTCACACTGGCATCGAGCTGCCCTCAGCAAGCCAAGCACTCTAGTTCTGAGCAGCCATGGCTTTCTCTGTAGCTCCTAGGAAGGGGCCTGGGGTTCGTATTCCTTTCAAGACCCCAGGGGTTTGCACAAGTGGTGACCTCACATTCAGGCGTGGTCTGAGGAAGGCAGGACTCACCTCCCAGGTTTCTCATCAACTCTAGCAGATGTGTGCTCAGCAGGAAGAAACTACATCACCCCACCACCCATTTTTCTGGTTTTTCAAGACAGGGTTTTCTTTTTTTTTTTTTTTTTTTTTTTTTTGTTTTTTTTCGAGACAGGGTTTCTCTGAATATCTCTGGCTGTCCTGGACTCACTTTGTAGACCAGGCTGGCCTCGAACTCACAAAGATCCGCCTGCCTCTGCCTCCCAAGTGCTGGGATTAAAGGCGTGCGCCACCACCGCCCGGCTAAGACAGGGTTTTCTCTGTGTATCTCTGGCTGTCCTGGACTCATTTTGTAGCCCAGGCTGGCCTTGAACTCAGAGATCTGCTTGCCTCTGCCTCCCAAGTGCTGGGATTAAAGGTGTGTACCACCATGCCCAGCCATTACAGACAGTTGTGAACTGCCATATGGTGCTGGGATTTGAACCCGGGTCCCTTGGAAGAACAGCCAGTGCTCTTAACCACTGAGCCATCTCTGCAGCTCAGTTTATTTGGTTTTGAGATAGCATCTCATTATGTAACTCTGACTGGCCTGGAACACACTATATATATAGCCCAGGCTGGCCTAGAACTCAGAGATTCTCCTGCCTCTCCCTCCTGAGTGCTGGGATTAAAAGTGTGTGCCACCACACCCAGCCTCATTAAAACACACACACACACACACACACACACTTATTGTGTTAGCATATATACTATGAAACACAAACACTGGAGGCAGCAGTACAGTGTGTGGGAGTTGGTTCTCTCCTTCCATCACGTAGGTTCCAGGGACTGAACTCAGGTTGCCAGACTTGGCAGCAAGCTCTTTTATCTGCCGTTTTGCCAGTCCTAGAGCGCAATCTCTAAGCGCACTGAAATGCAACTAATTCAACTTCCCCCCCTTTTTATGGTAGTTTTTAGAGATAAGATCTCACGATATAGCCCTGGTTGTCCCGGAATGCACTACATAGACCAGGCTGGCTTCAAGTCAACACAGATCCACTGCCCTCTGTCTCCCGAGTGCCAGGATTACAGGTGTGCACCACCATTTTTAACCACTTCAAAAATTGTACTTCCGAAGTTAATCTGAACTTGCTTCTTACTGACTAGCACAGCGGTTCTCAACCTTCCTAACGCTGTGACCTGTTTAATACAGCTCCTCATGTTGTGGTGACGTCCAAGCATAAACTTATTTTATTGTTACTTCATAACTGTAATTTTGCTAATGTTATGAATCCTAATGTAAACATCTGATACGGAGGGTATCTGATATGCAACCCCTGTGAAAGGATTGTTTAACCCCCAGAAGGGTCACAACCCACAGACAGACTCAACTTTCTTTCTGGAAGGCTGAGCTCTTGGGCAGAGGATGTGAGTTTGAGGGGGATGCCTGAGCAATGGGTGCACTTTAAGGGGGGAGGGCTGCTTCCCTTCTAACCCAGGCAACACTACTAGACAGAGCATGCAAACCTACACTGAGCCTCTCACTGCCAAGGGTAAGAATCTCAGCTCCACACCGAGAGCGTGAGTTGATGTTTTCCTGTAAGGTGAGACTTCCAGCTAAGGCTTCAGAATGGCTCTGGTGGTGTGGTGGTGTGTACTAAGCTATGCAGGCTGGCCTGAAACCTGTGGTTCTCCTGGCTCAGCCTTCTAGGAGGTTGTGGGTACAGGCCTGTGGCACCAAATATGGTGCTTCAAAATCTTTCACACACGGAGGCAAGAATGTCTCAGTGTTCGAGGGCCTGTTCAGCCTGTGTAAGGTCCTGGGTCTGATCTTTTGAAACCAACTAGTCAAGGGGATTGAAATCAGTAACAAAATAGTCACCACACAGCTTAGCTTTTTTGCCACACTTCTGGTTTTGGTACTCTACACAAGGTGAAAATGGTGTTAATGCTGTTGAGTTACCCCATCAGGAAAATGAAGCAGGGATACCAAATACACCAGTGAGGCAGAAGTCTGGTCCAACCTCAGCTCCCAAGCCTGCGATTAGAAAGGTTTGGGGAAAACTCATGGGCTGACAGCCCCAGCAGCCCCCGCTCCAAAGCTGGTCTGGTCACAGCAGGACCAAAACACATCAGAACACAAACATCAGCCAGCCCTCCACTGTCAGGCTCACAACTCTTCTTTGGAAAGAACCAGGCATGCAAGATCCAAATGGCACAGTGCTCCAGATCCATCTAGGCCCTATCCGCCAAAGCGGAGCCACACTGGCTCCACAGCTGAGACACCCCGGGGTCATAGGTTCTCCCTTCTCTAGAGCCTATGATTCTATAGGATGTCAAGGTCAGAGGTTAAAATTCAGTGGGGTGAATAGGGAGGGCAGAAGTTCTGCCATGCAGAAAGGAAAGGAAGACAATCCTACCTGCTCCACACGGCAGAGCTTGTCCACAGTGCCTTGGTAATGCTTCATACAGTCTTCAGCAAGGTGCAGGTGAGTCGAATACTAGGAAAAATAAGAGTCAGTGAAGAGATAAGCCACTGATTCACGTACCACTGACTGAGTGTCCTCATAAAGGACTCAGTTACCAAAGAACTGTGTTACCAGCAGGTATAAAAACTGATGTGTAAAGCCGGGCATGGTGGCACATGCCTTCAATCCCAGGCAGAGGCAGGCGGATCTCTGTGAGTTCGAGGCCAGCCTGGTCTACAGAGTGAGTTCCAGGACAGCCAGGGCAGATACACAGAGAAAACTTGTTTTGAAAAATTGAAAAAAAAAATGTGTAACTGGGAGAGTGGGGTAAACCACAGCCTGCATACAGGAGAGGAAGGAGAAATCTTTCAGGAGAGGGGAGTGGAATGAGGCACACCTCCTCCAGAAGCGACCCCTTGACCTCGGGATGGGGCCAGCACCTGGCAAACACCTTGCAGGTAAGTGATACCGGTTCACCTTTGCGATCAGGATGCAGAAACCCTGACCCCTCTCTCACATCAGCCCCTCTGAGGGAGGCCAGCAGCTAAGTAAGGCCCGTGTAGTGAGGAACTGCAGCCTTTGGTCAACAGCAAAGGAGGAAAGGGAAGGAAGAAAGATGGAGAAGAGAAAAGAAGGCAACAGGACATAGGTTCCCTTTCCTTTGTTTCTTAATAAAACCTGGATCCAGGATCTGTAGATTTTCATGAATTCACTGGGAGAGCAGGGCGACAGCGGTTCTGCAGCCCGGCCCTTCTGAGTCAGACAGTCTAGGCTGGGGGCTCCATACCTTGCTCAGCTCCTTCTGGTACTGGGGCATTTTCTTCAGCATCTGGGACAGGTCCCGCATGGTGGTCTGTGAGGAAAGAAGCAAACCTAATGAGCCCTTTGTGAAGCTGGAGGGCACATGGCAGGACAGTGACATTAGACTTCAGGAATGTCCATCCACACAGACTCAAATGTATTGATCCAAATGTCACAACTGTCATTGGGTGGAGGATTAAACCCTGAAGTCTAGTTGTTAGTTCTTTAATTATATATCTTTTGTTTTTACCATGCACACTTAAAAGAGTTACGTCTCTGTCTCATGTTGTGCACATGAATATGGGTGTCAGTGGAGGTCAGAAGGAGTCAGATCCCCTGGAGCTGGAGTTACAGGCAGTGGTGAACTGATGTGGTGCTGGGAACTGAGCCTGGGTCCTCTGCAAGAGCAGCAATTGCTCTTAATCACTAAGCCATCTCTCCAGCCCTTTAAATTATATTTTAACTAAGTATGTGTTTATATGCAAGTGCACATGTATGAATGCCACATCACACTTACAGAAGTCTCAGGCGACAGCTCACAGAAGTCATTTTTCTCCTTCTGACACATGCGTTCCGGGAACTGAACTCAGGTTGTCAGGCTTGGCACCAAGGCCTTTACCTGCTGAGCCGTCTTGGTTGGGATTAAAGGTAAGCACCCTACGTCTGGCTGGGTAGGGACATTTTTATCAAAGTAAAAGGATGCCAGAGCCAGGGGTGACCTCTGTAGGTCAGGTTATGAATTCTAAGTCTACTACAAGCTAAAAGAATTCTTATGATTCTTCTGGCTTAAGATCAGTTATGCTCCTAAATGGCAAATCTTAGCCCTCCAGACACGAGAAAGCAGCTCTTCACAAACAATGAAAGACAGGGGTTCCAGATAGGATCTGTCTGTTGTGCTGAGGATCAAACCAAGGTCTGTGCATGCTAAACAAGCACTCTATCACTGAGCCACACACCCATGCCCCAGACAGGAATATGACAAGCAAAACCAAGGTAGACAGTTCAGTGAACGGAGAGATATGCCCCACCCACTCCCTTGTGGGACCCAGCGAAGGCAGGTACCCACCCTCAGGGTATCTGGGCACTGGCACAGCTTACTTTATCCCCACAGCATCAGGACACTGATATGGTGTATTGGCCCCCAGAATGCCTGGGCACTGGCATGACTTACTGACACCAGGACTTCTGGATACCAGCAGGCTTACCTTCTCTCCAGTATTCATCCTCTTGCTAGAGGAAAAGTCCTTCAGAGACCGGGTGACTTCCCTGCAAAACAGGGAGAGGCAGCCACACTCAACAGAGTGCCCAGGGCTCTCCACAGAGGGCAGGGCAGCATGTGTCAATCTGACACACAGTAATGGACAGTGCTGGACTGTCCACTTGTGTTTATTTTCTTTCTTCCTTTCCAAATGCACACAAATGGAAACATTCATGTTTTATGTTTGGAAAATACAAATATATATATTATATAACTAATTCACAAATCAGTTTAATGGGAGGAAATATGGGTATTTCCTCCCTAATATTGGGTGTGGTGGCACATGCCTTTGATCCTAACAGAGGGAGGTGGATCTCTGAGTTCAAGGTCAGCATGGTCTACAGAGTAAGTTCCAGGGCAGCCAGGGCTACACAGAGAGACCCTGTCTCAGAAAACAACAACAAAATCATCCCCTACTCAAAATCAATCATCCCCTACTCAAAATCATCCCCTACTCAAAATCATCCCCTACTCAAAATCATCCCCTACTCAAAAATCATCCCCTACTCAAAATCATCCCCTACTCAAAATCATCCCCTACT